>JACEEZ010017551.1:82500-130456 GCA_016584305.1 Chionoecetes opilio | reverse complement strand
TTACATGTGTGTAAGGGGTGGGTCCCACGGCCAGGGAAGTGGCGGGCCCTTTTTTGGAGACGACCGTGGCGTGGCCTTCAAGTCGTGGGGGACTGTGGGTGGGGTCCCTCAAAGGCGCGCCCTTTGAGAGACGACTTGTGTTGTGGTACAGTGTTGGGAGGGACGGAGAGACTTGGGTAGCACGGATACACAGTGTGAAAGCCAGTTCAGCCACTTGTGTTTGCGGCGCTCTGTGAAAGACTTGTATTGGAAGGAGGGAGAGAGGGATACACGGGTGTGCTGGGCAAGGGCGGCGCCCCTGTATGAGACAGTGACTCGTGGGTGTTGGCCTGTGTGCTGCCCCTTTCCCCGTGTGAGACAGTGACTCGTGGGTGTTGGCTTGTGTGCTGCCCCTTTCCCCGTGTGAGACAGTGACTCGAGGGTGTTGGCCTGCGTGCCTTGTGAGAGAGAAACAAGTGACTTGTACAGTAGGTAGAAGTAGGGGAAAATAATAAAAGCCGTGCACAAAAGTAAGTGTCTCCCTTCAGTCCTTCCCGACCCCTCCATTGCCCCGAACCGTAAGTGTCGTGACGAAGTGCAGGGTGGTGGATGACCCCCCCCCCCTGGTTTCGTAACAATATACTACCTAGAATCTAGTTCTTTCAACCAAAAACTGTTAAGTTAGGTTAGAGGTGGGGTTTGGTATATTAACAGATGATATCAAGAACAAATAAGAAAATTATCAAGACTACGGCAGTGGGAAGAGAAATAGAGTTATATGGATATTGTTCCATGGCTTAATAAATCACGACTTATTCAATTTTTTTAATTTTTATTTATAGTGAGCCTACTCTAAATCGCTTTTATTCTCAACATGATACCATTCTTCATCAACAGTTTGGTGGGGATGCACTTCAATCTGTATCACGATACATGATATCAAGGCAGGAGGAACATGACTACCTCAAAGAGTGAATAATTACACACTCGTGACTTGTCATGCACTGATCGCCGTATTTTTTTCAGTGTTGCTTTATATTACATCTCCCACTAGTCTGTCACATATATAATCCCTTCTCGGTCCAAGCGGTATCGCTTGATTAGTTATGTATCAACAAGTTCGTCCAGTACATCTATCCTGTCACGAAAAGTTCTCAGGAGTGGGTGGAGCACTCCATGTTTATGTCTTAGGACGAGTCTTAGCCGCCGCCCTGCTCGCTAGGACACCTCACACCCTGTCCTAGCCAAACCTCGAAATTAGGACGAGTCTTAGCGATTTAGGATGCGCTCGAAATGATTTAGGACGCCGGCCGCCATATTTAAGACTCGAGCGAGTCTAAGACGAATCCTAAATCTTTATAAGTATGGGCCCAGGCGTTCCATTTGCGCACGAAAACCTGGGTCCGAGGCAAAGCGCGTAGTGATACAGCAAAACCCGTGAACTTTCTCTACTCACATTGAGAGATGGGTAGCTTGGGTAGAGTTTTCAGTTCATAACAAACAATGGTCGCCTTGGGCCCTATTTCTCTTATCGTGTAGGGTTTTCCGCATGCACGAGTCGGAGAGGATGTCAGACGGCATAAAAGAGGCATACATGGCTGGTGGAGCCATGCGTTCCCGCGATCTTAAACTTGATATGATCCCTTCACATAGCCGCTAGCTGAGTTATATCTCTCATTATCTCTCTCTCTCATTATCTCTCTCCCTCTCATTATCTCTCTCTCTCTCTCTCTCTCTCTCTCTCTCTCTCTCTCTCTCTCTCTCTCTCTCTCTCTCTCGTTATCTCTCTCTCTCTTAAATTGCCTCGCCAGCTGAGTATGTTTGTAAACAAAAAACAGGGTTTTTGCGTTCCATTTGTGACACGCGAACCCAACCCTGAACCCAGAACCCAACCCTGAACTGAAAGAACTGGTTCATGCAACTTGGGCACAAATGGAAGAGGCCTGTACTTAAAAACTCCAAGATTTATTGGCTTTCAAATGAAAAACTCCAAGACTCCAAGATCGCGGCAAAAAACCCAAGTTCTAGTAGAAAAACCCAGAGTGGCAACGCTGCTACTGAGGCGACGGTCTCGTCTCGCACGCGGGATTGTCGGTTAGTTGCTTTTCTTTCCTTTTCTCGAATCTTTTTGAGATGAGAGCTAGGTAAGTGTAGGATATACTGTATGGTGAGCGCTGGCATCCCTACATAGGGGAGCAGCGTGAGTTAGACTCGGGTTCGCTAAGCACGGAGACGTGCTGCTCTGTACGCTCCAATAAAGATAGACTACGGCTTCCTGTGTGTGTCTCTCATCTAGACACCCCTTGATCATGGCGCATAGGAGTAGGATACCGTTCCCACAGCGCCCTGGTCTAACTCCTCTGCGAAGCCGCCCAAGCCCTGCAAGCCGACTGTCCTCGTCCCTCGTCACCCAGGCTCAGTCAACTCTCCTGGCACAACAAGAAACCATCGCATCACTGCAAGCCAGCCTGGCGTCGTTGTCTGCCGCTGGCCAGCGTCCCTCAGGAAGGACTCCTGCCGGGGCCACGCCGGAGAAATGTGAGCTGGAAATGTCTTCGGCAGGCTTTAGAACGTGGCGGCGGTCGGTGGAGGCATGGCTGTCCCTCTCAAGATGGCCGGATCAAGAAGCCGTGCTCCACATTCGCCTGTTGTGTGTTTGCTGACCTGCAGCGGGCCCTGGACGTCAAGTTCACCACAGGTCAGTGGCAGGCCATGCCTACGAAGGGCGCTCTGGACGCCATCGGGAAGATCGTTTTGCGTGCATCGAATCAGGCAGTGCGCTGGTCTGACTTCTTCAGTGTTTGTCAGGCCATCGGTGAGCTGTCAGTGCTTTCTTGTGCGTGTGCCCAGCGCGCCATGGATTGTGAGTTCCAGTGTCCCCATGCGAGTGTAACCCTAGAGTATAGCCTTCAAGCTCAGTGGCGGCGACTGGGGGGTGGGGTCCGGCTAAAAAAGGCGGGCCCTTTGAGAGACTATTTTTGTGTTGTGTTGTACAGTGTTGGGAGGGACGGAGAGATTGGGTACAGGATACCAGTGTAAAGCCATTCAGCCACTTGTGTTTGCGGCGCCTGTGAAAGACTTGTATTGAAGGAGGGAGAGAGGGGATACACGGGTTGCGGGGCAAGGGCGGCGCCCCTGTATGGAGACAGTGATCGTGGGGGTTGGCCTGTGTGCTCCCCCTTTCCCCGTGTGAGACGTACTCGGGGGTTTTGGCTTGTGTGCTGCCCCCTTTCCCCCGTGTGAGACAGTGACCGGGGGGTTGGTGCGGCCTTGTGAGAGAAAAACAAGTGACTTGACGTAGGTAAATGGGGGAAAATAATAAAAGCCGGCAAAAAAGTAAGGTCCCCCTTTTCCCCCCTTCCCGACCCCTCCATTCCCCGACCGAATTGTCGTGCGAAGTGCGGGTGGGGGAGACCCCCCCCCCTGGTTTCGTAAAAATATACTACCTAGAATTAGTTCTTTAAACCCAAAAAATTTAAAGTTAGGTTAGGGGGGTTTTTGGTTATTAACAGTGATATAAAGAAAAAATAAAAAATTATCAAACTACGGCATGGAAGAAAAATAGGTTATATGGATATTTTTCCCATGGTTTTAAAAATCACGCTTTTTAAATTTTTTAATTTTTTTTTTAAGTGACCCCTACCTAAATCGCTTTTTTCTAAAACATGATACCATTCTTCATCCCCAGTTTGGTGGGGATGCACTTAAAATTGTTCACGATACATATATCAAGGCAGGAGAACATGACTCCAAAAAGAGTGAAAAAATTCCACTCGTGACTTGTCATGCACTGATCGCCGTTTTTTTTTCAGTGTTGCTTTATTTACATCTCCCCTGTTTTCCATATATAATCCCTTCTCGGTCCAAGGGGTATCGCTTGATAGTTATTTTTCAACAATTTTGGTCCGAAACATCTATCCTGTCACGAAAAGCTCAGGAGGGGGTGGAAAGCACTCATGTTTTTTTCTTTAGGACGATCTTAGCCGCCGCCCTGCTCGCTAGGAAACACCTCCACCCTGTCCTAGCCAAACCTCAAAATGGGACGAGTCTTAGCGATTTAGGATGCGCTCGAAATGATTTAGGACCCCGGGCCCCCCTATTTAAGACCGAGCGATTCAAAGGACGAACCCCAAAATTTTTAAAAATTATGGGCCCAGGCGTTCCTTGCGCAGAAAACCTGGGCCCGAGGCAAACGCGTAGTGATCACAAAACCCTGACTTTCTCTACTCACTTTGAGAGAGGGTAGCTTGGGTAAGTTTTCATTCAAACAAAAAATGGTCGCCTTGGGCCCTATTTCTCTTATCGTGTAGGGTTTTTCCCGCATCACGAGTGAGGGGATGTAGAGGCATAAAAAGGCATACATGGTGGGGGAGCCATCGTTCCCGCGTCTTAAACTTGATATGATCCTTACTACCCGCTACGGGTTATATCTCTCATTATCTCTCCTCCCCCATTATCTCTCTCCTCTCATTTCTCTCTCTCTCTCTCTCTCCTCTCCTCTCTCTCTCTCTCCCTCTCTCTCTCTCTCTCTCTCTTTATCTCTCCCTCTTAAATTGCCTCGCCAGCTGGTATGTTTGAAACAAAAAACAGGTTTTTGCGTTCCATTTGTGACACGCGAACCCAACCCTGAACCCAGAACCCCCCCCTGAAGAAAGAATGGTTCTGCAACTTGGGCCAATGGAAGAGCCTGTACTTAAAAACCCCAAGTTTATTGCTTTCAAATAAAAAACTCCAAAGACTCCAAGATCGCGGAAAAAAAACCCAAAGTTCTGTAAAAAAACCCAGAGTGGCAACGCTGCTATGAGGCGACGGTCCGTCTCGCCGCGGGATTGTGGGTTTGTTGCTTTTTTTTTCCTTTTTCTCGAATCTTTTTGAAGAGAGTATAAGTGTGGGTATACTGTATGGTGAGCGCGGGCATCCCTACATGGGGGAGCAGCGGAGTTAGACTCGGGTTCGCTAAGCAGGGAGACGTCTGCTCTGTCGCCCCAATAAAGATAGACTACGGCTTCCTGGTGTTCTCTCATCTAACCCCCCTTGATCAGGCGCTAGGGTGCCCCCCGTTCCCACAGCGCCCGGGTTAAATCCTCTGCGAAAAGCCCAAGCCCGCAAGCCGACTTCCTCGTCCCTCCCCGGGCTCATCAACTCTCCGGGCACAAAAAGAACCATCGCATCACTGAAAGCCACCCTGGCTGTTGTTGCCGCGGCCACCCCTCAGGAAGGACTCCTGCCGGGGGCCACCCCCGGAGAAATGTGAGCTGGAAATGTCTTCGGCGGGCTTTAAAACTGGCGGCGGTGGGTGGGGGCCCAGGGTTTCCCCTCAGTGGCCGGATCAAAAAGGGCCGTGCTCCACTTCGCCTGTTGGTGTTGCGCCTGCAGCGGGCCCTGGACGTCAAGTCACCACGGTCAGGTGGCGGCCATGCCTACGAAGGGCGCTCGGGACGCCATGGGGAAGATCTTTTTTGGTGCATCGAATCGGGCAGTGCGCTGGTCTGACTTCTTCAGGTTTTTTGTCAAGGCCATGGTGGACCCTGCAGTGCTTTCTTGTGCGGTGTTCCCAGCGCGCCATGATTGTGATTTCCAGTGTCCCCAATGCGGTGAAACCCTCTCAGAGTATATGCTCTTGCGAAAGGTGATGGTATCTAGGAAATCACCCCTGAACGGGGAATGTTTCGACAGTCCATACATTTGATGATGTGGAGACCCTTTGGGGCCTTCTGTGTTTCTTTTGAGGCGGCCCGGCGGGACGCTCCCTTATGCACGGCGGGAAAAAATTCGCGCGAATGTGAGATGGCGGGCGTGACGTCACCCCTGATGAGTCAGCGATGATGATTCGCCTCCCCCAGCTTGTGTTGCCGCTCGCCCCACAATTCCACTACCCCCCAAAGTCGGTCGCTGGTGTGGGTATAAGCATCTCCCGATAGAGCGTCCTCCCCCGCTCAGCATCCACCTGTGATGCATGCGGGAAGCCGGGGCATTTCAAAGGAGGTGAAAAGAGCTACGGGAAGCGGGAGGTTTGGGGAAAGGGGCTGTAAACAGTGTGAGGTCGGGCCGCAGGTTCGCCCCAGAGCCACTTCTGCAGGTGGTTAGCCCCGGGGTGGGGGGTCGACGTGTACCCCCACAGCGGTGGCCGCAGGGGAGCCAGGTGTGTGTGGCTGGCCCACCCTTATAGCATGCCGGTCTCCGGCCTGCGCTTTTTACAGGTGGGCGGGCCCTCAGAGACCTGCCAAAGATCCCGCGGGCCTGCCTTGGAGCGGCGCCCTGCCACATCAGCCCCCCAGGGCGCTCAACACTGCAGGAGGGCACTTTTGTAAAGCCCGTGGAGCGCCTTTATCTCTCGTGCACCGGGGCCCCTGTAAGGAGTTGGGGCGGGTTACACAGCGACTTCCCCACACCCCCGACCGTTGCTGCTGCGGAGATAACCGAAATTTTCCCCGGCACCCCCCCCGGCCGACCTCCCTCCTCCCCTGCCGCCGCTGGAGAGAACGTTCCGGGCTAGGGGAAGGGGTTGCTGGGCATTTCTCGTCACAACATTCAACACGACGGGAAAAACCCCTACCTGCATGGAAGGCGCGCCGCATCACATCCCCCTACTGGAGGGCGCGCAGCCCCCACTCTCCCCAACCCCCCCTGCTTCGGCCCCAAGCATTGGGGGGCTGAGGTTAAGCAGCACTCGACGATGAGTTAAAAGGGGCGTACGCCCATCCCCCGCGGGTGAGGCCCCGGAGTGGTGTGGCGCATGGGGGTGGTGGCGAAAAAGTCAGGCAAGCCGCGCAGGACTGTAGACTTCCAGAAGCTAATGCGGGGTGCCGCCTGAAACCACACACGCCGGGCCCCCTTTTCAAATGGGCCCCCGACACCCCCCCCACACCCCTACAAGCGGGATGGACCTTTCTGGGGTTCACCAATCGAGCTTGATGAAGAAAACAGGGACCTGAACCTTTTTACCCCTTGGGTCGCTATCATACTGTAGAACACCCCTGGGGCATTGCTCGGCAACAGATGCATACACGAAAGGGTCGTGACCCACCAAGGATTTCTCCCGAAACACAAAGTATTTACGACACCCTGCCTATATACCCGCACGAGGAGGCGTTTCTGGCCAACGTTTGATTCCTTGAGCTGTGCGCCAGGAAAGGGCACACTCTAAGCCCAAAAAATTTTAGTTCTGCCGTCGCGAGGCCGATTTTTGTTGGCTTCCACCTGATTGGGTCACCTACAAAGGGCCCGCAGGGAAAGATCGTCTAGCTGCCATAAAAGAGCTTCTCCATGCCCGAACACCCCCCCATCACTACGTGAGACTTGGTACGGTTCTGAACCCGCTGGCGCCCCCTTTCCCTTGCAACAGCCCCTATTTTGGGCCTTCCGGACCTCCTCAAGAAGCCCCCCGGCAAGAAAATGTACTGGGGCAGAGCTCGGCAGAAGCTCGAGAGGGAAGGCCACGATATTTCAGTTGGCCAAGGACGGGCTGGCTTACTATGATCGAAACCCGGCCCATCTGTTATTACTGACTGAGCAAGCGGATGGGGTTTTTTTTCATCCTCCCGAGCATGCCGCGTTCATTTGGGAGTACCATTTGCTGCAAGACCCGGGTGGCGCCTGGGACTGTGGGGGCAGCCCGTCACTTAAAACCGCTGCTGAGGCGGGGTAAAGCCCCCGTGGAAGGCGAACGCTCGCCGTGGCTTGGTGTCTCCGCAAGGCTCGCCCATTCTTGTTGGCTGCCCTAACCTGACCCTGGGGACTGACCACCGCCCCCTGGGTTTAAACTTCTGGGTGATCGAGCACTCATGGGTATTGAACCCCCGGCTCTTCCGCCTGAAGGAGAAACGTTCAGTACCGCTTCACTATCCGCTACCCGCCCCGGGAGAAAAATTGTGCAGCCGACTTCCTCTGAGATACCCTCCTCAAAAGCGCCACCCATGGACAGGGTAAGGCAGGGGGGAACTGGCAGGGGGAATGGTGCGCCACCGTGGCAGCCCTGAACTTTAAAGAGTGTCTCACCCCGGGTGGGGGTGGTCCTTCAGGGATCACAGCAGGGCCCGGCATACCAGTTTTTGGGGCTAAAATGGGGGCAAGCGACTGCACCCCACAGAGCGCAGGGATTGAATGCCTGCGGCCATTTTAACGGTGTCAGGGATAGATTGTCGGTGTCACGTGCTTGGTGACCCACGTATATGACCAAGGGGACGTGCGTTTGGTTTCCCCGAGGAGCTGCCCCATAATGGCACAAACCTGCATGCAAAACCACCAAAGGGCCCGGATTCCATGCTCAAAGGGGGCCCGGCAACGGGGTATGGCCCCGGCTAAGGGATTTAGCACCACCGGTCCTCCTGCACACCCGTAACGCCTACGGGACCATCACAGCCACCTGACCGCTGACCTCACGCCAGCCCCTGATATCCCTTCCAGCAGCGGGGGACTTTTCCAGTGGACGGGTGCTCATACTTTTCTTATGCTGACAGGGTAACTGGCTGGCTTGAGGTAGCGCGCTGCCCCCGTGGTGCAACCCGAACAAGATTTTGGGGCAGCTGAGGCTTCCCTTTTCGAGATGGGGCGCGCCGAGCAAATTCGACGGGGGCGGAACTAATCTATGATGAAGAAATGATGCCTTCTTCGAGAGAGGGGCTAACTGTGCGCCCCTTTCCCCTCCACTACCCCAGAGTAAACGGGCGGGGAGAAGCTGCGTGAAACTGCAAGAGAGTGCTGCGGGGTAACATAGGACGAGCGAAGCCTCTACAGTGACAAAGTGCCCCTCGCCTGTTTCAGAAAACCCAATACTCCCCCCGTGACATTGATAAGTCCCGGGGCAGCTGGCAACGGGCCGTCGTACGTGAGGGTTCCTGCCATCTCGCAAAAATTTAGGGTGGACGAAATTGGGGCCACACTGCTAACGAGAGCGGCAGGTAGCCAGACACAACAGTGTGGTGAAAGGTCACGCAATTGGGGAATTTCCTCCCCCATCACCCCGGGAGCGGGTGCGGTGCGAACAAGCTAATAAACCTGGGACAGGTCAGGGATTTTGTAAAGGGGGAGAGACAAAAAAGGTAAAAAGCTTGATGAAGTGGGAGCTTTGTACCGCCAAGCACCCCAACCCGTGCTACCCCACATTCCCCGCCCCAAAAGTACCTCCAAAAGGTCGCGAGTCTGCCACTATCCCGCAGGATCACATGCCGCTGCAAACTCCCTCCGGCATCTGTTTATACCACTCCCGCGCCCACCGCCCTCACCGCTGTGTGGCTAGGCCTGGGGGGGGCATTTTTTGGGAAAATACTAAGACCATCTTAGGGACTAAGACACTTAGCGCTATTTTGGGCATTTTTGAAGCAAGTTCGCTCCCCCAAGACATGCGCGATGTAAAATAAGGGGGGTTGGGCGTCTTAGCCCGCAATTTTTTCCGTCACCATAACAACAATGGTTATAATTTTTGGGTTTTTATATTATATATTTTAGACTGTATATGTATATTAGGCTGTATAAAACACTTGATATTTATTAGGTGGGGGTATATTATACTATTATTAGGGGGGGGCTGGGCGGAATAGATAGTTTGCGACAGAAACGGTTTTGCAGTTAAATTCCCAAAAATATCAAACAACAAAAAAAAAATGTCGTTATTCACGATAATATCACAACTGGGTAGATATGGTGTGGAGTGAAAAGGGGGGGGAAGAGGAGGGAGAAAAATATAGAAAAAAAAAAAGGAACAGAGAGAGAGAGAGAGAGAAAAAGAGAGAGAGAGAAGAGAGGGGAGAGAAAAGAAGAGAGAGAGAGAGAGAGAGAGAGGAAGAGACTCCCCCGGGGTGACACTGCACTGTGAAGCAGAAAACATATCTGGCAACTCGGAAAGGAAAGGAGGGAGGAAATAATGAAAAAAAAAGGAGAAGAGAAAGGAGGGGAGAGAGGAAGGAAAAAGAGAGAGAGAGAGAGAGAGGAGGGGAGAGAGAAAGGGGATCCCTCGGCGTGACACTGCACTGTGACTAGCAGAAATACATACGGAACTCAAGGGAAAAGGGAAAAGGGAGGGAGAAAAAATAAAGAAGAAAAAAAAGGGAGAGAGAGAGAGGAGGAGAGGAGGAGAGAGAAGGGGAAAAGAGAAAAAAGAGAGAGAGAGAGAGAGAGAAGAGAGAGAAGAGAGAGAGAAGAGAGAGGAAGGGAGGAAGATAGGGGGGAGAGAAGAGAGAAGAGAGAGGGGAGGAGGAGAGAGAGGACGGGCGTGGTATACGTATTCCCGCCCAAATCAGACTTTTTTTCGGCGCGCTGTTTGGGTTTAGGTGGCACTAAAAAGGGTTGGCCTTGTGTCCCCTTACACGAGGCCAAGATGACGTTCGAAAATGCTTTTTTAGTAATCTTTTTGGCCCGGTATAACTAAGTCGGTTTAGGAGCTAAGAGGGTTTGTAGTTTAGACCCCCTTCCAAAATGCCCCCGGGATGGTTAAAATGACTATTTTGGTGAAGGTGGTTTTGTGTTAAGTAGAGGACATGTTTTGTGTTTGTTAAGGGTTACTACACTGCGGGCAAAGCTGTTTTTACGTTTACAAAATGGGAGGGTTATAGCCCGTCAGTACCTTCTACTGCACCTGGTTAATTTTCTTTTGTAAGGGGCCATCATTTTTTCTTTGGGGTTTTTTGACACGATTTTTTCATTGCATTGTCATGCCCTGTAAAATTCCGGGGAGGGGAAGTTGTAGGAAACTGTATGGTGAGCGCTGGCCCCCCTAAAGGGGGAGCAGCGTGATTTAGACTCGGGTTCCCTAACACGGAGACGTGTGCTCTGACGCCCCCCAAAAAGATAGACTCGGTTTCCTGGTTGTCTCTCATCTAGAAAACCCCTTGATCAGTAAGTAAATGGAAATTACTTAAACAAAATATTTTTTTTCCTATCTCACAGCCCCCCACTACCGCGGGCGGCGTTCAAGATATTCAAGGTCATTGGGTTTTATTTTTGCACAACAAAGAACCTCAAAACCAACTGAACAAAATAACTGACAAATCAATGGAAGAACAAAAACAAAAATAGGAAATGGCAATAGGGGGAAAAATATTACCCTAAATCTAGTAATTCTACACCTGGGGCCGTCCCCCATTGGGAAGGGGGCGGGGGTTATTCCCCTAGGGGGGGTGGGGGGGGTGAGTCAGAGAGAGAAAGGAAGAATGTCCAGTTTTTTTAACTTAAGTCGGCCTTCGTTTTAACATGAAGCTCGGTGCGAGGGTGACGAAGAAAGTCGCCAGAGAAGAAAAGTGGCTGAAAAACTCTGCGGTACGCCTTGCCGCTTTTCACTAACTCTGCAGACTTTCACGTAATTTATTTAAAAAAAAATTTGTTATTATTTTTATTACATTATCTTGTCGTTATCATCTTTATTTTTATTGAAAATTTTTTTCCCATTATTTTATATTGTATTGCTATAAATCCCTACCGTAATAACAGTGAAGTCGCCAGTTCAACTTTTTCTTTGTTTATTACGATGTGGGGGGGCCCGAATACTTACATTTGAACATCCATGATTACAGGAAAGTTAAAAGGGACTATCTGGAAAGTCTTGCTTTTTTGTGTCTTCATCTGTGTCCTTTTAGGGCTATAAATTAACAATTTAAAAAAATAAAACCGAGTGGCCCCTTGCTATCCATAAGTAAAGTCGCCAGAGTATTTTAACCCAAGGGTTGAGTCGCCACTCTGGGGTTCGGGGAAATTAAGGTAAAGTGAAAAAACCCCTCTATATATATTGCTGCGGAAGATGCTTGGATATAAAAAATTCCTCTGCCCCGTGAAAACAAATTCTTTTCAAGTTTAAAGATCTGGCAAGTTTTGTTCCGCCGCCGAAAGGGTAGCTGCGTTGTCGTGTCCCCCCCAAAAAAACGTGAGAAGCAAAATGCGCAATTTTATATTTGCAATAAAAAGCAAAAAAACAACGCTGAAACGGGTAGATTATACAGTCTGACTAAACTTGTGTATCATCTTCATAGCAAAAAAAAACCTAGTGTGCTATAATTTCGTAATATTTGGTGGCGGGCGACATGATGCAGGAAATGCAGGGGGCGACTTCCTGTTATCTACGGTAGCGCCCGTTGCCAAGTAGTTTAACCCTTTGGTCAGGGGTCCCGAGCCGCCTGGGGGTGAGTCGAAGCAGTGGGGTGGGTTCGAGTCCAAAAAGGTCAATATATTAAAAAGGGGGAAAAGATTTTTTCCCCCGATTGTGGTTTTACCCTGTCATGCGTCTGTGAATGATTTTCTGACGGTAGATAACTTGGGGCCCGGGGCAGTGTAACCTGTGGGCCCTACAGTACGCCTATCCCATTACAATATTTCCCCTGTCCCACCCTTCCATGAACACTGATTACCCCCAGTCATGACGCTGCCCTCCCCCTTCGGCATCCCCCTCAAAAAAACATCACAATAGGATCAATTTTTTTTCTTTCTTCTCTCCTCCCCTTATATATAAATTATATATATATCTAACATAACTTGGATAGCATCTCACCGGAAAAAGCCCCTGCTCTGGCCGGGGCGGGGTTTGATGAGCCCCACACGTCGTCCGGGGCGAAGAACTGCATGCACCCGTCGGGGGTCCTGCAAGGCGGAAATGAACCCTTAGAACAGGGACCATCATTTTCCCTTTAATTTTGGCATCTAGAGATTTTGTTAGCAGCCTGAATTTATGTAAAATGATTATCTACGGGATTGTCAATACTAAAAGATCAAGAAGATATTCATTCATGTTCTGAAGGTCAGCATTCATTATGACCTCCTTCCGGGATCCCCAGGACCAACAGGGGCACAGTGTTTAAGGGTTTAGTAATTGTTATTGTAGTGAGTTTATATTATCTGCACCCTATGGACCCCCTAAAAAAAGATAAGCACGCCCTGTATATGGACGTATAAGGGATATCAGTTTTCTTCCCCCCCCGATTGCAAGAGGTACTCCAAAGGCATCAGCACGACAACCATATGGGTATTCCCGAAGCGGGAGGGAAATTTGTTCGGGCTCCTGAAAGGAAAAAGTACATCTTTGATAACAAAAAAAAGTAATCTCTGAGCGGATCCCTTCATGATTATGCACCATCACTCCTCTCTTCCTTGATTTAGTCTTTGTGTTTCCATTACCAGGAACTCGTTGTTCAGGGGTAATGAAGGCTAACAATTCCTTGGATACAGATGTTTTTGGGAACATGAGAACATATTGTGTTTAAAGACACATTTAAAAATCAAAGACGAGTAAAAAAGTATAAAAGAATACTTGGGGAGTTTAAGAATGATGGGAACGGGATGGGAAACTGTGCCTGAAAATTTATTACTTTTTAAAAAGCATACATTATACTACTACGCAAAACCAAACCCGCCTTTCTTAAAATACACTCTGGCTGCGCCCCGTCTTGATTGCAAAGTTTTTAATGGAACAAAATGGAGGGCAAAACAAGCAAGGCAGAGCTATGAGCTTATAGCCATTTTTGGGTTCTCTCATGGGGTCTAACCGGTAAGAACGAGACAAGACGACCTTATTTTTCTCCCAAACCCCGAAGCACAGCACGTTGAGCCAAAAAAGTGGCCGTAAAATGAAATGGAGCATTATTCCTGGAAAGAAAACAATAAAATGGTTTCGTTCATTAGCAATCATAAGAAGCCCCAAAACCCTGAGTGTTAAAAGTAACCCTCCACCATTCAGTTACTCAGTATTCCACCGTAATGCCACAAACACACACACGGCACTCCCCATTCAAAAAAGTGGGATTTTTTTCCCGTTGTTGTCATTTCCTGCATGAACAAAAACGTGTAGCCCAACAGAGGGGAGAACGTGGAATAATGGTAGCAGCCGCCGCCCCTGAGCAGCAAGGCATCAGGGAGTAGCAAAACACCGTCACAGCAGGAACAGGATTGAGGGGATTTACAGATGGGGAACGCTATCTTGCGACTTCACCCACGCCCCCCAGGGTCCATGTGGCAGACCATCGTTTTGTCTTTAAATTTGCCCGGCCATCGCTGAAATTACCACACAGTAATCCTTTGCTGAAAAAATCGTGTCCTAAAATGCACCTGCCCTCTGCTATTCACCGGGGAGTCCATCACTGTTTGGGAGGGGCCAGGGCTTCCCGTACACCATGCGGTACTCATCAGCGGGATTGTAAAGGGGGGCCCAAGGGGTGTTCTGTTGAGGGCACGCAGCGGGAAAAAAATAGCCTCATTTTTCGCCTCTTGGCAACACTTTCGTATACATTTATGGCCATCGCACACTTTGTGGGGCACATCTTCTGGGGTTTTCGTAAAATAGTTGGGGAGAGAAATCACTGTCCCCTAGGCGTCCACGTGCCCGTCAAAACACAGATCAGAGGGATAATGTATTTTCCCCATAACATGGCCGTCGGTGGTCGCCAGATATGCAAAATTCCCCGTGGGAAGTCCATTAATTTGGATTCTTCAAAACAATGGTATTGATTTGAAGGACTTTCTACTGTTAAGGGGGGGGGTATGTTCTTGATACTGGCCCAATATATGGCTTTTTCCTTCGTGCCCCCCGAATGGGAGGAAAGAGGAGGGGGGGGGCGTTGGCATCCCCACAGCCCCCCCTCAGCCCAGGCCGACGGGGCAGCACGCGGGACGGAGGGGGCGGGATGAGATCTTCAACGTCCACTTCATTCTCCGTATTTGCCGGGGCGCAATCGGCGCAGAAATGTTTACGCGAGATCGTTTTTAAATCATCTGCTTCCCTGAGGACGATATCCCCCCGGTCCGAAAGAAAAATTGTCCCCCCTTTAAAATTCCCGAGACGATGATCCCCCTTTGGCACGCGACGTTTTTGCACCACCACGTTCATGGCGCCACGGGTTTCTGGTGGAGCGAAAAGGGGTTATTTTACTTTTTATTATGACAGGGGATTATGTACTTTTTACTTTATGTATTTGTTGCAATGATGCAAAACTTTGGGGATACAAATATTTTCCCCCTAATCTTCCCTTACAACACATGAGGGTCAAAAAATATGGTTATATTCATAAAGTGCACTGTAAAAAAGATAAAATGAAGTTTCCTTACCCTTAATTCCCAATTCGTGATCCTTTCCCTCGTGTAATGTCGAAAGCGTGTCGGCAGTTCAGGAGTCAGTTTGGGCAGAACATACACCAAAGATCCACGCGGTGGGCACCCGGCCGTCCTCCGCCGGCTGCACCACGGTGGTCAGGATGCGCTCACCCCCACCCTGCTCCAGATGTACTCATGTTTTTGGGACGGGAAATTCTCTAGAAGGAGATGGTGGTGATCTCTCTTGAGGAGTGGTGAGATGTCCCCTTCAGATGTGTGAAGTTTTTTGCTTGATGTGTGGGGAAATTTCGTTCTCTACAAAGTAAAAAAGAGTTTCCGGCGGAGTGGATACAAAGGGTCTTTAAGAGGAAAGGGGGTGATGTCCTCCCTGAGTCGTGATAGAGATGTCACTCTGATGTGTGGGAATCGGTTTCTGGGGGCATGGTGGTGACGTCCCCTTAGGCCCAAAGGGATGACGAGGGGCAAGGGTAACAGGAGCTCGTCCGGGAGGGACGATCTGGCATCCCACTCAAAAGATGTCCTGATTTCCCCCGCACGTCTCTGGCCACCATCCTCTGCCGGGAGGATGCTTGGGAGGCTTCCAGCTGCCGTCACGCCGGAGCGATGCGTCCCCGCCATCACGACACTCAGCAGCGTTAGGGGCCCCCGTCCCCTCAACCCTGGATCCCGCTGTCCCGGGGCTGTGCCCCCGCCCGGGGAAGGTGGTTGTCAGGATAGCACGGTCAACGCTTTACCACAGGCAAAAGCATTTTGACAGCTGTCAATGGGCGACGTTTTTGTATTGTGGGCACAAGATCAAATAACTGCTGCACGTTTTTTATGATCACCCAATGCAAAGTCCAACAAAAAAAAGTTGTGCCCCAAAGGGAAACCCGTAATTCTGTGCTAGCGCCTTTCTCCAAGCACAGGGTGATTACCCAAACGTTGCTTTCAAGAAGTTTTCACTTTTTCTCCCCTACAATGTATATCATACATGCGGCAAGTTCCTTGGCGACATAACACAATATCCTTGCTTGTTTTATAAAATTAAACCCGCGGAATGCACGTTGGGGAACGCCAACAGAGCACACAACCTAAAACATCCAAACGCCTTTTTTCTTTAGCGACAGCGGGGGAGGGACTGGCAGTGGCCTAGCACAGGCTAGTATATTCGCCTGATTTGGAAAGTTTTGGTCTAGGGGTATCAACCCCCAATCACGGTTTCAGAACCGTGACGTCCACAAAGGGGTGGAGCTAACGTGAATCGCCGTGAAGCTAGGCCCCGTGCTCTCTCTCTCTCTCTCTCTTCTCTCTCTCTCTCTCTCTCTCTCTCCAATACCTGAAGGCAGTGAAGGGGTGAAGGGAGGTATGAAGGAAAAAGTTTAAGGGGGTGAGGGGGGAGGTTTTGAAGGGGTGAACTCTCTCTCTCTCCAATACCTGAAGGCAGTGAAGGGGCGAAGGGAGGTATGAAGGGAAAAGTTTAAGGGGGTGAGGGGGGAGGTATTGAAGGGGTGAAGGGAGATATTTGAAGGGTGGGCATGGAAGCTCTCTCTCTCTCTCTCTCTCTCTCTCTCTCTCTCTCTCTCTCTCTCTCTCTCTCTCTCTCTCTCTCAAATACCTGAAGGGGTGATATAGATAGAAGGGGGAGGAGAGAGAGAGAGAGAGAGAGAGAGAGAGAGAGAGAGAGAGAGAGAGAGAGAGAGAGAGAGAGAGAGAGATTCAGATTCAGATTCAATACTTTTATTCACAATTAGAGAGCTTCCCTTATCACCCTTCAAATACCTCCCTTCACCCCTTCAATACCTCCCCCCTCACCCCCTTAAACTTTTCCCTTCATACCTCCCTTCACCCCTTCACTGCCTTCAGGTATTGGAGAGAGAGAGAGAGAGAGAGAGAGAGCACAGGCAAGGCCGTCTCAATCTATAAAGGCCTGCGCCTGAGATTGATGACGTCACGGACGGCGTCTGTACGAGGCCACCGAGATGACAAGTTTACCTACCTAATTATATGTTTATCAGTATAAAAGATATATTGTTATCTTCGGAAATGTTTGTTCTATAATATTATCAAATAAAAACCCGTAAAACACATTAAAGAAATGCCATTATGAGACTCTCAAGAAATATGCATGAACTTAAACTCTTCGCCATTTAATATTTTTCTCGAAAACATTTTACATGGAGAATATTAATAGAAGCGGAATTTAATTCGCTTTCCATTGCTATATTTTGTTTTCTGATAAATGAATTAGCAGCATGCATAAATTAGCGTTAACTAAATACATAACATCATGAAATCGGGTAATTTCGTACCTAATATATGTTTATCAGTATAAAAGATATATTGTTATCTTCGGAAATGTTTGTTCTATAATATTATCAAATAAAAAACCGTAAAACAGACTAAAGAAAGGCCATTATGAGACTCACAAGAAATATGTATGAACTTTAACTCTTCGCCATTTAATATTTTGCTCAAAAACATTTTACATGGAGAATATCAATAGAAGCGGAATTTAATTAGCTTTCCATTGCTACATTTCGTTTTTTGATAAATGAATTAAAACCATACATAAATTAGCGTTAACTAACAAAAAAGGTCATGAAATCGGGTAATTTTTCCCGTTTGATGATGTTATTTATTTAGTTAACGCTAATGTATGTATGGTTCTTATTCATTTATCAGAAAACAAAATATAACAATGGAAAGCTAATTAAATTCCGCTTCTATTGGTATTCACCATGTAAAATGTTTGCGAGTAAAATATTAAATGGCGAAGAGTTTAAGTTCATGCATATTTCTTGAGAGTCTCATAATGGCATTTCTTTAGTGTGTTTTACGGTTTTTTATTTGATAATATTATAGAACAAACATTTCCAAAGATAACAGTATATCTTATACCGCCCGTACATCCTCACATGCTGAAAGCTCGGCTCCTACTGACTCGCGGAGCAGACTCAGCTCGTGACGTCACGTCCATCCCGCGCTCCCAGACTCAGGCTTTTACATAGAGAAGGCTTTGGCACAGGGCCTCGCTTCACGGCGATTCACGTTAGCTCCACCCCTTTGTGTGACGTCACGAGGTCTGAGGGCTTCGCTCACGGCGATTCACGTTAGCTCCACCCCTTTGTGTGACGTCACGAGATCTGACAACCGTGATTAGCGGTTGATATCCCTAGATCACAAACTCTTCCAAATCAGGCGAATATGCAGACCGCTAGCCGCCTAGCGACGCGTCGTACGCACCACTGCGGCACCAGGCAAGGGGGTCATCGAGGCTCCGCCCACCTTACCGCCTTGCCCCGCCACGCACACATCCTGCCAGCAGGTTGCTACAGATAATAAGAACAATAACAATAATAACAATAATAATAATAATAATAATAATAATAATAATAATAATAATAATAATATAATAATAATAATAATAATATAATAACAATAATAATAATGACAATAATAATAATAATAACAACAATAATAATGATAACAACAATAAAAAAATTCTTACATTTCGCCTGTTTATCATGGTGTGTCTAGGACTATTTCTGGTCTATTGCAACAATTACCCCATCCACCCACCCACCACACACACACACACACACACACACACACACTCCGCACCTACAGGAGGACCGGGTTGTCGGCCTTCCTGCTGAGGACCTTAACACATACATTACGTAGGGAAGGACTGATCAACTTCTACTCATGCTGGATTGAGGTCACAAATCCTCGCCTTACATTCCGTACCTCAAAACCAGTGTATAGGTCCAGTCCAGGTGTAGCCAGTCAAAACATATACACTGGTTTTGCTGTTCCTGTTCTCTGCCAGTGCCAGGTGAAGGGACTGCCACGTGAAAGGAGGCAAGACAAAATAGCTATCTCCACCCTCCAGGAACCTCTTTGTGTGGAGGGAAAGGGGGGGGGGGGGGATGAAGGCAGCTCAGCAATTGGTCGTGTAGCGCGTCACACATCAGTTGAGGAAAAAAATAAATCAAAGCAGACATCTTACGTCTATGGTTGAGAGATGAAGGAGAAGAAAAAAGGAAGAGGAGAAGGAAACAAATAATATATACTTTCACCCGGTGGCGTATCCAGAAAATTTAAAAGGGGGGGGGGGGCCCAAAAATATATATATATATATATATATATATATATATATATATATATTATATATATATATATATTTGGCCCCCCCCCTTTTAAATTTTCTGGATACGCCACCGGGTGAAAGTATATATTATTTGTTTGTTTCCTTCTCCTCTTCCTTTTTTTCTTCTCTCTTCATCATTATAATTATATATATATAATTATATATTATATATATAAGAATTATAATTATATATATATATATATATATATATATATATATATATATATATATATATATATATATATATATATATCTCATAGACCACGGTAGATATAGTGGTCTGTGATATATATATATTATCTAATATAATTAATATATTTTATTATTTATTTTTTGCAAAGGGGGGGGGCCATGGCCGCATTCCCCCCCCCCCCTCGGTACGCCACTGCAAGTTTCACCATATTAGGGAATTATTCCTTTAGTTTTAAGTCTACACTCTCCTCCCGTCGCCTCTTTGAGGGGTGTCAGGAGGGGCATGGGCATGGGCATGGGCAATGGGCATGGGGCATGGGCATTTTGAGGGGCATGGAGGTAGTTCATACTTCCTTCCAGGGTATAAGGCTTTCATTTCGACACCTATGATAATTAATTACTTTTGCAGTGTACATATAGGCATACATATACATACATACATACATACAGACATATAGGCATAGGTAATATATATAGGCAACTACCGTAGATACATGAGGCGAGTCTTTCCAATGCTTAGAAACTGTAGTAACAAAAGGAAGATGTTAAGAAAGGAAGAAGAGAGGGAGGAAGGGAAGGAAGTGTGTAAAAAAAACACAGGTGGACAAAGAGAGGAGGAGGGAGGAGGCACGTCTGATAAAGATCTTCGTACGTTTTAAATATTATCCAGGAAATCACTTGTCTTGCTATATCTCTTGACAACAATGTGTTTTTATAATAAGTTCTGCGAAACAATGAAAGATGCATAACTTAAATACGTTACATGGGACTTCGTAAGAGAGGGAGGGAAGGAGGGAAGGAGGGAGGGAGGGAAGAAATAAGGGAGGGGAGTGAGGCATTTGGTGACCCTAAATGGACAAACTATTATTAAGGGTGACCAAAAGTGTGTCTTGGATTGAAAATGTAGTCATGTAGGAATGTAATATTTTATGTCACTACTACTACTACTACTACTACTACTACTACTACTACTACTACTAGTACTACTACTACTACTACTACTACTACTACTACTATTACTGCTGCTCCTACTATTACTACTACAGTCACTATTACTGATACATCTAATGCTACCATACTGTCATCATTATCAAAAGTAGTAGTAGTAGTAGTAGTAGTAGTAGTAGTAGTAGTAGTAGTAGTAGCAACAGTGGTAGTAGTAGCAGTAGTAGCAGTACAAGCAGCAGTAGTATTAGTAGTAGTAGTAGTAGAAGTAGCAGCAGCAGTAGCAGTACGTATAAAGTTGTAGAAGTAGTGGTGCTGGTAGTTGTAGCAGTTGTAGCAGTAGAAGTAGTAGTAGTAGAAGTAGTAGTAGTAGAAGTAGTGGTTCTGGTGGCAGTAGTAGTAGTAGTAGTAATAATATTATACGTAGTAGAAGTAGCAGCAGTAGTAGTAAATTTTACGTATATAGTAGTAGTAGTAGTAGTAGTAGTAGTATACGGTTTGCGCGGATAATCACTACGCGCCTCCGAAAAGGGAATGTTTACACGTATGACGCACCATGTTTATAACAAAATAATGTAGAATATCAACACTTACAATTGTAGTTAGTATTTCGTTGCGTACCCCTTTCCCTCTTGATGACCCTTTGAGGCGACGTGGTACACTGTCAGCAAGTTTTTTGAAGGAAATCAGGCTTAAATTCTTCCCCAAAACACTTTCGGAGCTCCTTTCAAGCTTGGGGAGTGTAGAGGGTCACGTGAGCGGATTTTGCCTTAATGATGGCCCCAAGATTTTCTATGGGTGATATATCGGGAGAATTTACCTGCCCAGTCATCTATTCTCCCAATCTTGCAGTCATCAAGCCACTGTATCACATCTCGAGCTGTGTGGCAGGATGCTCCATCCTGTTGGAAAATCTGTGCCTGTGTCTTTTCCAAGCAGGCCTCCGGTGGTCTTTTAAAAGATCAAAATACACCACTTTGTTAAACAGTTGTGTTCTTTGGGAAAATAACTAAGTTCCCCAATACCATGAAAAGTAAAGCAACCCCACACCATTAATAGTGGCGGTATGTAATGTTAGGAAAAGGGCCCCCGTAGGATTTTTGTGCTAAATAGATTTTTTTGCATTTCTGGCTTTCTATAGGAAATCAGATAACAGAAAAAGATGGGTCCCAAATTTTCAGACCCCTTACCCCCTTTTGGGGGTCACTTCCCTTTTGGGGCCCCCCCGGCACTGACCATGCACCTATCTCCCCCAATAATTGACCGATTTTCAAAATTTGAGTATCCTTTTGTAGGTTTCAGGTATGCCGAGTCGATTTATAGCACTCAAAAAGCAACCGGAAGTGTCCTTATAGCACTTCCGGTTCAGATTTAGCACTTCCGGTTCAGAGTATAGGGTCTAACTCCATTTTTTTTTTTCAGGCATGTTGAAGAAGCAGTTTTGAGCTCAGTCAGATATCCCCTGTGAACTGAGATGTGGTAGTATCGCCAATATGTCGGAGGAGGACGGAGTTTGCGTGATCTGTAAAGAAGGTGCCACATAAAAAGAAGCGATTGGTGAACAATCCGGTCATGACAGATTAAATTTTACCAACACTGTCAAGAGAGAGTGTCTCGGGTTTGATACTGAAAGTGACATTCACAGACTACTAAATTATTTGTCAGTTTAAATGAAGGAGAACTCAAGTACGTTCGGTATCATAGTGAATGTCGGAAACCTATCGTCAACAAAGAACAAGATTGAACGTCTTAGGAAGAGATCCCGAACCGATTCACCTGTCTGGGCTCCACGAGGACCGGGGCGGACCTTCAAGTGCTGTGGATCTGTTCGGCCAAAGCGGTCAAAGGACTATTCCAAAGGAAAAAAGTGTGTCTATTTTCCAACTGTGACTTCTGTCCAAAGAATGACTCAGAGCCACTGCCACCGTGTTTACGGGACTCAATGGGTAAAACACTCCTACAGATCAAGCAGAAAACCCAGATGACCATGTTAGAGTTTCAGTAGGGGCCCTTGAAGAACCCGGCGACGCATCAGCTCTTGAAAAACACTATCATCGGACATGTTTGCGCTCTGCAACAGCGAATATCAACGAGGACAGATCACAGTAATGTGCCACTCATTCGCTCAGTATGTGATGAAAATTTGGTCCTCGCTATTAAAAAACACCTTGAGTGACAGAGGATGTACACTGAGCATGGCTGAGGTAAATGATCCCTACTTGTCAATTTTGAAAAGATACCGTGTGGATGTAAATGAGGATGAGAACTATCGGAAATACCTCAAAGACTCATCAGCGAGCGCCTTCCAAAAAGTGAAGTTTGTCACATCAACTAAGACGGAATGAGCCTGACCGTCTTGTGCTCTCCACTGCAGTCACGATGGCCATGGTTTACAGGTCCTCAATGATGAATGATGATGAGATAGTTGGTCACCTGAAGAATGTCGCCAACCTTCTGCGAGAAGAGATGCTGAAAACAACGCAGTTGGTCGTTTACAGGCAGCTTCAGTAATTTTGAAAATCCGTCTTTACTCCAGTTCTTCATGAGTCACCTCCTTTTTAGTAGCCATGTTGTCAAAGTGTCCGGAATACGAGACCAGGAGGTGGACAAAACTGTCGACGTTTCATGCCAGTTCCTTGTCCAAAATACTCGGACTGATCCCCAGGTGAAACATCAGACAAAGAAAGACAGTGCCTTCCGAAAACAGTCCAGACCCCTCTTTTCAATCGGTCTTCCCCTTGCTGTTCATTCTAGAGTGCGTGACAAGAATTTTGTTGAAAACCTCTCAGCTGTGTTTTATTGGAAGTGACTACCTTCACATCATTGACTTAGAGAAAACGATTTGAGCAGAGTTGTTCTCCAGCGGAAATGAAGAAGGCTGGTGGATTTTGTCTCCCAACTTTGTCAAGAAAGGCCTGAACAACATTGGTTTGCGATCGATAATATTGACCTCCTGGAAAGACACACCGACGGGGAAAGGGAACCTTCCATGGCACAGTGGTTGTCATGTTCCAGCAAGATAAAGGAGGAGAGTTCATGAACCGACCACTTAAAAATCCCAGAAAAGTTTCTCTCACAAAAGCCTCGGGCCTTTGACGTGAACATGGTGCAAGAACCAGTCATAAAAACCACGTCCATTGAGATTATCGGTCTTGAAAGGGAAAGAGGAAGAATATTCTGAGCAAAGACTTCACTCACACCTGGGAACTTGCAAACTACCTTGGAACTGATGATGGCACGGATATGTTTGTGGATTTCACTGAAACTGAGTCAGCGAAGGAACAAACACAGGACAGTGACATGCAAAGGAATCAGGAAGAGTGCCCCCATGAGAGCACTCCCGTTTGACGCTATACTATCAGTCAAGGAACAAGCAAACCAAAACCAGGGAAAATGGTCAAGAAAGATGTGATGCCCAAATTGGGCTGCTACCAAATCTCTGCTGTTATCCCAGTCATCCGACAGCCCAAAAACGCACGAATGTAGAGGTGATCGCTCCATTATTCAAGACCACACCCACTGACTATGGACTCTTTACACTGTTCTTCGGTTAGCCCAGGGAATCTCTGCCACTGTCATTTGGGCCACGAGAAAAACTTTGATAACACTGGACCTGGACCTATATTCACGTGCTTTGAAAAAAATTTAGCAGTCAGTTAGGGACACAAATGGATCCTAAGGGCAGGAGCTCTCCATATTGCATTTGTGCTTTACATGCTCTCGGGAAAACGATAGATGGGAGTGGCCGGATATATGTGCCATTGAAAGTGGGCATACAACATCAGCAGCCCTTCGTGGATCTTCAGTGGCAAAGCATACAAAAGAGGGATCGAATACCACATCACAATCAGTCTAGCAATTATGATGATCGGTTTGATGTCATATATCCACTCTTTCAAAAGGCCCAGTTAGTGTCCGGTGCAATGCTTTCAAGGACAAGCTTCATTCACGTAACCCCGATATGACTGAAGACTATGAATATGTCAGATCATGGTTTCGCTGGAAATGTGAAGCCACTGGAGGAGGATGAAACATTTGGGGAGTTTGCAGAATTCCTTTCAGCATACCTCGATCAAGTGGAAAGCCTTTTTCATTCGTCAGCTCTTGCCGCTCAGGGGACTGGCAGAGTATTTTGCTTCCTTGGGGAACCTGATCAAGTATTTCTTCGCACGAGATCTTCTAAATTACGCTCGACTGATGCCCGTCCATCTTGCACAAATGATGCGCTGGAAGATAATGAGCCTGAAACATGGAATGCATTGATGTCCGGTGACTTTGTTGTTGCAAAATCAGAGATACCCTTCACGAATCTCGCCACAGATCAGGCACTCGAACAGGAAATCAAGAAAAATAATGGGACACGGTGGTATGGTAGGGCTCAGCAGAGATGAAAACTGCTCTCAATCGACTCGTTCAACCACACACCTTTCCTTGCCCGTATCGTTGACGAGTATCTTGAGAGCTTCCCAAAAGTTTCAAATGGGGTGGAAATTGGAGAAAAAGGGGCGTATGTTCCACTGAATGTCTTGCCCTGCCTGCCCCACAAGCTGTAGTTGAACTCGTCAAATGTGGCTGCAAAGTAGGATGCAAGGGAAATAGGTGTAGCTGCTTGAAGAATGGCCTGCCTGTAACTCCTCTCTGTAAATTTCTATGGCAGTGATTGCGCAAACGCTATTCGGGAGGACCCTTTCATATTGGACATTGATGAATAACTGATTGATTTTACGTCCGATTTGACAGTATCGCCAAAAAACGGACGTATCGCTAAATACTAAACGCGCTTTGGGGGGATGGTTTGGGCGCAGGGGTGGTAACTCCGCCAGTGGAACTCCACTGTCTGTCTTAAGCCAGAATAAAGGAGGAAAGACAACCCGGGTTTAAAATTATTTAAGTATGCCTAGCATAAAACGTGGCATGGAAAAGTAGCTTAACGGCTTTCGATAGAAGCGGGTGGGGAAAAAAACGAAAAATAGAGGTTTCGGTTATACCAAATTTTGGACGTGATAGAGAAATTTAGATATCAGACCCGACATCAGCATCAGCAATTTAGTAGGAATCAGTAGTTTTTACGTCTGTAACAAAGAAAATGTTGAAATTTGTTGCTTAGTGTTACCAGAGACCAATCCGGGGGTGCCAAAAGAGGAATGACCCCCCAGAAAGGGGGGGTGAGGGGTCTGAAAATTGGGACCCCATCTTTTTCTGTTAATCTGATACCTATAGAAGCCAGAACTGCAAAAAATCCATTTTAGCACAAAAATCCTACGGGAATACATGGCATACCACACTATAAACTGGGAGGGTGTTTTGTGGTCTTTCGTGTGTAGCGGGCTCGGTGGGGTTTGACCCGGGCGACGGTAACTTTTACTGGTCCTCCTCCACTCACACAAAATGTGCTTCGTCACTCCACAGCACAGCCCCCCACTTGTCGAGAGGCCAATCTCTGTATTTCTTTGCAAAGTGAAGCCCTTTTTTTCTTGGCGGTCATTTTATCAGTGGCTTATTCCGCGCCCGGTAAAACCTGTAGCCAAGGTCACGTTTCAAAGTTTCCTGTACAGTACGAAGCGAGACATTCCAAAAAGAGTATGCTTTTCCTCCTTTAGTTCTCTGGCTGTAAGGCTAGGATTGGCATCAAGCTGTTCGCTTAACACGCCCCCGGTTCTGTTACACGTTTTTTTTTTGTTTCTCAGGTTGGGATTTTTGGGAGCGGGAGATTCACCTCTCCCCCAGCCTTAATCGGCGGATCAAATTTGCACTGTTCTAAGCTTTAAGTCGTGACCTGGCAGGTACGGGGGTGTGGACGTCCCCGCTCCTGCTCTGCTCCTTAGTTCAGGTCAGGTCAGATCAGACCACATGTGTGAACCGCGTGCGCCACCACGTTATTCCCTCGTGACACTGAATGATCGCTTGCCCAGAGTGTTGCGTTGTGTTGCGTTGTGAGAGTGCCCAATAAAAAATGCAAGGGAAGAGGAGGTTTGGGTGCGTCTCCTCGGAGGATGAGGGCTCCACGCCCACACCCAAGAAGGCGACACCAGGACGGTGCAGGAAGAGAGACCTGCCACCCAGGACATGGAATTGGAAGGTGAGGACGCCCGTTTAAAACCGAAAAAATGGCAAGTGGTCGGTGACACCAAAAGGAGTGACCAGGCCGGCCAGGACAGGAAAAAGGCGCCCCAAGTTTAAGCTTGGGAAACACGGAGGGAAAAGCCAAACCCCTACCTGGCCATCCTTTCCCATCAGAAGGACTTCCCTGGACTCAGGGTGGATATCAGGGCCCCAACCCGAAGGGTGAGTACATCCTCACGCCTAAGGAAAGATGACACCGCCGCCAGGATGGCCCATNCTTTCAGTCAAAGCCGGAAGGAGGAGCCCCCAAAAGTATTTCCCAAGCACCTATTGTAGGCCAAAAAAAAATAGTCGGTGTCTCTGAAAACGACCGCGAAACTCTCGTCCATTATAACCCTATCTCCATTAAAAAAAAACCTATTGTAGGCCAGGAAAAAATAGTCGGTGTCTTTGAAAACGACCGCGAAGTCCTCGTCCATTTAACCGGCAGCCCCTTGACGTATCTCTTCGCCGATCATCTCGGCATGGAAATTCCCCTCGCAGGACATAGGACATTTTTCCTTGCTTGAAAGAGCTGGCCAAGGATGAAAATCTTGTCCTGAAAAATATTATTTTTCTCGTCGATAGAGCGAAGACAATGTCAATGTTTGTGTCTTTTGAACGGAACGTTGCATTTCTGGTACAATTATTCTTATAGATGAATTCATTCGTTGTAGTCTTCAGCAATTATCATAGAAATATTAATCTTTGTGTTTTTTTTTTTGATATTTTTATAAACCCTTTCTGATGACTCTTAGTAGTGATATTTCATGAAATCCAAATTGGACTCCTGCTAAATGTAGCGCTCAGCGCTTCGTCCTAAGCCGCCGTCCTAGGACGCGTCTTAGACTTTCCTCGAACCTTAGGACGCAGGGTTAGGACGAATCCTAGGACGAATCCTAAATCTTTATAAGTATGGGCCCTGCTCCCTGTTCCCGTGCTCACTAACATCACAAAATATAGCGATCGAGGGGTAGAGGGCAGTTTCAGCCAGTTTGCCCGCCACTTCATCTCTGTCCCTCTATTTTAGGCGACGTCAGCATTAAGTGTTCACGTGGACAAAATTCCCTAGGGACGGCTGGTGAGCCGACCTTCCTTTCTTGGGTCCTTTCTTGGCCTTGAGCGCACCCCCATCCCGTGACCCCTGTTGGGACGCAGCGAACACAACGCAGTGCAAAGAACTTTCAGTAAATTTCCTGACTCGTTTTCCTTACCCTCGGTTGACTGACCTTCATCGAACATTGCAGTTTAATAGTTCAACTCTCTCGGTAACACACGCAATCGAAAAACACCCTGAAATATGGAACAAATGAAAAGAATCAATCCCAGTTTTATCTTAGTACGCATGTGGCACTCCTAGTAATGCAACATGTATGATAATAATAGTTAACAATTTAATACAGGGACTTAAAGGCAGAGAAACATCCATTAGTTTAAACAAAACTAAAGAAGGAAGATAGCCTACAGGTGCTATAGGCTCAAAACGTTAATAAAAGTAAAATATATAAATATAATAAATATGGTGGGATTGACATCTCATGTTCCTAGGTTTACTGCATCAAGATTTATCAGTATAGTCGCTCTAGATACGGACCAGCTGGGCAGAGATGCTCGAAAATCCCTCGTAAGGGACAACTTACGAGTGTATGGCTACAATAACCTTACGAGGGTGGGCTGAGGGAGATGCTCGTACCGAGCCGTCACTCCCGTACGGTTATCGGTGGCCTCTGGGTGGGGAATATAGGGATATTCTAGGGATATGTGTGGGAAAATTCTGCTAACCAATCACAGAGCAGCGCCCTTCATGACGCGGGCCCTTTTCTAGCCAATCATCATGCTCTCGCTGTCAGGGAGCCCGATAAATAAATTTAAAAGAGACTTCAATGCCGCTGTTATGCTAAAATCGGAATCTTTCGAGAAATCGTCCCGCGGACGCTTATTTAACCTAAAAAACTCTACAACACTTAACACAAACCTATCATAAACCTTACCTAACCTAAACCAGACCTAAACATAACTTAACCTAAACACTATGTTTGCCGGGGGTTGAGCTAAGATTGGCTGATTTCCGAAATAGGGCCGATTTTAGCTCACTATCGCCAGAATGTTACGATATAATAGCTGCCCCTTTAAACCTTTCAGCGAAATATTCTCCCGCTGATCTATAACCCGTGGCCTCCCCTACTAGCCCTTCCGTGCCCCGGGGTCCGGATAGGGAAAAAAGGGGGGGGGGTTTTGGAGAAAAAAAAAAAGGGGGGAAAAAAAAAAAAAAGGGAAGTAAAAAAAACTTTAAAAAATTTTTTTTTATGGGGTTTATAGACGTCGCAGTACCACCCCACCCCCACCACCCACCCCTTTTAAATGCCAAAGGGTCTTATCGGACAAGGGGGCAAAAAAATTTTTTTAAAAAAAATTTCCCAAAAATTTTAAATTCTTGGGTTTTTATTTTTTATTTAGTTTAAACAAAAACTATTTTAAGGCAAACGTGAAAACCCCGGGCCCCTTTGTTTTAAAAATTTTTTTTTTTTTTTATTTTTTTTTAAAAAAAAAACAGGAACATGAAAAGGTTTAAAAAATAATGTTGAAATTTAAAAATTTTTTTTTGTTACGTTAGCCCCTTTTACTCCCTTAAATTTTTGGGGGGGTAACCCCCTTTGCCCGGGCCCCAAATAAAAAATTTTTGGCCCCCAAAGGGGCCCAATAAAATCCCCAGGAAGTTTTTTCCCGTAATTTTTTTGGACTCTTTCCCAAACCTGGGAAAATTTTCTCCCCCCCCGGGCCCCAGGGGGAAAAAAAGGGGGTTTTTTCCCCCCCCTTTCCCCTTCCCCCCCCTTTCCCCCCCCCCCCCCCCCCGCAGGGCCCGCATTAGTCTCGCGTCCCGAAAATAGTATCTATAGACCACTGCTGGCCAGCCCGTACGTATGCCGTATCCGTGGCCCTGGCGGTACTCTGTTATAGTGGACAAGAACTGCGCGTTCGCTCTTTAGGTCAGACAAGACACACGGGGGGGCTAACACCTCACTGTGACACACGTGACACTTGTGTGCAAGGATAGTATAACTTTATAATATCCTTGCTTGTGTGTATACGTGCGTGTGTACTAGTACGTCAGACATTTGATACCACCACCACCACCACCGCATCATTATAGCTGCCAAACGTGTATGATGAACTGTACTACGTTTTGATTCAAGAAGTCGACCGATATATATATTTAATATATAGGTTTGCCCTGATATGAATTTATTACAAGTACTATAGGTATTGTATGTTAAATATGATATATATGGAGTCAATGAAGCAATAAACGATATTCTTACAGGAACTACCACGTGTAGGCCTCGCGGCCTCTTGTAGCTTCCTTATTTTCTTATGTTCTTATGTTCTTATGTTCTAAACACATCACATTTCAAACAGGCAAGCATGAAATGGCTCTATAATACACAATAAACATAAAGTATAGTGATACAACTTGTAATTTATTGTTTGTTGACGTCTAGCCGTTTTCAATTTCACTCCCTTAGGGAGTTAAGGGTGCTCCCGACCACCCTTAGCCTCCGGGGTTTCCCGTAGAAAAGTGAAAAAATGGTTTGAGCATCTCCCTTAGAGGCGCTACGAGGTAAAAGTCCCTTAGGAGAGTACTTATGGGCCCGTAACTTTTTCGAGCATCTCTGCCCAGAGAGCGGGATACTGGGAAAATTCTGCTTCTTACTGCCTCCAGCGCTCACCAGGGATGGGGGAATATACACGACTGGTTTGACTCCTTCCCCCCTCCTCCTCCTCCTCCTCCCCCTCCTCCTCCTCCCCTCCACGCGGCCACGCATTCCTTAACATTCGTGTATCCTCTGAATCTAAACAAATATTTTGTATCTGCAGACTCCAGATTAAAGGCCAAAACGATGCCTAGCAAGAAAATCTATCATCTAAAATTTAGATAATATTATTAGATAAAAACCCGAAACATACAAATTAAATTACTAAACATGAAATTTGTATGTTTCGGGTTTTTCCTTATTTTTACATATAACGGGACTGACCAAGGGCAAGTAAAAAATGGGAAAAAGAAAGAAAAGGCAAGAAAAAGTCCCCTAAATGCCAATCCCCACAAAACATTGATACTAAGAGACTCAAAAGGGATCATGGCATTTTAGTTTGTGCGTACTTAACAAAAACTTCTAACACACTATTACAAATCAAAATATGAAGCAGAATATACACCGAGGAAGATTGTCTGCAGGAAATGTGTAGTTTTCGTCTATCTGTAATTGTTGTATCTGTAATTGTATCTGTACCAGATTGTGACACGATATCTTAACGACACGATATATCTTATCTGTTTTGTCATGTCCTTCGCTTCTTCCAATGTCATCTGGAGTTGGACAGAAGTATATATCGAGCTACTATAATACACACATCTATATACTATCTACATCTATATCTATATCTATCTACATCAGTGCATTTTTTAAATCACTACTGGGCGACCAAAATGTCTCCTAGTGATGAAAAACTGTCGCCCAGTAAGAACAATTTTAAGCTACTGGGCGACAAGAAATTTGTTCATAAAATCCTTCCTGGATACAATGGTTCATCTTATCTGTGTGTGTTAGATCCAGAAGGGCACTCTTATTACTGCATATGCTCTTTATTTATACACAGCATACAAAAGGGTGAAGTTGATGTATCCAAAAAAGTATATTTTAACAGGTGGGCCTTTACCTTTCTGGATATCCAAAGAATGTCGCCCAGTAAGATTTGCTTAAAAAATGCACTGATCTACATCTACTATTATACACACCATCTGCGAGGACATTGACTGAGTCTTTAAGTTATAAATGCTTCGTCACCAAGAAACACAAAGACATTGCGGTGCTGATAAGTTTACTGATCGCCTCATTCTTCTCAGTAACATGGAAGAAACGCCCAAGTTATGTAAAGAAACACTCTACACATGAGTTTCTAATTTCAGATGAGTTACAGATGACGTAGTTTACTTTGCTGTTTTGCATGAGGATCTTTTAACGAGGATCTTTATTTTCTGAGGATCTTTCTATTTTTGTTTTTTGAGGATCTTTCTCTTTTTTTTTGAGGATCTTTGTTTTTTTGTTTTTTGAGGATCTTTGTTTTTTTTTGTTTTTTGAGGATCTTTCTTTTTGTTTTTTGAGGATCTTTCTCTTTTTGTTTTGAGGATCTTTCTCTTTTTGTTTTTTGAGGATCTTTCTCTTTTTGTTTTTGAGGATCTTTCTCTTTTTGTTTTGATGATCTTTTTATGAGGATCTTTCTCTTTTTGCATTTTCAGGATTTTTTATGAGGATCTTTCTCTTTTAGTTTTTTTGAGAATCTTTTTGCATAAGGATCATGAATTTAATTTTAGTAACTGTCTTGTGTTTGGGCGAAAAAGACATCCGACTATGTGTAGGCTGCCGCTCGGACCATACCACCTCAGCCAGGCAGGAGAAGAGTTGCTGAATGTGAAAACCTAATTAAGAAAAGTTTAGGAAATACCATATAAGTGTGAGATCACAACCCACCACCACCATCACCACCACCACCATCATCATCTCAGCCATTGTGACGCAGACTAACAACACAACAATATCAGTGGTGAATAATAGCTTCCTGTTGCGTTCGTTCCACACACCTGTCCTCTCCTCCTCCCCCTTCTCTGTGCTACTGGGTCCGCGTTGAGTATTCCGGAGGCAAGACAGCATCACCTCCCTTCCCTTTCTCACCTTTAACACATGGCTCTCTCTTTTACTCGAGGTATTTACTTTACGAGGCTTTACTTTTACTCTTTACTTACTTACTTTTTTACGAGGAGGTTCTCTTAAAGTGATGGCAAAGTAGCTATACTTGCTACACGTTACCAGAATTATCGCTGATTACTGCCATTCATTGTTTTTATCATTATTACAACTACTGCAACCACTATTACTGTCCTACTTATGAGCAATTTACATTATTTCTTTCTCGCTACTTTATGGCAAGTGTTTGATAGTAGCGGAGTGGCGATAGGTAGATGCATTAAGTAGGTTGACTTGAAGTATGTAGTGATGACGTCTCCTTCTTCTTTTTGTGACCTTTGTCGCTTAATATCGCTTCATAGGTACTCTTCAACTTCGTCTCCTTAGTTAACGGACTTGTCAACTCTTCCCTTGGCTATATCACCTGGGATACTAAAACATTAAAACATACGTAGAGTAAGAAGAAGGTAAGGTGAAGGATGCTATATAGGGATGAAGATGACTGGTGGGGAGGAAGAAACGCCTACACAACCTTCTTACGTCACTACCAACTGTAAAAGGCTTGATCAATATTTGCTCAGGCAACCTCCGGCTTCTCCCCGCCGCAGCCCGTCCTGTCGAGACCCCAAGCTAAGGACGAACAATACGTAGTTAAAAGAAAATATCCAACATAACCAGTTTCTGTAATTATAGAGAGGTGCAATCAGGCATTTGTGCTCAGCTAAAACAAGAAATTTATGGCATTTTGTCCCTGTAAACATGTTGTCAATAGAGAGGATTGTGACGGCGACCCAATGAGAAGGTAATGTTGGTCCCATATCCGTAAACATTGTGGTGGTATTGCGCACGTGACCCAGCATAGTAAGTCAACATTCCATGGTGTTACGTATGGAACAAAGATTATACATGTCACGTACACTTACCTCAGACCCGCCGTGCATCATGGAGTGCCATTACGAGGGTCACATCTGTCTTGGATATAGCTAGGTCAAGGGTCAAAATCGCGGATGATAAGTGAAGCTTGAAGGCGAAAAAAAGGGCTGATATGTAGCACCTTAGCGGAGGGTGTGGAAGTGTGAGGCTCAATTTGATTCTATTAACGAACCGAACTTAAGGAGATTTCAATCCAGGCATCCACATCAATAGATTTCGTATCGATTTGAAAATATATAAAGAACATGCTTATTCAGCAAAGACAATGTAGGCTACTGTGTTGAAGTTATATCTATGGGTCTGGAAATCACGTGAGTAAAAATCAATGCACATACTAAATCATTCACGTTACCACCTTTCCCCAACAGTCAATGCACAGAATAATATAATATCTCACGTTACCACCTTTGTCCAAGTATTGCCAGTCAAGGAGGGATGACTTGCTCTGTCTTCTCTGTCTCACTGCCGGGATAAAAGACTGACGGGGGTTTTTCGGTCAAATTCCCACAAAGTGTTCGGGAGAATCTGGGTTTCCTTCCGTCATGAACATAATGATAAACAAAGAGGGATCATTACCAAGCTTCTTCCTCTCTCTGTCCAATTAGAGAGAACTGCAACTCCGAAATGCCAGGGGTCGCTGGCAGTTTTAACTCACAATTTGGTGAAAAGTTGGTCAACTTGAAAGAAAAATATGGGCTTATTCCACTGCACTTAAAACGCAAAAGTATAATATTAAGAACGATTTTCTTCTATATGTATATTGTATAGAAGCCTGATTCTGTAAAACATTGTATATAACCAAATAACCAAGTAGGTTATAGTTGAGGAGGCGAGGTAAATGCTACTCTATGATATTATATAGTCAATAACGTATGTTTAGAAGTTATCTATACCTAGGCAGTCCTATGTTCCTGTTATTATTGTGTATCAATCAGATAGAAAGCCTGGAAGTGCAATGAGTCGACGCGTGAAGTGGCGAATGTTTTGATTCAATCTCCCCGCCACAATCTCCCGGCCCACCACTCCCCGCCGCGGCACGTCGCCTCCACTATTATAACCTACATTGTCGCAGCAACAAGCCGATTTCGGCATTCTTTATTCTTCGTTTTTCCAAGGCATTGCTTATTGTATTTTGACAAGCGTTTGCCAGACGCATCAGTACTGTCTTAGAAAACAGTGTGAACATCGCCCAAATTTTACATGCCACAATATACATGTAAAAAATATATTAAGCTCTGCTACTCGAGGCGAGTAATTTGCATTAAATTGCTATCTTAGAACGTTCAATCGTAATGCATGTCATGCATACACTTACTAGAACAACAGAAGAACGTTCTTTTTTAGTATTCAGATGCGGTGCATCAATATTCATTGCGAAATTGATTTATGAAAAATATTAGTCGCGGAGGGAAAACACAGTAGACCAACCTTTGAGTTAAATCTGCCAGCGACCACTGGCATTTCTCGAGTTTCAGATCATTGGAATTCCTGTCCATGTCCTTCACTTCGTTCTTGCATGTTCCTTTAACTGTCTTTCTGTGTGTGTGTGTGTGTGTGTGTGTGTGTGTGTGTGTGTTCTATCAACTAACTCTATATCCTTCTTCCAATCTTTATTCCTGTCCTTGTCTTTTCCCTATTCTTGTCTTCTTCTTCTTTCTTGTCTTATTCTTTCCAATTTTTCTAACTGCGTCGTTACGGCCACTTAACCCTCAGATTCAGCTGCCACGCAACGCCTCTGGTTTTTTTTATTCGTTTGCATATCAATTGTTTACGCTAAGCTTCCCCGCATCACTGGTCTTGAAAATTACACCTAACTATTTTTTCTTTATAGCACAGAAGGTGATTGCGGATACACTTTTCATTACTTGCATGAGAGAGAGAGAGAGAGAGAGAGAGAGAGAGAGAGAGAGAGAGAGAGACGCAGCAAGGTAAATATTATATCTTGAGAAGTAGTTGTATTCTGAGGGACACAACAGGTTTTTTCTTTTCTTTTCCTATTTCAAATACAAAAGAGATAAAATTTCCATTGTGATAGATTGATGAGATGCATTATATAGGCACATGCTTTACTGAGGACAGCAAGTATATACCTATGATGTTGTTCTCTTTCATCTCTTGACAACTGAGAGTACATAAGAACATAAGAAAATAAGGAAGCTACAAGAGGCCGTGAGTTCTACACGAGGTAGTTCCTGTCAAGTAATGTTAATAGTTCCTGAGTAAGAAATTTGTCATTACAAGCAAACAGTAACACAAATATATGAGTGGAGTGGGAACATAAATAATCGCTGATGAAGACATTGTAGTATCCAACAGCGCGTTATATTTAGTGTTGATATTTTAAGTCACTTCAGAGTAAATATATTAAACCTAAGAGTTCCGATAGCATTGCCTAGTTACTCACCCTAGACAGTGACAGGGAATCATGGGCATTTAAGTCGCCGATATCTTACATACTTTGCTCGGTACGGAATGTAAGTTACAGACTGATAAAAGTACGTTATTATTATTATATTTTACGTTGGAGCCTATAACGCCTGTAGGCTATTATCTTCTTTCCTTAGTTTTTTTTCATTATAATTTATGCATTTTATTATATCATTTTATTTATTATTACTATTTTTTATTATGATAGGTATTACGTAAAGAACATAAGAACATAAGGAAGCTGTAAGAGGCCGTGAGACCTATACGAGGTAGTTCCTATTATTTAACACTACCTACATCCACTTTCCATCCTCATCCATGAAATTATCTAGCCTCCAATATTGTAAAGTTGATCATACACCTTCAACAATAGGAGATCCAAAGATATGTAGGATAATATAAAGATGTATTTTCTCTTGGAATTAAAAAGAGGGAGGTGGAATTCCCTATACAAGCGGTTGGCCTCTGGTGGGGAAAGATGTTTTTCCTTCTCACTCAAGGTTAGAAGGGAAGATGACGGGTCTGAGAAGGAACAGCCCAGCTGGCCAGTACCTCACCGCCTGCCGCTGAGGAAGGAAGTGCGCTGGATGACTAGTGAGTGTTGTGTGCTTCTGTATGGCGTTACCCAAAACTGTGCACTGCCGCGTGTGTTAACTTTATAAAACAAGCAAAGGCATATTGTGTTATGTCGCCAAGGAACTTGCCGCATGTATGCATACTACATTGTAGATGGGATGCAAAGTGAAAACTTGCTTGAAAGCAACTGCTTGGTAAATCATCCTGTGCTTGGAGAAGAGGCTTGCTAGCACAGAATGGGCCCCAGACATAACTACGTCACGGTTTGTTTACATCGGTGCATTGTGGGGATAAGGCGGGGTCGCCGCGGGTGGACCTACGAAGGGAAAACTACGGCGATGGAAGAATTTCGAGTTATTTTGCGCGAAATTGATATTCCAGGTGCTAAATTACTGTGCTCTGTTCTCGCTGACAACACTATAGAGAAGACCTGAGGTAATGGCTGATGTGCAGAGGCTTCTAAACCAAGAAAACAGAGTCATAACAGAGCCTCGTCAAAAGGTAAGCAACTGGTAGGTGCGTAATGTGTCCCTACCACTTGCTTACTTCTTAATGAGACTCTGCTGTGACTGTTTTCCTGGTTTAGAAGCCTTCGCACATCAACCATCACCTCAAGTCTTCTATATGTTGTCAGCGAGCACGGAAATATAGCACCTGGAATATCAATTTCGCCCAAAACAACTCGAATTTTTTTCATCGTCGTAATCTTCTCTTTGTAGGCTGTACATATTCATGGTTATGATAGTATTAAAATACCTTATTAATTGAGTTCCTTTTGTTGTCTTTTCTCATAATAAGTAGTGCTACATCATGGTTTAAGTGTTACTTGACGAGCCAATGAATACTCTTGAGTCTATACCAACATCACCAACCTTTGCTTTGATTTATCTTATTTCTCCATCCATAAACAAGTTGCATAACCACGGTGACATTACCCATCCTTGCCTCATGGTACCTGCATGGTACTGTCGTCTACCGATATTTTTGTCCCTACACAAATCGGGAAAACTTGCCGACAGTAATGGTTAGGTTGGTATCCGGTCATTTCGCCCACATGACATTTCGCCACACCATAGAGTCATTTCGCCCACAGGTCATTTCGCCCACACTATGGAGTCATTTCGCCCACACTATGGATTCTATAGGAGCTAGGAGGTTAGGTTATATTTGTTTAGTTGTCGAGAACCCCCAACCCCCCCGCTAGGAGGTTAGGTTAGATTTGTTTAGGTTAGGTTAGGGTAGGTTAGATTTGGGTAGTTTAGGTTAGATTTGGTTAGGTTAGATTAGATTTGGTTAGGTTAGGATAGGTTAGATTTGGTTAGGTTAGGTTAGCTTAGGTTAGATTTGGTTAGGTTAGGTTATCGGTGGGTCAAGTCCCCTGCTAGGGTAGGTTAATTTTGGATAGGTTAGGTTTATTTTGGTTAGGCAATTTTCGTCATTTCACCCACAAGACATTTCGTCCACATGTAAGTCAATTCGCCCACATATAAGAGTCAATTCGCCCACTCTAAAGTCAATTCGCCAACAGGATCCATGTCACGGAGTCATGTAACTATATCTTCCTCTGGCAAAAATGGAATGAACCACCAGTAACCTTGGGCGAAATGACGGTAAATTTCTAGTGTTTGCCCACACTCTCCCACTTCCCCCAAACAAGTTTGGGGACCTGTGGGAATGCGGGGTTTTCGGGTGGGGAACAAATTATGCGTCGGAAACACGTTATTAAAGTTGTGTAGGGGGGTAAAATTCCCTAGATCTAGGTTAATTTCCTTATATCTAGAGAAAATTGCCTAACCAAAATAAACCTAACCTAACCAAAATTAACCTACCCTAGCAGGGGGCTTGACCCACCGATAACCTAACCTAACCAAATCTAACCTAAGCTAACCTAACCTAACCAAATCTAACCTATCCTAACCTAACCAAATCTAATCTAACCTAACCAAATCTAACCTAAACTACCCAAATCTAACCTACCCTAACCTAACCTAAACAAATCTAACCTAACCTCCTAGCGGGGGGGTTGGGGGTTCTCGACAACTAAACAAATATAACCTAACCTCCTAGCTCCTATAGAATCCATAGTGTGGGCGAAATGACTCCATAGTGTGGGCGAAATGACCTGTGGGCGAAATGACTCTATGGTGTGGCGAAATGTCATGTGGGCGAAATGACCGGATACCAACCTAACCATTACTGTCGGCAAGTTTTCCCGATTTGTGTAGGGACAAAAATATCGGTAGACGACAGTACCATGCAGGTACCATGAGGCAAGGATGGGTAATGTCACCGTGGTTATGCAACTTGTTTATGGATGGAGAAATAAGATAAATCAAAGCAAAGGTTGGTGATGTTGGTATAGACTCAAGAGTATTCATTGGCTCGTCAAGTAACACTTAAACCATGATGTAGCACTACTTATTATGAGGAAAGACAACAAAAGGAACTCAATTAATAAGGTATTTTAATACTATCATAACCATGAATATGTACAGCCTACAAAGAGAAGATTACGACGATGAAAAAAATTCGAGTTGTTTTGGGCGAAATTGATATTCCAGGTGCTATATTTCCGTGCTCGCTGACAACATATAGAAGACTTGAGGTGATGGTTGATGTGCGAAGGCTTCTAAACCAGGAAAACAGTCACAGCAGAGTCTCATTAAGAAGTAAGCAAGTGGTAGGGACACATTACGCACCTACCAGTTGCTTACCTTTTGACGAGGCTCTGTTATGACTCTGTTTTCTTGGTTTAGAAGCCTCTGCACATCAGCCATTACCTCAGGTCTTCTCTATAGTGTTGTCAGCGAGAACAGAGCACAGTAATATAGCACCTGGAATATCAATTTCGCGCAAAATAACTCGAAATTCTTCCATCGCCGTAGTTTTCCCTTCGTAGGTCCACCCGCGGCGACCCCGCCTTATCCCCACAATGCACCGATGTAAACAAACCGTGACGTAGTTATGGGTAGGGTCCATTACAGGTTCCTTGGCAGCAACTGTTTTTTGCTTGGACTTTGCATTGGGTGATGACATAAAAAACGTGCAGCAGCTTATTTGATCTTGTGACCACAATACAAAACGTCGACCATTGACAGCATGTCAAAATGCGTTGCTCTGTGGTAACAGCGTTGACCGTGCTATGCCTGACACACCACCTTCCCCTGGGCGCGGCACAGCCCCAGGGACAGCGGGACTCCCAGGGGCCTGAGGGGACCGAGGGCTTAACGCTGCTGAGTGTCCCTGATGGCGGGGACGCATCGCTCCGCGGCAGTGACGGCAGCTGGAATGCCTCCCAAGCATCTCTCCCGGCAGAGGATGGTTTGCCAGAGACGCTGCGGGAGAATACAGCGACATCTGTGACGTGGGATGCCATGATCGCTGCCTCCCAGGACGATGCTCCTGTTACCCTTGCTCGCCTCGTCATCCCTGTTGGCCCTCAAGAGGACGTCACCACCATGCCTCCAGAAAACACGATTCCCACACATCAGAGTGACATCTCTATCACGACTCATGAGGACATCACCGCCATTCCTCTTGAAGACACCATTGTATCCACTCCTGACGGAAACATCATTTTTACGATTCCTGTAGAGAACGTAATTCCCACACATCAAGCAAACAGCTTCACCACAGCTGAAGAGGACATCATCACCACTACTCAGGAAGACATCATCACCACTCCTCAAGAGAGCATCACCACCATCTCCTCTCTAGGCGAGATTTCCACGTCCCAAGAAGACATGAGTACATCTGAGGAGCAGGGTGGGGGTGAGCGCGTCCTGACCACCGTGGTGCAGCCCGTGCTGGAGGACGGCCGGGTGCCCACACGCGTGGATCAGTTGGTGATCTGTTCTTGCCCTGAACTGACTCCTGACAGCTGCCGACACATGCTTTCCGACATTACCATCGATGGTAAGGATCACGAATATGCGGATATTAGGGTAAGGAAACTATCATTTTATCTTATTTTACAGTGCACTTTATGAATACACACCATATTTCTTTGATCCTCATTGTGTTGTAAGGGAAGTATTACGGGCAAAATATTGTGTATGCCCAAGTATTGCATCATTGCATACAAATGCATAAAGTACCAAAGTACATAATCCCCTGTAGTTAATAAATAAGTACAAATAATCCCTTTTCGCTCCACCAGAAACCCGTGGCTGCCATGAACGTGGTGGTGCATAACGTCGCGTGTCTGAAGGAGGATCATCGTCTCAGGAATTTCAGTGAGGGACAATTTTTCTTCCGTGACCGTGGTGATATCGTCCTCAGGGAAGCAGATGACTTAAACGATCTCCGCGTCAACGACTTCTGCGCCGATCTGCGTCCCGGCAAATACGGAGACATGAAGTGGACGTTGAAGATCTGCATCCCGCCGCCCTCCGTGCCGCGCTGCTGCCCCGTCGGCCAGGCGCTGAGGGGCGGGCTGTGTCGGGATGCCAACGCCCCCGCCCTCCTCATGCCTCCCATGTCGGCGGGCACGAAGGAAAAAGCCATATATTGGCCAGTTATCAAGAATCACTATCACCCCTTAACATGTACGAAAGATCCTCTCAAATCAATACCATTAGTTTCTGAAGAATCCAAATTAATGGTACTTCCCACTGGAATCTTGCATATCTGGCGACCAGCCGACGGCCATGTTATGGAGAAATACACTTATCCCTCTGATCTGTGTATTGACGGGCACGTGGACGCCTATGCGACAGTGGTTTACTCTGCCAACATATGTTACGCAAACCCAGAAGATGTGCACCACAAAGTGTGCGATGGCCATACATGTATACGAAATGTTGCCAAGAAAAGAANTCTTCCGAATCACTATAAGAGTTTCAATGTCATTCTTCCGAATCACTATAAGAGTTTCAATGTCATTCTTCCGAATCACTATAAGAGTTTCAATGTCATTTTCCAAGAAGAATGTTCTGCGAATGAACGCCACACCGCGTCACTAATGTATTTCTGATTTTTCCGTGAAAGTCACTGAGGGACACCACACTGTTTCTTCACATACACTGAGGTATTTCTCATCTTAATGTGGTGTTTTTCCTATTCTTCCACTTAACTAACAACACAAAATGATCATAACAGCCTGACTAATTATGAAAGGGGAAGGCGAGAGTGGGAGTCATGTGTGTTTGTGCGAAGTGACCATGTGCCTTTCATCCCAAAGGGTTGAGTTGATTGTAGAATCTCCTTAACCACGGCGAGGAAAAGAATCCTAATTAACACTTGTAATGATGTGATGTGTGGTCTACTCGTTGATGAATTTCCTTTCGAGTATTTGCAATTTCTCCAAATATATATATCCAACACAGAGCGAAAAAGTGGAGGGGAAATGATGTACGTCTTACCTTAATCACGGCGAGGAAAAGAATGATCACCTCGTGGTCTAAACAGAGGGAGGGTGAACATAAAGCGTATTTTCGCGACCGCTCTGGCCCGGTCTGGACTGGGCTAGTCCCGGGCGGTCACTGTTTTTGCGAGGCAGTCTAGAACGGTTCAGCCCAGTCCAGTCCGGTCCGGCCCACATACCAGGACCACCTTGGACCAGTGTGGGGAGAACTGGCGCATGCGCACTACAGTCAGCGGGAAAGGCGACCAGGAGCTTCTCGTGCTCCTGATAAGACATGAAACACCATGATGGCCGACCATAAGACTAAAGTATCACAGGCGTGGTAGTTGTAAAGTCTTCAGCACAGGTTAAAAGGCGGACGACAAAAAGGATATTGACAAGATGGACGCCTGCCGCCTCCACAGTTCAGTTCAGTACCGCCCACTCGATCCCCCAGCCAATAGGAACGACGAATGGGACGGGGCTAGTCTCGATGTATTTTCGCGACCATCAGTCCACCCTGACCCGGTCCGGACTGGACTGAACCAGGGCGGTGAACGTCACGAAAATGCGCTAATACTAGCGGGAAGGAGGGACGCATTCGGACGTTATCTGATTGACTTAACTAACATGGTTATCGAACGTTTAACGCCTGGGATGGGGTGTGGAAACAAAGGATAACTACTGAATAATAGGGTAATAATGTCTTTCAATTTGATGAGAAAAATTTGACTGGAAAGGTAATTTTAACTCTTTGTTATTAATCCGAAACCCTCTTACATATCCGATTGAGTTTCCCACGGGTGACCATGTTTCGAGAGCAGAGGAAGGGCGGGAGATACGTGGTAATTTTAGCGATCTTACTGTCTGTGTCTGTCTGTCTGTAGCCAGACAGCTAGGGTCTGTATTCTGACCTCTCAAGTATCCTAAGAATTTAAGGGAATCGGTCAATCTAGTAATGGTGTTAGTGGAATTCAGGGAGGTGTGTTTTCTATGATAACATTCCTTCCGCGAAATTAAAAATCCACAGAAATAAGTTAATCTCGATGGTCGTGTACGGGGGGGGAAGGGGGGGGAACGGTAGGGAAAGAAGAAAGAACGAAAGAATGATAGAACTGTTACAAAAGATAAAATTCCTCACCTAAACAACTGTACCTACTATGTCCACTTAGCCTAGAATAAAGAAATAAATTGTTATTAAGACCTTTCAATACACTGTATGAGACAATGTATCTCTGGACATTATGTGTAATTCTAGCATTACAGAGAAAGAGAAGGGAGATGGGGAAAGGGAAAGACAGGGGAGAGGAACAGAGAAGGGGGGGGGGGGGCCGGTGGGAGAGAAAATGGGAAGGAGAGGAGAGAAGAGGAAGAGAATGTTATAATATTCTGGCATTACAATAGTACGTAATAATGATACTTTTTGGATAGTAGAAAGAGGAGGTAGAAGGGAGGATAGCAGAGGTGTGTAGGGCAGGGCAGGACGGTGTGGGTGGGTGACGGGGATTTTCTCTCTCTCTCTCTCTCTCTCTCTCTCTCTCTCTCTCTCTCTCTCTCTCTCTCTCTCTCTCTCTCTCTTCTCTTCTCTCTCTCTCTCTCTCTCTCTCTCTCTCTTCTCCCAGTTGAGGTCGAGACCTGGGTACGACAAGACGTGACCCTAAAAGCTCTGTTTGACCTTGTGACCTAACGGGTGGCGGACGCCTACCTGTCCCGGCCGCGTTGTCGAGGCGCTGATCTTATTGTTGTTGCTATTCTCCACTTGGAGTGGTGTTGAGTTATGCCCCTCTCTAACTCGCTCGGGGCTGTAGAAACTATTAGTGCTGAAAGACAAAATACCAACACAGGCGCTACTGCTTCTGGTGGAGATAGTGAACTATGCAGGCCAGGAAAACGGCTCGTATGGGAGGAAAATGACGATATGGAGACGGAGGACAACGTTGGCTTTGAAGTCGTTAACAACAATAAGAAAAAAAACAGACGAAACAGTGTAGAAAGTAACAGTGCCGCTCCTGGTGACAGTGCTGTTCCCGGAGCTGATCCACGATCTAGCCAGTCAGCAGCCAGTGCAGCCGCTTCTGGTGCCGCTCAGAATCTGAGTCAGCCAGCCGCCGGTGCCGTTCATCTACCTGCCCCAATCTTTCGCCTCATATTTCCGGTAGGAGTGGCACCTAAGGACAGGTCAATATGGCTAGCAGAAGTTGCCAGCAAATATCGCAACCTGTCCGTGCAACCCAAGATGACTGCTACTTCCATTATGGGAGTCACGAGGGACAGAGACACGGTAAAGTTTCTGACGAAAGTGGGTCACAACTTTCAGGGCAACATGATGAAACTCACCGAGGCCACGGAGGCCAACAAGCAGGTCAAGGTGACCATAAGGAACTACCCTTCCTTCATGCCCCTTCGACATCTCGAGGCCCACCCGGGCATACTCTGGGCAAGAAGAGCCGATCATCATTGGGATTCCCGTTCCAACGCGATGATGCCCAGGAGCCAAGTTACGGCAATGTGGGAAGGCGAGCCACCACCGATGATCACCCTGCCTGGGATGAGGCCCTGCAAAATGGAGAGGTTCGTAGGGAAGCCAGCATTTTGTGGAAAATGTCAGAAATGGGGGCACAGGGAATGGCAGTGCAACAATCGAATGAGATGCGGATTCTGCTCCGAAAACCACGACACCAAACAGTGCAAGGATCGCATTATCAACGGGGAAACCATCACCCCCAGATGTCCCAACTGCCACCAGGAGCACAATGCTTGGAGTGTGAAATGCCCAATGAGACCCGATGCCCCCAGACACCAGAACACCACACCGACCATGCTGCCTGCCTCAGCTGCCCCCCCACCAAGCCTCGACACGGCAGCCTTTCCTCCCCTCATGGGGGTGAGACACGCTTGGTTTACACCCCGAACGCCCTCAGAGCTGGCTATCAATCAGTTGTCACTGCTCCCAGCCAACCCACAACGTGCCCCGCCCCCATTACCCTCGTCGGGATTGAACTCCCTACCTCCACCGATCCCACCACCGAACCCCTCCCCCCCCACACTCCCCCAACCCAGCCACCAGCAGGTCGCTCACGACTGTGCTCTTATCGCGAACCCATTAAATGTCCCAAGACAACCCTCCCCCCCCTCCTACCCTCCATCTGCCCACGGAGAGACTGTTCCCCCCCCCCCCACTCCCTCAGGGCATAAACCACGACGCCTTAAGCGTCAGCAGTCTCGAGGAGACTGTTATGACACTGAAGAACGATGTGCAAATGCTACAGACGACGCAAGCTCTCCTCCAGACAGAGAGCGGAGGCATGCGGGACCAGATTACATCCCTCCAAGGAGAGCTGACGGAAGTGAAAGGAGGTATGACGGGTATGACGGCAGAGCTTATGGGAGTGAAGGGGGAGCTTTCGAGCCTGAAGGGAGAGATAGCGACCATGAAGACTATAATGACGGAGATGTCACTGATGCTACACAGCGCCCTAGGGACAAGGCCGCCGCGACATACGGAGCCCTGTGGTGCCATGATGAACACAGAAACACACAAGAGGCAGGAGGGGAAGACTCCAGCTCAGATGCCGGGATACAGCGGCGCGCTAAGTCAACACACCGGCGGTCTGACCCCTCCCCCCCTACTATCAACCCTCACACCTCTGCCTCAGGTCCCTTTATCTCAGGTCCCAAGGGGCGAACAACCGCTACCCAGCCGGGTCGACGACAGTGCCTCTCTCTCGATGGAAGTAGTTGCTCCCCCACCCCCCCGTCCACCCTGCCTGCTCCGGGAAGGCCTGCTGGCCACGAAGTAAACACACGAATACCTATGGTAGCTAACGGCCTGCGTCTTTCTAGGCCCGCGCTCGGCACCACTCATCCTCCAAGCCAATTTAATGCACAGACAGGTACGTCATCAAGGTTAACCACAGCCAAACCACTGACGATTCTGCAATGGAATATATACGGGCTGGTCAGCAAGGCAGCCACCTTACTGCAGTTCATCCAAGCCAATGACACGGCGGTCGTCCTCCTCCAGGAGACGTTGGTATGTGAAACGACTAACATGAGATTTGGAAACTATCAAGTGTTTGCTCAACCCCTCCATCAGGGAGGATCACGAGGACTTATCACCCTTGTCAGAAAGGACCTCCCAGCCACCCTGACGCTTGCTCCTCCACACCTCGGGGAACAAGTGGACTCGCTGTGCGTCACGCTACATATGGACAGGTCCACTAAGGTGGACGTGTGTAATGTGTACTGCAGGCAGAGATCACAACTCGACTTGCTACCTACATTGGAGAATAACCAAAGACGGCTATCTCGTGCTGAGTGGTGACTATAATGCCCATCATCCACTCTTAGAGCCCTGGAGTGATGGCGGCAGTAATCCTCGTGGGTGCCACATCATCCACATGCTGGAGGAATTTGAAGAGCTGAAGCTCCACGGCGCATCACAACCCACTCACATAGCGGGAGGGAGACTTGACCTTACCCTGACAGTCAATGACAGTGGCCATCTCACCAGTGTTTGCGGCGTTCATGAACTTATGAGTGACCACTGGGCACAGGTGTCAACAATTTACTTGCCCAGGTGTGGTGACGTACCAGCAATTCCGAGGAACAAATGGATAACGAGGAAGGCTGATTGGAAGTTATTCACGGAACATTTAAATACCTGGTATGCTTCGTATCCTGTTCCCGTCTCTGTGCAAGACTTTGCTGAAGACCTCACTCGCGCCATTCATGATGCAGCTGATGCCTCCATACCCCGCCAGGGGAGAATAAGTTTAACCCTAATAAGAAACATCTTTGGTACTATGACAGCAAAATTAAGTTCCTTAACAAAGTATCTCGTCAGCTCACAAAGAATCACCACCACACCAGGACTGACGAGAGCAGACACCACCTTCAGGATTGGGCTTTGTATGCGAGAGACCAAATTGCCCTTATTCGTGAGGAGAAATGGCTGCAGTTTACGGGAAGGTTGACTCACGCCACCAACATGACCCAGGTGTGGAGGCACGTCAACCGCATTAGAGGCAAACATACGAAACCTCCCGCTCACCCTGACCCGGCGAGGAAGGCGTCTGAGCTCATGAGGGACTACCACGAGCGATCAGCGAATACTAATCTGCCTCCTAACATCAAAGTAGCCAAGACCAACCTTGACACGGCGAGGCTGGCTGCAGTCACTGCGGCCACGCTACTATCGGATAACACTGATGAGCCCATCACGAGGGAGGAGATGCTCAGGGCGCAGAAAACGAGTGGTGACACAGCGCCTGGTGAGGACGGCATAACCTACTCCATGCTGAATGCTGTCTGCAATGTTGCGGGTGACCCTCTATTGCAGCTCTTTAACATGTCCTTCTCCCAGGGGACGCTACCTAAGGAATGGACAACAGCTAATATCATTCCTGTCCCAAAACCAGGTGCAGACAACCAGTTTCACCCCATCAGCCTCACTTCAACCTTATGTAAGATGCTGGAACGCATATTACTTAGCCGGCTCACCTACAAGATCGGGCACTTGGATACAGGTGTGAATGGCTTTGTCAAGCACAGGAGCACTGCCAACTGCCTCGCCAACTACTATGCAAATGACAAGGCCAAGACAGCTGTGTTTCTTGATATAGAAAAAGCATTTGACAGGGCACAACCACTGCCAATCCTCGCTGAGCTCACAAAATTGGGAGTGAAAGGCAAGCTTCTCCTATGGGTGCAGCAATACCTCTCGGACAGAAAGGCCCGTGTTATATTTCAGGGGAAAGCCTCTGATTACATGAGGCTAGACAATGGAACGCCACAGGGAGGAGTCATCAGTCCTACACTGTTTAATATCCTGATGAACGTGCTTGCCAGACTCCCTTACCCGGAGGGGACACAGCACATCGGCTATGCTGATGACGTTGTTCTGCAGACGACGGGCAGAGACTCCACCACTACCATGCAAGAATCACTAAACCTTCTAACGGACAAATGTGAGGAAATTGGCTTCACCATATCTCAGACCAAGACCAAAGCTATGGCCAAGACAAGGAACGCCCCCCTGGACACACTACGACTCCAAGGTCAAAACGTAGAGTGGGTAGCGACGCAGCGTTATCTTGGCGTCATTGTTGCCCGTAACAACGGCTGCAAGGCTGAGATCCAGCACCTGAAGGACAAATGCAGGGCAAGGAATAGGATATTGAGGGCGATGTCATGGAAGGGAATGGGAGCTTCAGGCACCGTGATCCTGAGCGCATACAAATCCTTGGTACGCTCACTTGTTGATTATGCCAGTCCTGTTCTCCTACATATCACCACTACAGATGCGAAATCTCTTGAAACAATACAGAATGAGGCGCTGAGGACCATATTGGGAGCACCGAAATGGACCAAGACTGAAAACATGAGGGCGGAGACCCAAGTGTCATCACTGACAGCAAGATTGAAAGTTATGACGGCCAACTTCCTCATAAAATCATACATCAGAGCCGACCATCCCGATGAAGTCCACACTCAGCTTCACAATCATCATGAAGGTCACCGAGGGCAAGGCAGGTGGCTTAAGACGGCGATAGA
>JACEEZ010017551.1:62500-72500 GCA_016584305.1 Chionoecetes opilio | reverse complement strand
GACAGAGAGGGGGAGAGAGTTTTTGCTCATGCGTCAGTTGGCAAGGTAAAGAAAAATATCTTTAAAACTGTTGAGAAATAAGGTTTAATAAGATTCTGGCTGAAAATCTCGGTGCGGCAGAAAAACTCCTGTCTTACTCTTGAAGGATTTCGTTTATATTAATCCTAAATCCGCCCAAAGTTCGACTATTCGCAAAGTTCGACTGTTACGAAGCTTAGTTCTTGAGTAACTGAGCTTATTTATCTTCTAGACTAACTGAGATGAATCGAGAGAGAGAGAGAGAGAAGAGAAGGAGAGAAGAGAGAGACAGAAGAAAGACAAAGAAAGCAGAAGAGAGACAGACAGACAGAGATCAGAAGACAGAGACCAGAGAGACAGACAGACCAGAGATAAGAGAGACTCAGAAGAGACACAGACAGACAGCAACAGCAAACACAACACAGCAACACACACACACACACACACACACACACACACACACACACACACACACACACACACACACACAGCACAGCCACACCACACACCACACACACACACACACACACACACACACACACCAGCACCACACAACACAACCACAAACACAACAGCACACAAAACGAACACAAGACAGACACACACAACACCACCACACACACAACAGTAAGCAATATTCACAACTATTAAACTACACCAAACAGAGTGGCACACACACAAGCTGGTTGTGTACTTATGTGACACATGTGAATGATATGAGCAAGTGGCTGGGTTGGGAGCCAATCAGAGAGAGCTCGCACAGTGGCTGGGTCGGGTGACTAGTAGCGACGGTGGTAGTGTGGTGTCGGGCACTGGCACCACAGTGGGACTAACGGGGGGCAGAGGGGGGGGGGGCAGATGGCACGGCACGCGACACACACTCACACAGGAGGACGAATAGTGGTAGTGACGGTGGCGTGGGGTGAGCGCTCGACACTACGAAGTGGTGCGTGGACGCACACAGGGACGGGGTGTGCGACACACGTCGAGGAACTGTGGGACAGTGTGGTGGCTGGTCACGTAAGGAATATTTGGTAGGAATGATACAATGATTTATTCAAACGAGATTGCAATCAGCACGTTTGTTATGTTTACAAATCATTAAAGTTTCGATGCTATTAGCGTGGTGCCGAACAATGACCAGGTGATACTAGCTGACGATCGACAGCTAGTGAGTGAGGAGGGAACGACTGAGGAGACGACAGGTGCGATGGCTGCACGTGAGATGGGTGACTGGTCGTACCACACGTGGGGCACAGCAAGGACAGTGGCGCAGCGACGAAGCTGTAGGCACACACCAGAAGTAAGTGCAACGAGATGTACGTCAGGTAGCACGTAACGCAAGTACCAGACACGGACGTCAGGTCCAGTCAGTGGTACGAAGGGCGGAGGAGCACACCTGGTGGACAGGACGGTGGTGCATCGTGCGCACACATGTGGTGGGGTCGCGCGGTGGGGGTGCGTAGTATGCACACCACACATCCATTCCACCAACTAAAAATACACACACCGACTAACACACACACTTACAAACTCATTACAATCATACCTCATAACGACAGCCACAACACAAAACCAGGAATGAACACACACCACACACACACCACACAACACACACCACACACACACACACACCACACACACACACACACACACACAACACACCACACACACACACACACACACACATACTACTCACACACACACACACAACCAAAATTAACACAAACTAACATTAACAAAAAAAACAAAAAATCCGAAAAAATTTATATAATCACAAAACAACCCATTATTGACCTCATTTGACCTCATTTCACCCCCCATACAAACCCGATGGGAGGGGTAACACCATCACTAAACTATGATAAATGATTTTTTTTTAATACAGTGCTAACTAACTTTGTCTCCCTCCCTCCATTTCTCCCTTCCTCTCTTCCCCCAACGCTTCCTCCCCCCTCCCTTCCTTCCTCCCTTCCCCCAACACCCCTTCCCTTCTCTCCCTTCCTTCCTCTCTACCCCCAACACCCCTTTCCCCCTCACCCCTTCCCTTCCTTCCCCCCTCCCCCAATGACCCCTCCCCCTCCCTCCTAATGGGACACGTGAGCGCTTCCCTATTAATCCTCATATTTCATCCTCATCTGATTATTCATTCGATATAATGCAGAATGGGCGGCCGAGGGAATATTGATGAGATTGCATTGATGGTGGGACGTGGGAGGATAGAGAGAGAGATTGAGGGGAAAGGGATGAGGGGTGGAAGGATTAGGAGATGGGGAGAGGTTGAGGTTGATGGTGAGGGGAGGAAGGGTTAGGAGATGGGAAGAGGTTGGGGATGACGGATGAGGGGAAGGGAATGGGGTGGGGAATGAAGGGTCAGGAGATGGGATGAGGGAGAATGAGGGATGAGGGTGGGGTCAGGGGGAGGAGGATGAGGGAGGGTAAGGGGAATGAGGGGTGAAGGGTCAGATGGGATGAGGGAGGGGAAGGCAATAGGTTGAGGGGTGAAGGGAAGGGAATGGGGAGAGGTTGGGGATGAGGGGAAGGGGTGGGAATGAGGGATGAAGGGTCAAGAGATGGGTTGGGGGAGGGGGAGGGGAATGAGGGATGAAGGGTGAGGGTATAAGGGAATGAGGGTGAGGGAATGGAATGAGGGGTGAAGGGTCAGATGAGATGAGATAAGGGTGAGGGGACGATGCTGTAAACTCGTTGGTTGGTGATCGCTAGGGAGCCGCTTTGCACTGATTGGCTTCGCGAGGATTGGCCAGTTGTTGCGTTAGTCGAATCTGTAGTGAGGGTGACAGACGTTCATTCACTTGCCATGGCGCCTGTTAGAAATCAGTCATTCAGTTATGGAGCGAGTCAATCAGGAACTATAACATAAATAGACAACTGTATTTTTGTTTAACATTTCAGGCGTCACACGGAAATACATGCACAGGTAATCATATAGTCAGATATTTAGTATTTATTCATTCATATTATTTTGTATTTATTTAGTATTTACACTCGCCCTGTGTCCCGGGGTAGCAAGTCGTCACCCACCATAGGTTCAAGGGCTAATGCGACGGAGATGAGCACCGAGGCCATGCGCTTTAGAGTACTACGAGGCCTTAGCGTATGTCCCCATCTTTACCTTAATAAAGCTAGAGCACTCCGATCCGAGAGCGTATAGCAGTGTGTATAAGTAAGTGATGGCTGGGAAGGGCGGTACGGTGAAGCAAGCAGAGCGCAGGGCGGTAAAAAAAACTCTGCGGTGACGTCTTGCCGCGTTTCACTAACTCCGTAGATATACATGCTTTTGGTTATTTGTATCATTATTATTGTTATTATTATTATTATCATTGTTATTACTGATATTATCTTTATTAATAATGATAATGAAGAAGTTATTTTCATTATTATCATTAGCATTGTTATGATAAAGGGATGAGAAGGGATGGGGGAGGCTGGAGGCAGAGAATAACCCTTCATAAGTAAGAGAGTTAATCAATCCCTCCAATCATGAAGCTTCTTAGGCTTAATATGATATGCTTTCCCTCAATGTTACCCGCAATAAGTATGACGTTCTCACTTCACACCTTAGTAAAAGAAAAAAAACCTGTAAAATCAAGCAAAATGTTTCCCTAAATGTTGGCTGAAAGGATCAATCATTTCTTATTTATAGTAATCATTCTCTCATTCCTCTTATATTTAGTCTCACCGGCGTTATTGAATAGATTTGTTATTTATATCGGACAGGTATTACACGTGTTTTCTTTCCTATTTGTCGTGTATATAGATAGATATGAGGCCCCTTCTCTGCCCGTGTTAGCCTTGGAGCGCCAGTTTCAGTATTCCCTCGTTTTATGGTCGCCTGTTCCACATTTTTTTTCTTGGAGGTGAAATCTTTCCCGGCAGATTTGTGCGGCGCGTGTTGGGAGACGCTCGACACCGCACCGCTGATTTACAGGGGATCAATTTTTTTCTCATTTAATGGTGAGCCGGGAGACAGTATTCCACCCGGTCAGTGTGTGTTTTACTCAGTTGTTTTTTTACGAGGCGAAAAATCCTGATCCCTTGCTGCTTACTGACTGATAGTTGATGCCAGGTGAAGGGAATACTACGCTTCTTCTAAATGTCAGCTGTATTTTATCATAGTTAACCATGTGATCAAGTAAACCTAAGCATAATTCTAAGCATGAGACCTTAAGATAGAATGGAATTTTCGCCTCGTTAAAAAAATAGACTATAGTGGTCAGCGATAAACAAAAGTCTGTTTCACCACGACCAGGTAAAAAGAATCTCTCCTCCTTTTGAAGATGTAAGGTTTTCAAAGAACGCAGAAGTAATTTACCGATTTTAACTTTGGGATCAGTAACTTGGAAGTCTTGGGGAAAGTTTTGGAAGGTTGACTCAGGGGAGCACAAAGAGGCTGTAAAACACGGCTATCACGGTCAAGAATAGAGCGTCATCGGTTGTGGATCAAATGAAAACTAGATATTTTGGTTAGTCATAAAGAGATAGACTTGTCGGGGCCATGTTCGTTGTGCTGACTCTTTATAAATAAATGGTGTTCAGAACTGCACGACAGGGAAAGGAAACCACAGAAGAGAGAGAGAGAGAGAGAGAGGAGAGAGAAGAGAGGAGAGAGAGAGAGAGAGAGAGAGAGGAGAAGAGAGAGAGAGAGAGAGAGAGGAGAGAGAGAGAGGAGAGAGAGGAGAGAGAGAGAGGAGAGAGAGAGAGAGAGAGAGAGAAGAGATGAGAGAGAGAGAGAGAGATAGAGAGAGAGAGAGAGAGAGAGAGAGAGGAGGAGAGAGAGAGAGAGAGAGAGAGAGAAGAGAGAGAGAGAGAGAGAGAGAGAGGAGAGAGAGAGAGAGGGATAGAGAGAGAGAGAGAGAGAGAGAGAGAGAGAGAGAGGAGAGAGAGAGAGAGAGAAGAGAGAGAGAGAGAGTAGACGAAATCAGAAAATTAGGCGGGACGGAATGCATATTTCAAGATATTTCAAGGCGTCACTATCTATGCCAGTCAATAAACGACATTGAACTCAAAAGCGAATCCAGCATACATAGATATTAATGGTACTGTATGACTGACGTTTTATACCTACAGTAAATCTATAAAACGACATATAAAACTATAATAATCTATAATGCACGACAACGAACTCAAAAGCGACAATATTCAGCATACATAGACGTTAATGCTACAGTATACCTGACGTTTTGAACCGAAAATACATCTATAAATCGATTAAATACTCCCACACGCTGCTACCAATAAACGACATCGAATTTAAAAGCGATTCCAGCATACTTAGACCTTAATTAATGCTATATACAGTATGGTTGACGTGTTGAGCCTACAGTAAATCTATAAATCGATGAAACACTCCCACACGCTTCTCATTTTGCTGCCAATAAATACGGACCTCCCATCTGAATTCTTTAAAGCTTAAATGCATTCGGGGAATTCCTTAGCAGCTAAGCATTTACATTTGCTTTCTTAGTACCTGAATTAAATACTTACTATACAGTCATCATGGTTGATCGTGTTTTGATGCCTGACAGTATATATCTGTATAAATCAGATTGAAACACTCCCACATACACCCTGCTCCACTATAACTCAACTAAACACAACAATTAATGTCCAGATCTGATTTAGTGAACAGGGACGCAGGCAAGGTAAACAGAGTATCTCCCTTGATGGATAGCCCGGCACAGAGTCTGCAAACATTATTAACCTCTGCCTTTGGGCTTCTAATACGCGTGGGAAGACGATTCAAAGGTAATAACTGATGACCCCATTACCTTTGCAGTAACTTTGTGTAGGTATCTGCGTGGAATAAAGGGTTGAATTGACTGTTTTTATAGGTCAATGTTTGCTTATATTGACCTAGTGTGTGCAAGTATTGGTTACTTAGAGAGGGAGAGATGATGCGTTAGTTTCTGATCGATGCTTTATCTCGTATGCAGATTTTACATCAGTATTTGTTGTACTCTTACTACATCTCGATTCGTAGTATTCTCTCCATTAATATCTACTTCTATAGTGATCTCTCTCTCCTGATATATCGTTATCTATTAATAAGCTCGATTAATAGTGGTTACTGTCTTTTATAGATTCAATGTTGGCTTCTATCTATTTGGGTAACCTAGGGTGTTGCAAGTATTGGTTTTACTTAGGAGAGAGTTAGACTAGTTTGTTGTGTTGTTTTTTTTGTTTTTTTTCTCTCTCTCTCTGTGTCGTCTCTTCTCTATTTCTTCTCTACCTCTCTCTCCCTCTCCGTCTCCTCCTCTTCTCTCTTATCTTTCCCTCATCTCTCTCTCTCTCCTCTCGTCTTCTCTCTACTCTCTCTCTCTCTCTCTCTCTCTTCTCTCTCTCTCTCTCGCTTCTCTCTCTCCCCCCCTCCTTAATCCCATGTTTATCTCTCTCCCTTTTCCTCTTTTCAAGCCCTCCGTCGTGTCTTGTATTTCATCTTTTTCCGCTCTCCCCTCACATCCTTCCACCCCATCACCCGCCCTCCCCTCACACAGCCTCCTCCTCTACATCCCTTTCTCGCTCTCCTCACCTCCGCTCATTCCCCTCACCCTCCGTTACCTCCTCCAGCTCTCCCTTACCACGTTACCCTCCACAGTAAGCAAGAGGGTCGTCTCCACTCTGCGCCAATACCCGCCGGGGAAATAGATATATTGATGCGAACTGTATAAAAACGGAATTTGTGTCAAGGCGCAGCACGTGTATAGAGGGAATCGATGGTGCCCCTTGGCTGTCACGTTCTGGCCTCGACGTCCCACGGATTATATTTCAGAGTTTCAGTACAGAGTTTCAGTTCAGAGTTTCAGTACAGAGTTTCAATACAGAGTTTCAATACAGAGTTTCTTCAATACAGGAGTTTTCAATTCGTGTTTCAGTCAGTTTTTTAATGGTAGAGAGTTTCACCACTCAGTAACACATGTTGTCAGTTTAAGAGTTTCAGTACAGAGTTTCAGTTCACGTAGTTTTCATGTTAGAGTTTTTCCTATGGTTTCAGAGTTTCAGTTCAGAGTTTCAGTTCAGAGTTTCAGTTCAGAGTTTCAGTATAGAGTTTCAGTTCAGAGTTTCAGTTCAGAGTTTCAGTTCAGAGTTTCAGTTCAGAGTTTTTCAGACAGTTCTATGTATACAGAGTATTTTTAAGTACATAGGAGTTTCAATACAGAGTTTCTCACCAGTAACGTAGTTTCATATTACAGAGTTTCAGTACAGAGTTTTCTAATATCAGAGTCTTCAGTTACAGAGGCTTAAGTCTGTTTTCAGGTTGCAGCGTTTCTATCATCCTAGTAAGAGTTGTCAGTAACAAGAGTTTCAGTCAGAGTTTCATTCAAGTTCAGAGTTTCCAAGTAAGAGTTTTACAGTTCAGTAGTTTCCATTGATCAGTAGTTCAGTTTACAGTTTCAGTAAAGATGTTTCAGTTGCAGAGTTTCAGTACTAGTCCAATTCATGTTTTCAATTCAGGTCAGGTTCTCCTATACCCAGTACAGAGATTTTTTCTTATTTTTACTTTTTTTTTTTTTTTTTTTTTTTTTTCATTGCGACGGTTATAAAACACGTGACTTTTAAAACTAATTGTACCAATGTTCCTATGTTGTCTTTTTTTTTCTTTAGAGAATTGCTGTACATAATTTTACTTCGATCTGAGAATATAGTGCATTACTTTCGCGTTTATTCGTCACTTCCACCTCCTTCCCTTCTTGTTTCCCTCTTTTTTTACACCTCTTAGCGCTTGACTATTGATTCAGTAGGTCGATATAGACACATAAAAGCTTTGATTTCATGTAGAAGAATGATTTTTTACTTTTATTTCTATTTTTATTATCTTTTTCTCGCCACTAGTGCTTGCTGACAGACTGGAAACTCAGGTTCTTTCAACCAAAAGCCAGTTATTTTTTTAGTCCTCTGTGTTACTCGATGTCAAATAGCCGGTTACTTGCAGAACAAGTCAGGCGAAAGGAAACAGATATTGAATAGTATGTTGTTAGTATTTTTACGTTCCATCTTTATAATCCAATCGACAGTATCAGGGTCCCGTTTTTTTTCTTACTTATTATGCAACTACACTGGTTGCACATGGGCCCCCGCGAAGCCACCCAATAGGGCCTCCTCAACGATGCCAATTATTGCTCTTTTTTTATCATCTAGTCTTCTTTTCTACTATAAAGCGCACCCGATTGATTGCACTTAGTATATATTAAAAGCATTGCCCCATGGGACCACCTTTAGGAGGCTGTTCTTTGGAATCCACTCATCACCATATGTTTATACCAAAATCAGGGGCCCCGAACAGTATTTCGCATAGGGCCCCCAAAAGGCTAGAAACGACACTGACTACAGTACAGTATAACTCTTCAAGAAATCATCCCTAACTCTTAAATGCAACTATAACTTTCAAGAAATCATCCCCAACTCTTAAATCCAACTATAACTCTTCAAGAAATCATCCTTAACTCTTAAATGCAACTATATCTTTCAAGAAATCAACCCCAAATTTTAAAGTCAAATATAACTTCAAGAAATAATCCCCAACTCTTAAATCCAACTATAACCTTCAAGAAATCATCCCCAAACATGTCATCCGCACCGGCGACAAACGATATCTTCTCCCTGCAAGAGTAGTACATTTTTCATGCCCGCGAGCCATATCAGGAACAACTTTTGCCATTTTCCTTCTCCGGTTCTACTCCTACTCCGCCTGACAATCTGCCGCGCCATATTTTGGCAGATTGAACCATTTTTTGCTATCTCTTTTTCTATCCGTATTGCAGGGGGACTCTCCCCTCCCCCTCTCCCCTCTTTCCCCTCTCTTCCCCTCTTTACCCTCCCCCTCAAGACCGGGGCCCAGTGCATGTCCCTTTCTCTAATATTTTCTCCCAGAATTCTGGAAGTCTTCCCATTGGACGATGGGCGTAGGAAGGTGGTTTGTGAAGTGCATATATTCTCTCCTTCTCTCTCTCTCATCGATCTTCCATCTTCTCATCTTCTCTTATTCTCCTCTCCTCTACTGCTCTCTCTGTCTCTCTCTCGCTATCTATCTCTATCTCTCATCTCTTCTTCTCATCTCTTTTCTTCTTCTCTCGTATCTCGCCTCTCTCTCTCTATCTCTTCTTAGCGTACTCTCTCTCTCTCTCAGCGCTCGCTCATCTCTATTCTTCTCGTCTCCGCTTCTCTCTCTCCTCTCTCTCTCTCTCCAAACTGCCAGGTTAAATACACGAAATATCTGATATATCCTCTGCGACCCTTTTATGGTGAGAGAGAAAGACAGAACGAGAGAGCGAGAGAGAGAGAGAGCGGGGGAGGAGAGAGAGAGAGATGAATGAGAGAGTGAGAGGAGAGAGAGAATGAGGAGAAGGAGATAAGAGAGTAGCAACTTTCGTATTTTTTTCTCTTTTCATTCTTTCAGCACAAATATGAAACTAAAACAAAACAATGAACTCTTGTCCTTTGTTTATATTTCACGAACTGCTGTGACCTGCAGACAAGCGCGTCTGCCGCTGACAGACACAAACATTGCATGGTCGCGGTAAGCCTGAATACTTCATCTCAAGGTCGCGCTGCCCATCCCACGTTTTAACCCAAAAATATACGATGAATTTACTTCAAGAAAACGTGGAATATATGCTAGACTAGTGGAGAATATACAAGAGTAGAGGGAGAGAAGAAATCTATAATTTTGTTTATTACAAATTCAATTAATTTCATTGCCACCATGATATCATTGTATACAGGAACTACCTCGTGTAGGTATCGCAGCCTCTTGTAGCTTCCTTATTTTCTTATGTTCTTCTAATGTTCTTATGTATACGTGACGCCTTCTGTATTCTCTTCTGGATAGAGTTATTATCGCTGGTGCTAAGTGGCTATGACAGTGTAGGCTCGCTAATACGTGAAGTAAATAGCAGTGAATCGCAAGACAGATTGAAGATAGAGTGGCGTGACTGCGGTGGGTTGTCAGGATTGTGTGTGGTTG
>JACEEZ010017551.1:27500-57500 GCA_016584305.1 Chionoecetes opilio | reverse complement strand
ATGCTTTGTTGCCTCGCTGCATTTCTACATTTGTGGGTTTGAACCTTTTTTTTACCCTTCTGACAACCGCTGGGCAGGTGGCTCCAGTATATCTTAGCTGGGAAACTCTCTCTCTCTCTCTTTCTCTCTCTCTCTCTCTCTCGCTCTCGCTCTCGCTCTCGCTCTCGCTCGCTCTCTCTCTCTCTCTCTCTTGCTCTCGCTCTCGCTCTCGCTCTCGCTCTCGCTCTCGCTCTCGCTCTCGCTCTCGCTCTCGCTCTCTCTCTCTCTCTCTCTCTCTCTCTCTCTCTCTCTCTCTCTCTCTCTCTCTCTCTCTCTCCAACACCCTCTATCTTGTTTTCCTGAGAGAATTAGATACGTTTTTTCCTGTTCCTTAGGCATTGCTTCTGTGTTTTCTACCGGGTTTGAAAGATCTACAGGAAATATTCTTTGTTCTTCTCACCTCTTTGTGTGTGTGTGTGTGTGTGTGTGTGTGTGTGTGTGTGTGTGTGTGTGTGTGTGTGTGTGTATGTGTGTGTGTGTGTGTGGGGGGGGGAGAATGTTTGCTTCATATATTTTTACTCCCTTCTTTCTCTCTTTCTTTTGTTACCTCAGAGCGGCCTGAAATTATTAGGGAGCTGAGGGAATTCAGGGAAGCACAACTGTTTGTTTCTCTTGTTTATGTCTGTGTCTGAACCTTACCTTACCTTCCTCCTCCTCCTCCTCCTCCTCCTCCTCCTCCTCCTCCTCCTCTCCTCCTCCTCCTCCTCCTCCTCCTCCTCCTCCTCCTCCTCCTCCTCCTCCTCCTCCAGATCCTCCTCCTCCTCCAGATCCTCCTCCTCCTCCTCCTCCTCCTCCTCCTCCTCCTCCTCCTCCTCCTCCTCCTCCTCCTCCTCCTCTTCATTTTTTCTTCCCTCCTATCCTGTCCCTCTCTCCTATCCCTTTTTTACTTACCTTACCTTACTTGCATTGAATGGGTAAGGGAGAATATCTAAAAGGGTTAACACACAAAGGGAGAAAGTAGGTGGGTAAGGGAGCATTTTATCAGTAAGAGGAGATAAAAGTCAGTCTCATGGATAACGAATAAAGTAGGAGTTTAACAAGTATAAATATGTCACTTGGTTAGGCCCATTTTGTAATTCCATCATATCCTTTTCGCACTCCAAATTCTAATATTTTGCACATTTTTTTTGTATTCTTCACATTTTCCACATTTGCACTTTTTTTGCACTTTCTTTGCACATTTTTTTTTTTCATTTTTGACTCCCCTGTGCACATTTTTTTTTCATTTTTGACTCCCCTGTGCACATTTTTTTTTCATTTTTGACTCCCCTGTGCACATTTTTTTTTCATTTTTGACTCCAGGCGAAGAAATAGAATTGGAGTCTTGCATTGAGTACCTTTCCCTTCAGAGCTCCTACAATTTTAACGAATCATGTAAACGGAATAATTTATGGCAAGTCTGTTCAAAGGTAGGAGGGAGACGGAGTAAAAGAGAGAGAGAGGAGGAGGAGGGAAGAGGAATACATAGGAATAACAGATACCAGGAAACCTATTGGTCTATAACGAGGGTATCTGCTGAACTACATACTACTAACTATCAACTACATGTAAGAGGACAGTTGGAAAAGGATACCATGCCCCTATAGAGGATAGGAACATGGAAGTTTCGTAGTGAAGAATGATAAAATATGAAGTATGCTAACTAACTACAACTACCACTAGCACTAATCGATCCGGGACGATATAATATAAATTCGCAGGACAATATCAAAGTCCATTTACTATTTTACTGTATTTAGTACGCATCAAGTCTGTTTTAAAAGTTATTGTGCTGGCTTTGACAACATTTGTTTGACAACATTCGAGGAAATTGATGTTTTGTGAAGAAAAAAATGTTAAATATCATTTTCTCAATTATTTACATTCTAATGTTATTTCACTATAGCTTGAATGAAAGGTCTTTGCATGCTCAATTTACTATTCTATGCATTTTTTGCTTGCTCTGCATCGTTTTTGAGTTATTTAAAAAAAATCAAAATTTCATACAAAATCCAAAAATTCCAAAGGGGTGGGGATTCCAGGATCCAGGAAAGGGAAAAGGGATTCCAAATCTCCTGCAGATTTTGGTGAAAATTTTCACATCTCAGATTCTCATGAAAATTGGTTCATAGCGGCTTTGAGTCATGCTGAACACGAATCTAGACTCAGTTTTGTGATTACTCCAACGCTAAAACCTATTTTGAGCTATTAAGTGAGAGAAAAGGGAGAGTGTGAGAGGAGATATCGATACGACACGCATAGGACGAGGACATGGCGGAGGAAGAGGAGGAGGAGGGAGGGAATGATGGAGGAGGAGGAGGAGGAGGAGACTGAGTAAAAGAGAGAGAGAGAGGAGGTAGAAAGAAGAGCTTCAGATGTCAGAGGTTCGAAGGAAGTAGCTTGTCTGTGTTAATGGGTTTGTCAGGTTCCAGGTGAAGACATACGTGTGCCCTCTCTTAGGAAGGGAAGAGTGTGAGCAGAAACTGAGAGAAGAAAGAGGGAAAGGAAGGAAGGGTAGAATGTGAGGAGAAATGGAGGGAGGATGGTGTGGAAAATGTGGTAGAATAGGTAGTGGAGTGAGAGAACAGAAAGAATTGAAGAGAGGAAAGGGGGAAATAGGATGTAGAATAGGTAGTGTGTAAGACCAGGAGAAGAAACAGAGAGGAAGGGTGGGAAAAGGTGGTAGAATAGGCAGTAAAGTGCGACCATAAAGAGAATTGGTAGTTGTAACAATAGGTAGACCTGAAAAAGAGGAGGAGTTGGGACAGAACGTGGAGGAAGAATGGTAAGAGAAGCAGGATTTGTATAGAAAACCTCTCTTAGGAAGGGGAGAGTGTGAGCAGAAATGGGGTGGAAAAAGGTTGCAAGATAGACAGTGGAGTGAGATCAGGAAAAGAATTGGTAGTTGTAACGAAAGATAGATCAGAGGAAGAGTTAGGATAGCAAGTGAAGGAATGGTAAGATAATTAGAAGGAGTTATAAGGAAAGATAGATCAGAGGAAGGAACACATGGAGGAGATGGTGGTAGTAGAACAGGAAAAAGGAACAATAGGAACAAAAGCCTGGAACAGAAGGAATAGGAGAGAAAGAGAAGGTGAAGAAAGAGAATAAAAGAGTAATAGGAACACAAGGAGATGGTGGTGGTACATAAAAAAGGAGCAAGGATAGGAACATAAAGGAAGATTTGTGACGAAAGCCTAGAACAGATAGAACAGGAGAAAGAGGAGGTGGAAGAAAGAGAATAAGAGAGTAATAGCAACAAGAAACAAAAGGGAAGATGGTGATAGAACAGAAAAAAAGTAGGAAGAAAAGGAAGATATAACGGAATCCAGGAACAGAAAGAACAGGAGAAAGAGGAGGGGAAGGAAAAGGATGAGAATAACGAAGTAATAACAACACTTCAATAATGTAGCAACGATGCCTATACAAACGGAAAAACAAAAAACAGAATCGACATACATGAATGAGAGGAAGGAAGAAAAAAACCCACTAAAATGTATGCAACGATGACTATAAAAAGGGCAAAAACATAAATAACTAGGGGGGGGGGGGGGAGCACTCAGTAGAGCGCATACCTCCGCCCGAATATAAAAAAGTAAAAAAAAAAAAAGTAAAAAAAGAAAGTAAAAAATATATATATATAATATATATATATATATTATATAAAATATTATAATATATATATATATATATATATATATATATATATATATATATATATATACATATATAATATATATGCACTCAGTATGACCGCATACCTCCGGCCGAATATTTCATCAATTGGTTGCCATGGCAACACTTGTCAATAGATTTCATCCAAAATTAAATCAGTCCTTCCTTATACCAAATAGACTTGGTATACCGAGTTTGGTTCAAATCTATTCGTAACTTTTCGAGAAATCCTGTACACTAACAAACAGACAGACAGACAGACAGATCAGGGTGAAAACATAACCCCTCCAACTTGGTTGGCGGAGGTAAACATCGACATTCATGAGGAAGAAGAAAAAAAGTACTAGAAATCTGGCAGAAAACTCATAGGTAAGGAGAAAAAAAACATACATACATACATGAGACATACATGAATGAGAGGAAGAAGGAAAAAACCCCACTAAAATGTACGCAACGATGACTATGAAAGGGTAAAAACATAATTAAAAAATCGTCATTCATGAGAAAGCAAAAAAATAACAAGAAATCTGGCTGAAAACACTCGAGGGAAAGATGAAGAGAAAAATAAGTTCACATTTTCCCCTCATTGAGAAACGAGCCAGCAGTAATATTCCATTTTCTATATCAGTGCAGTGGCGGCAAGTAATATCAGGCAGCCCCTTTTTTAGGCCTCATTTCTGTTGCCCTGAACGACCTATGATGCGATTTTTGCCGATTTGATTCCCTCTCGCGTCCTTGGGAGTGGGGAAATGTAGCGCCGAGGCGGAGGGGAGAACGGAGTGGCGGAGGATGTAACTACTTTCCAATACTTTTGATTTCGTTGATTGTTCTGCAGAGTTCTATTTACGTATACAGAATGAGATTGCGTTCATTTTCAAAGTCCTTCACCTCTCTCTCTCTCTCTCTCTCTCTCTCTCTCTCTCACACACCTTCCCTACTCTAATTCTCTGTCCCTTTACCTCCTCCACGGAGTCTACTCTCTCTCTCTCACACACACATTACGCCTGATGACCTCTTAATATCTCAAGTGTTGACGCGAGCTGTTACCTCCTCCACGGGAAAGGATTAAATCTAAATGGATATTAATTACATAAGGTTAAACAGATCCTTGAGCCGAGGCAATACATTAGCTTATTAATTAAAGTTATACCCCCTATACCTAGTTACCTACCCTCTCTCTCTCTCTCTCTCTCTCTCTCTCTCTCTCTCTCTCTCTCTCTCTCTCTCTCTCTCTCTCCCTCTCTCTCTCTCTCCTCTCTCTCTCTCTCTCTCTCTCTCTCTCTCTCTCTCTCTCTCTCTCTCTCTCTCTCTCTCTCTCTCTCTCTCTCCCCTTTGCTTTCATACAAACATTTAATTAAACTTGTTATCTTACGTGGAGCGTCACTTAATTCAGTGGGAATTAAGCACTAAATGGCTGGAGCATGCGAGTGGTGGTGGTGGTGGTGGTTATAGTGGTGGTGGTTTGGTGGTGATGGTGGTGTTATGGAGAGGTAGTGGTTGTGGTGGTAGGAATGGTAGTGGTGGTAGCGAATGGTGGTGGTGGTGTTAAGGAGAGGTAGTGGTTGTGGTGGTAGTAATGGTGGTGGCGGTGATGGTAATGGTGGTGATGGTGGTGAAAATTAGTAATTGGCTTAGTAAGTGGATTATAATTACTGCTTTAACGCTTTATTGATGACGTCAAATGGGTTTTTTTTTTTTTCCTACAACTCCATCCTTTTTTGTAATTAAGAATTAGAAATGTGAATTATAGACGCATTGGGGCTGTAGGCTATTTAGAATCTGCACTTTTTGATATATTTAACGATAGGAATATAGATTGTAGAAGTACAGAAAGGGAGAAAGATGGAAGGAGGGAGAGAGGGAGGGAAAGAAGAGAAAGGGATGAAGGAAGGGAGGGAAGGAGAGAACGGGGTGAAGGAAGGGAGGGAGAGAAAGGGATGAAGGAAGGGAGAAAGGGATGAAGGAAGGGAGGGAGGGAGAGAAAGGGGTGAAGGAAGGGAGGGAGGGAGAGAAAGGGGTGAAGGAAGGGAGGGAGGGAGAGAAAGGGGTGAAGGAAGGGAGGGAGGGAGAGAAAGGGGTGAAGGAAGGGAGGGAGAGAAAGGGATGAAGGAAGGAGGGAGGGTGGGAGAAAGGGATGAAGGATGGAGCAAAGAAAAGACCAAAAAATACTTGCAATCCTTGAAAGCTGCAAAGATGACAAGCTGAATAATAAATGACAAAGCAATCCAGTCCTTAAACAACCCACAAACTACGTAGCAAAAAAAATAATAAGATGATATCCTACTCACAATTCTCTGCGACCCTGTTAACATGTTCGAAGTACTAACGAACCCTATTAATATAAGCTTAAAAATAATACTACCAAACTATACCAACACTATTACTAACCCACATTTACTAACATTTAAGACTTAGATAACGTTACAGGTCAAGAATTATTGGTCAAAGGTTAACAAGTAAGGGTGTGGGAAGTAAAAAAGGAAAGGTTTAGTGTTTCGAAGCAGTGATGAGCAGAGTTGAGTTCCTTGAGTTCTCCGGGCCGAGCGGGAGTCGAGGGCGCGCAAGCGATCAGGCAGGACGTGTGGCTGTGTGCAGGGCAGTTGGGAGGAGGAAGGAAGTCGTGTGTGTAGGGCAGCTGGGAGGAGGTAAGGAGTTATTTTTGGCCAAACAAAGCTTCATTTTCTTGCTTTTCTATATATTTCTGCAGTGCAAGTCAAGTAGAGAGAGAAAGGGAGGGAGTGAGAGGAATGAGTGGCGGATCTAGGGGGTGGCCACGGGCTGAAATCTCGTTGGCCACCCCAGATCTGAGTCCAACCTTGGCCACCCCTGTCAAAATGTCCTGGCGGCGCTACTGTAAGTGGGAGAGGGAGGGAGAAGTGAGAGCTTACGTATGATTTGAGGTTGTTTAGTCCTCCCTGGAAAGTAATGGCTGTTGCCTCGTTATCTTTCTATCATATATAACGTCAGATCAGCTATAGCCAGTGTGTGTGTGCGCGTATGTGTGTGTTATAAGTTTACGTTAGGATTCTTCGTGTTTTCCTTGCGTTGTTGGTGTTCCTTGCTCTGTTGAGGTGTGGCAGGTGTTTGCAGGTGAAGGAGGGTGGTGGTGGTGGTGTAGGTGGTAGTGGTGGTGTGGGTGGATAGGTGGTAGTGGTGGTATAGATGATGGTGATGATGGTGGTGGTGATGATGGTGGTAGTGGTGGTGTTTCTGATTCATCAAGATAAGGCTTTTTTTTTGCTGTTATTGCTGTTGTCTTACTTCTTTCGTCAATTTTCCTTTGGTTGGGTGTGTTCTGATGGTTCTTTGTGTGTGTGTGTGTGTGTGCGTGTGTGTGCGTGCGTGCGTGCGTGCGTGTGTGTGTGTGTGTGTGTGTGTGAGATGAAGGGCGAGTCACGTCTCTCATAACTATTATTTTCTAATTAACTTTGAATGGCGTGATAATACTAAATTGGTTTCCATTTAGCGGAGTGTCGGGGGGAATAGGAAAAATATGGGGTTGCACGTGAACGAGACAATTTACCGAGAACGTACGTAGACCAAGGCCATAACTCTTCTTCTGTTAAAAGGGCAACGCAATTCCCTCTAACCTCTCCCTCGCATCGTACTTGAGAGAGAAAACAGAGAGAGAGACTCTCCCCCTTCCATCGGAAACTAACGCTATTCCTTTCAACAGGTAATGGAGGCCACAGAAGAATCAGCTATGCCATCGTGCAAGAGCTGTGGCCAAGGTTGCGAGCCGCGTGTTCCTCCCCGCCCGGGATGAGCGTCGAGGCAAGCACACTGAAGGCATGCAGAAGGTGCGTCCTGTGGCAAGGTTTTGGGACAGACTGATTGATTTAATGCAAAATAAAGGGGGAATGTGCCAGACATCAGAGGTGGTGAATTAATTTCAATAACTAGGAAAAAGGTTCTATTCGTTTATGTTGAGCTGTGTGTAATTGTGTATACAACGACGATTGTTCTAAACTATGACAAGGAGAGATTAATTCTACTGTTTTACCTGTATACAAGACACAAATAAATGAATGGTGAATGATGATTCAGTTGATTCAATTTTTTACCTGTATAACATCACCTCTACTCTTTCAACACTATACTATTCCTTCAACACAGTTGTTGACTACTAGACTAGTAGCAGTAGTAAGTAGTAGCAATAGTAGTATACAGTAGACTACATAGTATACTCGGTAAAATACAGTGTAGCCTATATCTTCATTTCGATTGCGATTCCTCCTTTAGCCACAAAAAGAGGACGAAGAGTTACAGAAATTACCTCGTGTAGGCCTCGCGGCCTCTTGTAGCTTCCTTATTTTCTTATAAAAAAAATCGACAATAAAAAAACTAGAGAAAGGGAGATAAAATTAGAGATAGAGAAAAAAAACGAAGAGATACTCTGGCACATACTAATGTCGATTTAGCCACAAGAAGAGGACGAAGAGTGCCGTTTTTTTCACAACGGCCTTCATGATCGGCTATTGGGTGGCTGGCGGGCGATTCCTCCTTTACCCACAAAAAGAGGAATCGCCCAGCTAATAGGCGATCATAAAAGCCGTTGTTGTGAAAAAACTGCCGTTTTTTTCACAACAACGGCCTTCATGATCGCCTATTGGGTGGCTGGTGGGCGATTTCAGCCACAAAACGAGGAATCGCCAACCAGCCAGCCAATAGGCGATCATAAACGACGTTGTTGTGAAAAAAACGGCAGTTTTCTTCACAACAACGGCCTTTATGATCGCCTATTGGCTGGGCGATTCCTCTTTTTGTAGGTAAAGGAGGAATCGCCCGCCAGCCACCCAATAGGCGATCATAAAGGCCGTTGTTGTGAGAAAAAAAAACGGCACTCTTCGTCCTCTTCTTGTGGCCAAATCGGCATTAGTATGTGCCAGAGTATCTCAAGTTTTTTTATTGTAATTTTTTTTCTCTCTATTCTCTGTGTTTGTCTGTCTATAATATACTGGATGGACCACCAGTTGTTTTCACTTCCCTAGATGTCAGCTGCTCATCATTACAGCAGTGATGAACAATGTTGAAATGTTTGGAATATGATACTCCACATACAATAAATCTTCATTTCAGAAGTCTCTTTATTATAGAATTGGTACAAACAGCGTGATCCACAGTCTTGGTGTAGATATCGTAATGTACAACCATGTTTAAACCTTTGGCTTTCTAAATATTCATAAAGGTGCGCTTCACAAGCACAGATTCTCTAATACACTTTATATATTGTATCAAAACTCAGGCCTATCAAGAAATGGGGAAAATTACATTGTCTTTTGTCTTCTAAGTATGGACTGACTTATTTACATTATAATTTACATAGAATAGTGTCGGACGCACTGCACTGACGTTGAGCTTCAAAAATCAGGACTATTAACCTAATCTTTGGTGTTCTCCAGTGTGTCCTACCATGACTACAGCAGACACGAAGCATAACTATACAAGCTCCACAGACTTCACACTATACAAAGAATAAACAACTTTGATCTATACAGAGAAACGCCTTCTTGCTTTGCTCGTCTCTAAATGACAACTTGGTTAAAAAGATGCAAACTTTTACGTGTTATGAAATAATTAAAATGGTCTTTATTATATGAAACAAAAAGAGGTTGAAGTTTATCTCTCCCGATTATATCAACAGAATATTTTTGATTAAAGAATATCAGGCTAATATTCAGATCTCAACTCTTTTGATCCAGTAGAACAATATCTCTTAAAGAAAAATTATGGAATGCTAAATGAATCACACAAAAGATGACAGAGGACTGACTGGCCACACGTTTGGCTGGTTATTCATGATGAATGGCAAGGCCGTGTGTATGTGAATGTATATAAAGCGAAAAATTTACACAGGAAATTTTATAGCCAAACTATTTTGCTCCCTGGATGACAGACGCTGAGGCTGAAACACTCATGAGAGACTTGTCAATTCAGAAAACATATCAAGCTCCCCATTCAGTGTTTAACCCCTTGAGGCCCAGAACGTAATTTCCATTGTAATTTGGGTACCATTAGACGATTTTTAGTGCATATAAGCAATATTTTATAGATATGACCTGCTTAGTATCCTTGTCACTAACTAACTTGGTATATTAAGTTACTTTTCGTGATTTTATGGCTCGACAACATACAATTTCTTAAAGCAAAGTGAAGATCTGGGCGTGAAAGGGTTAAGTTCAGTAATTCAGCCTTGTATTAGAGCTCTGTACTAATGTAATGTCTCTGTAATGGCCACCAGTCCTCTGCACTCCATGGAAAACAGACATTCTTTTAAGACTGCTAAAACAGGGAATGGTGATCTTGTACTTAAATGCCCAGCACAGAAACACACTGCTTGTGCTCTGTCATTTGAACACTACAAACTCTCTATGTTGTTCAAATTAATGACATTACTATGGTTAACTAATGAGGGTGTATAAAATTCTCTAGTAACATCATCACCGGCAAGTTTACTATGGTAACATTACCTTACTATAATATCTATATACGTATGTACAACCATTATTACTTGGCTTCACTGGGAAATGCAAGGACCACTAACGCTATCCTATCCGGGCGAGGGTTCAGGGGCGAGGGGCGAGGGGTTAGGGTCAGGGGCGAGGGATTAGGGTCAGGGGCGAGGGGTCAAGGGTCAGGGGTGGGTAGGAGTCAGCAGGAGGAACTCTTGTAGTCTGAGGTGTCCGAGGCGTTGCAGGAGTCATTGTGATGGTCGCCGCTCAGGTCCGGTTTCAGCTCTCCAGGCCTGAAAATAAGATAGATGTACTTAAAAATATATATATATATTGAACTATGAATACTTACATGCTTAACCCCTTCACACCCAGAACGTAATTTCCATTGTAATCTGGGTACCATTAGACAATTTTAGTGAATATAAGCAATATTTGATAGCTATGACCTGTTTAGTATCCTTGTCCACTAACTAATTTCGTATATTCAGTTACTTTTCGTAATTTTATGGCTGACAACAGACAATTTTTTATAGCAAAGGAAAGATCTGGGCGTGAAGAGGTTAAATATTATGGAGGTTTTTTTTGTGTGTGTGTGTACGCTTGCTACAAGAAACCAAAAATATGTGCATTATACCAGAAAAGGCGAGAAAAAAACATGAAAAAAATAACATGATGTATATAATTAAGTCCATTGACAAGCAGATTAACAAAGCATCATCAACATCTTTCTTTTTAACGTCAGATTTCCCCATAGTGTCTCATGAGGCTAGACGGTCGATGATACAATTCTGTTGTCGGCATGCATCATTTAAATTTGTGGCATAAGTTTTACGCCATGGATGCTCTTCCTGACAGGCAACCCCAGTTTTTCAGCTTAGGGCCTGGGTGGATTGCCTGCCATATCAATCACTATGTTTGGTTACTGGTCTACAAAAGCTTGGCGTCTGGTTACTGGTGTACAAAATCTTGGTGTCTAGTTACTGGTGTACAAAAGCCTGGCGTCTAGTTACTGGTGTACAAAAGCCTGGCGTCTAGTTACTGGTGTACAAAATCTTGGTGTCTAGTTACTGGTGTACAAAAGCCTGGCGTCTAGTTACTGGTGTACAAAAGCCTGGCGTCTGGTTACTGGTGTACAAAAGCTTGGTGTCTGGTGTACAAAAGCTTGGTTACTGGTGTACAAAAACTTGGTGTCTGGTTACTGGTGTACAAAAGCTTGGCGTCTGGTGTACAAAAGCTTGGCGTCTGGTTACTGGTGTACAAAAGCCTGGAGTCTCACCTAGTACCAAGGGTGGCAATGGTGCGGATGAGGTGGCTGTTCGCTGTATCTAGGGCGGCAATCTTCTTTTCCTGAGCGTTGATTCTGGCGTCCTTGTTGTGCATTTCCAGCCTCATGATCTCCTGCTCCTGACGAAACTCTTGTTCCATTGACATCAGCCTAGGGAAGAAGTAATGATGAGTGTCATTGAAGAAGAGGAATAACGTTTTCTATCTAACTATCCCTCAACTGTCTAACTGTCTATCTAGTATACATCAAAGCTATTAACCTCTTCACGCCCAGATCTTTCCTTTGCTATATAAAGTCGTGTGTTGTTAGCCATAAAATTACGAAAAATAACGAAATATACCAAATTAGTTAGTCGACAAGGGTACTAAACAGGTCATATCTATAAAATATTGCTTATATTCACTAAAAATCGCCTAATGGTACCCAAATTACAATGGAAATTACGTTCTCAAGGGGTTAACAAATCAAAATCCTGCACCAACACACCAGACTGTCACTTCTCTCACCTTTCAATAATGGCTCTCATCTGGTCTTCCTGCTGATCAAGGACTTGTTGTGGCGCCATGGTGTGGGGAAGATGATGGTGCTCCTGCCACCCCTCCCTCACCCAGCCCCCCGCCCCCGCCCCCCCCAACGACCCGGCGGCCACGGTTAGGTCGTCCTCGGAGTCGTCGCAGCGGTGGGGGAGCCCTCGGAAGTCCTCTCTCTCGCACGACCTGGGTAAGGGCAGAGGTGTTAATCAAATACATAGAATTCCATGACTTGAATGATTACTTTGCTTGTCTGTGTATGTAGTACCGTCAATAACACAATAGTCGCCAGTTGAACTTGACAGGCGAATATAACAAATTTTAGCATCACTACAGACTTGTATGTGTTACTGAAGACACGTACACACTATAAGCTATATACTGTGCATGACTGTTTAGTGGCACAGAGATCATTTATCTACTCCCCTTCCACTCATTTGTCACAACTTTATCCCACAGAAGCAAAGGGGAGAGATGTTATTCAGCTGCACAGGATTCCAAGAACATTAAAACATGAGAAAATAAGGAAGCTACAAGAGGCCACGAGACATAAGAACACAAGAAAAATAGGAAGCTACAAGAGGCCGCGAGACATAAGAACACAAGAAAAATAGGAAGCTACAAGAGGCCGCGAGACATAAGAACACAAGAAAAATAGGAAGCTACAAGAGGCCGCGAGACATAAGAACACAAGAAAAATAGGAAGCTACAAGAGGCCGCGAGACATAAGAACATAAGAAAATAAGGAAGCTACAAGAGGCTGGGAGACCTACACGAGGTAGTTCCTGTTACTGAACACTACCATATAGCTGTCTAGCCTCCTTTTAAAGCCCCATATTGACTCCCCACTAACCACCTGATGACTGAGTCCATTCCAGTTATTTACCACCCTATACATTACATGCACTAACATTGCTACTCAACAGCTGCCGTTACGGAGAGGGGGCCGGAAAACACTGGCGGAAGCAGGAATGTTAAATACTCCTTTACATTTCGACAAAGTGTTGAAACTGACGAGAAAACTGTAGTCTTGTTTCAGCCTGATTTTGTCTCCTCTTTTCCACTCCCTTGTCACAACTTTGAAGCTTTCACTACTACCTTACTGTGCATTAAACATTAACATCCTTTGTTGTTAGCTCATGCACCTCCTATTGAATGCATGCTTGTTTATACAAAACATAACAATTCACACGGGCAAGGACTCACCTGTTACTCTTCCCTCTTCTGCTACTAACGCTGCGGTCATGACGCTGTTTAGCAGCCCTAAGTTCATGCCTTAGGGCCGGCGACGGCACCAAGCGGGGGGAGCAGTGGGGGTTGGTGCGCGGGGGGTGGGCCGGTGCACGACGGAAGTGCGAGTTTGCGTGAGAGGGAAGGTGGGAGTCTGGGGAGGAGTCTGAGGAGGAGGAAGCAGAGCGGCGCTGGCGGGTGCGTCCTCGGCGGAGCGAGGACAGATCCTCAACACTCTGAGAGGAACTCAGGCTGCTGTTGGGGCTCTCTAGACGACAGTGACACAAAATATGTAAGGTGAGTTGAGTGCCCACTGAACAAAATGCTTGCTATGCTTGGTTGGTGCTTTGATATTAATATGGAGGAAGTATTGGGGGAGGTTCATTCTAGACTAAATTAGCAGTATGTTACAAAAACTTATGAATGCAAACTTGGGCTGTTAGAAATAAAACTACATAAATGTATTTCATATGCTGCAAAATCTACACATCAAAATGGAGAGAAGTGTTTCAATCATGGACTATTATCTACACGGCAAGACCAGGGCATCTTTATATATGGGGTGACATGTACCTTTGGGCTGAGGGACTCTTGGGGTATGTCTGGGGGTGCCCTGGAGGGAGGCATGGCCGGCATGGGCCAGAAAGGCCGGGTGCATGCCCACCGCACGGAACTTGGAGGTTTGCTGGTGCAGAGGCGAGGCTGTGGGGGGCACACAAGCACACATGCAAGCAGATTAACGGGAGAAAGTCGTGTCATGAAAATTGAGGCGCTTATTTCAGAAAGTCGATAAGCGCCATCAATAAAAAACTAAGAAAATGGCTTCAAAATGTTTCAATGTTCAAAAGATATGACATTTTGAACATTGAAAGATTTTGAAGCCATTTTCTTAGTTTTTTATTGATGGCACTTATCGACTTTCTGAAATAAGCGCCTCAATTAATACCTACATGTAAACAGAGCCATGAATGGAATGAAGTTTGGTGAATGTAAAGGGAAGAAAGATTAATTGATTTGTTTTTTTTAGATTTATAAGCTTTCCGCAAATCTCGCACTTAAACAAAATCAATATACAGTGTCTTTTTGAAAGCCATTCAACATAACACAAAGCAATAGCATAAAGCTTCTTCAGCATGTGTAGCCTACAGTGTTATCAGGAATTAATATTTCTAGATGTGTGCAGCATGTCTCTGATTCTGTGATGGCTATAAATGCAAAATATAAATGTGTGTGTGGTGTGTGTGTGTGTGTGTGTGTGTGTGGGTGGGTGTGGGTGTGGGTGTGGGTGTGGGTGTGGGTGTGGTGGTGTGGGTGGGTGTGGGTGTGGGTGTGGGTGTGTGCTGTGTCTGTGTCTGTGTCTGTGTGTGTGTGTGTGCGCGTGTCACTCAATAAAAAAAAAACGACAAAATCATATCGCCGTGAAGCAAGCTTACCTAGAGGAGACTCATGAAGCACTTGTCTCATCCCCACCGGCAGTCCTGGGTTCCCATTCTCCCGTGACAGGAGGCTGGAGTTGTCGGTGTGGAGGAGCGAGTCGACAGGGGAGGAGGACTGCGAGTACGCAAAGCTCTGGTACCCGGACGACGCAATATTGGAGAGCTGCGATATTGACGTCTGGGAGCCTTGTATGTTGTTCTCTCCGTCCTTGCACACAGCGTTGATGCGGTGAGTGACGTCGTCCATGCAGCGGAAGAAGTCCGAATAGTTTCCTTCAAATCCGCGTCTGTCAATCTGGCCGGGCATGCTTCCGACAGACAGGTTTCTTTGTGGGGCTCTGTAGGTAATAATAATGAGTTATTTTCACCTGAAGGCATACAGAAACATAAATAAATAAACATAATATACAGGCATGAGGGAATGAACTCAACCCCTTCAAGCCCAAATCTTTTCTTAGCTATAAAAAATTGTCTGTTGTTTGCCATAAAATTAAGAAAAGTAACTGAATATACCAAATTAGTTAGTCGACAAGGATACTAAACAGGTCATATCTATAAAATGTTGCTTATAGTCACTCAAAATCGTCTAATGGTACCCAAATTACAATGGAAATTACGTTCTGGGCCTCAAGGGGTTAAGTACTATAGTAAAATAAAAGATAATAGATACATGTGGGCAATATAGACACTGCTGTAGATGTAGAGAAAGACAAAGGGAAACAATCATTACAGAGAAACAAAATCTGGACCCTTGTGTATCAACAGTGTAACATTAACTGTATTCAAATCATTCATAAAATAGGCAAATCACCATCACTACTGTATTAACCATAAATAAACCCACATAAATACTGAACGTCAACCACCATAATTGTACATTCTAAAATATTAAAAACATCGTAACATTTTCTCATCACCATTCACAGTCTCTTCCCCCACAGACAACGGCCTTAACCCCTTGAGGCCCAGAACGTAATTTCAATTGTAATTTGGGTACCATTAGACGATTTTTAGTGAATATAAGCAATATTTAATAGCTATGACCTGTTTAGTATCCTTGTCCACTAACTAATTTGGTATATTTAGTTACTTTTCGTATTTTTATGGCTCGACAATATACAATTTTTTATAGCAAAGGAAAAATCTGGGTATGAAGGGGTTAAGAGTACATCAGAGCATTATATACATAGCATAACAAGGCAATCATGGCGCCAGGGGTGTGCCAGGGGTGTACGAGGGACCTACCTGGGATGGGGCCGGGGTTGGGGCTGGGGTTGGTGGGTGTGAAGCAGGGCACGCTGGGGTTGGTGATGGACTTGGTGTACTTGGTGGATGGCCGGGCTGGGGATCTCGCTGATGTAGTAATTGTTGCCATTGTTGAGTCGCACGTCCATCATCGGCGGGTTGTTGTTGTTGTTGGACTCCCTGTAACCAAGGACATCATGAATCTTGTGACAATTAGAAGAGATGTAACCTTAGAATTTTTGTTAACTCTTCTATTTTCTTTATCGCCTCCGTGGTGTAGTGAAAATTACACATGATAATTAATAAAGAGCAAGGTGGATTTAGAATGAGAAAGGGGCGTGTGAACCTAGATTTAAGGATAGAACATAAGAAAATAAGGAAGCTACAAGAGGCCGCGAGACCTAAACGAGGTAGTTCCTGTTACTTAAATCTACCTACATCCACCTCTCTTCCCTATCCATGAATTTATCCAGCCTCCTTTTAAAGAGTAGTACTAGTGTGGGGTTTTAGCTAAGTTAGAGTAGTGTGGGGTTTAGCTAAGTTAGTATAATTTAGTACATCAATTTACTAATGCTTCCATTGTAAGTATGTTCCCTCAAGAAGGCATTAGCTATCAAAACCTTCAAGATAATACAGTACATATTTCTACTTGAGCCGTGTTTTTGTCGTCCAAGCATCGTCTTGGTACGAAGACCGTTTTTTCTCACAATTGAAAACGGATTGGTTTCTGCGACAAAAACACAACAAACTTGGTAGGGGCCGAAATAATAATCAGTCCAAAACATTGCAAACAATATCACAAAGCAGTATAACACACATTTCAGCAAGTGTTATTGGAGTGGTCTTCGTAATCCAAGACGGTGCTTGGACCACAAAAACACGGCTTTGAGATTTCTAACCAACTTTCCACTCACTTGTTTAAGCTTTTATTAATGTGTATTAAGAAAAATGTGATAGATAAAGACTCACTCTGAGAGATACATGGAGATCTGGGGTCTAGAGGCATGGTCATAGGCCGTCCTGAGAACATACTCCTCGCTGGGCCCGAGGTCACTGCCGCCCGCTAACCTCCCCTGGTGGTGGTGGTAGTGAGGTCGCGGGCTGCCGGCAACCTGGGCAACCTGGGCAACCTGGTGGTGAACATTGCAATGGTACTAATGATGAACAGAAGGTTAACCCCTTTAGGCCCAGAACGTAATTTCCATTGTAATTTGGGTACCATTAGATGATTTTTAGTGAATATAACCAACATTTTATAGATATGACATGTTTAATATCCCTGTCCACTAGCTAATTTGGTATATTAAGTTAGTTTTCGTTATTTTATGGCTCGACAAGACAATTTTATATAGCAAAGGACAGATCTGGGCGTGAAGGGGTTAAAGGTGTAAAAGCTGAAGTTCAAAAAGTTGCAGTGAAAGTCAAACACTGCCTCGAGTCATGGTTCTCCTGGCTTATGGTTTATATTATAGTCATTATTATAGTCACTTATTATTATAGTCATGGTTATGGGGTGGTGGTGGTGGTGGTGGGCTTACCATGGGGTGGTGGTGGTGGGCTTACCATGGGGTGGTGGTGGTGGGCTTACCATGGGGTGGTGGTGGTGGTGGGGGCTTACCATGGGGTGGTGGTGGTGGGCTTACCATGGGGTGGTGGTGGTGGGCTTACCATGGGGTGGTGGTGGTGGGCTTACCATGGGGTGGTGGTGGTGGGCTTACCATGGGGTGGTGGTGGTGGGCTTACCATGGGGTGGTGGTGGTGGGCTTACCATGGGGTGGTGGTGGTGGGCTTACCATGGGGTGGTGGTGGTGGGCTTACCATGGGGTGGTGGTGGTGGGCGTACACGGGCGTGGCAGAGCGAGGCAGCGACTGGGATCTGTTGGTGGAGGCAGGCAGACCGGCACCCGTCCCCGCATCCTCTAGGCCCTCGGCGCACTCCTCCCGCCTGGCAAATACAGATAAGAACATAAGAACATAAGGAAGCTACAAGAGGCTGTGAGACCTACACGAGGTAGTTCCTGTTACTTAACACTACCTATATCCAGCTTTCATCCCCATCCATGAATTTATCCAGCTTCCTTTTAAAGACCCCAATAGACTCCGCATTGACCACCTGACGACTGATTCCATTCCAAATTTCCAATCATTCATCACCCTATTAAATTTTGTGAACCAGTTTCTCCCTATTTCCTTTTTAAATCTACGCTTTTCCAGCTTGAATCCGTTACTTTTTGTTCTACCCTGCTTACAGATGCAATTCAATACATTATAACAGCCATGCAACATATGTGTGTATTCATGTAGTACTTGTAGCCATGAATAGGGATCATAACTCCTTCGTGATTCTGAATTTCCTTAAATGATTTTGGTTTAGCGAGAAAAGTTTAGAAATTGGTTTATCGAGACACAAGTTTAGAAATTGGTTTATCGAGACACAAGTTTAGAAATTGGTTTATCGAGACACAAGTTTAGAAATTGGTTTATCGAGACACAAGTTTAAGTCACTTGGTGAAAACTTACGTGTAGTTATTATTAGCGTGCATCTGAGGCGGGCCGTGATGTAGGTGGCCGTGATGGGCGGACCGCTGGCTGGCCGGGACACACAGGCGGCCCCGTTGTGGTTGTCGCCCAGCAAGGCACTGATGTCCTCCACCAGCGCCATCACCCGACTGGCCTCACTCTGGTAACCCTGGGACAGATAGAACATCATAAAAGTAAGCTACAAGAGGCTAGGAGACCTACACGGGGTAGTTCCTGACAGATAAACGCCTTACAACTGTGACCAAACACTAAGAACACAAGAACATCTACTCCGCACTGACTACCTGACGACTGATTGGCCTGATCACTCATCATATATTCTTGTATACAGTAAAACCTCTCATATTCGGACTAATTGGGCCAAGGAGTGGTCCGAGTAATGCAAGGATCCGAATAATGGGGGGATTATATATGGGGGGATATGTAAAAAAAAAAAAAAATCTAGGTGAATATATAGCTGGGAAATTTCGACCCCTTAAAAAAAAAAAAAAAAAAAAATTCTAGGTGAATATATAGTTGGGAAATTTTGAGTCCGAATAAAGTCAAAGTCCGAATAATGAGGGTCCGAATACGAGAGGTTTTACTGTACATCTTAGGGTTCGTTTACACTATACAATAATCTTAATAATCCAGATGAAAAGTATATATAAGTATTATTAGTATTATATAAGTAGTAGTATTTAAATCAAAGTATTTATTAGTACCTATAAAAAAATTAGATAGCTGGAAGCGTATCATCGGCCGTCTAACCTCATAGGATGTTAAGGGAAAATCTGACAAAGAAGAAGAAAAAAGTCTAAAGATCAATGAACACAGTTAGTTTCTAGTTTACCTTGTGCCATATGACCTCTGATGTCTGGCACATTCACCTTTTTTTTTGGCATTAAATCAATCAATTCTAGTTTACCTGAGTGTTGATCTCGGCCAGAACACCGGCCAAGTGCAGATGGAGGAGGGCGAGATGTTTACCAAGGTCAATCTTCCCGTCAAACTCCAAGATGCTGTCCTCCGGGGATAAGGGACTCTGGAATACCATAAGAACATAAGAACATAAGGAAGCTACAAGAAGCCGCGAGACCTACACGTGGTAGTTCCTGTTACTTAACACTACCTACATCCACCTTTCATCCCCATCCATGAATTTATCCAGCCTTCTTATTAAGCTCTCTAATGACTCCGCACTAACTACCTGAGTCCATTCCAATCATTTACCACCCTATTTGTGAACCAGTTTTTCCCTATTTCTTTTTTAAATCTACGCTTTTCCAGCTTGAATCCGTTACTTCTTGTTCTAGCACAGACATCGTGACTCAGACACAGATAACACACAGGCATATTGACTATACTTAAATCTAGGTTCACACGCCCCTTTCTTATTCTAAATCCACCTTGCTCTTTATTAATTATGTCATAAGTAATTTTCTGCACATTATACCTGTTAACTGTGCCCTTGTCTAAGCCTCTAACACAGTGCATTTTTTAACATGCTAACTGGGTGACCAAAATGTCTCCCAGTGATGGAAAACTGTCGCCCAGTAAGGACATTTTTAAGCTACTGGGCGACAAGATATTTATTCATAAAATCCTTCCTGGATGCAATGGCTCATCATGCCTGTGTTTAAGATCCAGAAGTGCTTCTTATTACTGCATAGGATCATTATTTATATATATTTCTTCTTTTAATGTCTATATAATCTTGTGCCGCCATATATACCCCGTCAATTGTTTGCATAGTGAAAATTTGTTGGTGTCACTGGAAGATTCATAAGCACAGCATGGAAAAGGAGGGGAGGGGTCACACAACACACGAAATGGGGAAGATGATACCAAAAAGCTGTAGTGTAACAGGTATGCCTACTACCACCCTTCTGGATATCCAAGGAATGTCGCCCAGTAAGAATTGCTTAAAAAATGCTCTGCTCTAACATGTGTCTAACTTCCCCTCCCGTGTCTGGAGATGCTTACAGAGATGGCTCGCAAGAAGGCTCGGCACCGGTCCTGCTCTTTGTTGATGAACTCGTTGAGGAATTCCATGAAGCGTTCCTTGCCTTGGAAGTGGGTGAAGTTGGCCAGCGTCTGCAGTGTCTTGGCCACCAGTGTGAGGTTCCTGCCGGCCCGCTCATCCGGGTACTCTGCGGGAGGGAGGGATTTAATGCCAAAAAGGGGAAAACATACAGTAAAACCTCTCATATTCGGACTAATTGGGCCAAGGAGTGGTCCGAGTAATGCAAGGATCCGAATAATGGGGGGATATGTAAAAAAAATAATAATAATTCTAGGCGTATATAAATTATACAGCTAGGAAATTTAGACCCCTTAAAAAAAATAAAAAAAAAAAAAAAAAAAAAAAAAAAAAAATTCTAGGTGTATATAAATTATATAGCTAGGAAATTTCTGACCCCTAAATAAAAGAAAAAAATTCTAGGCGTATATAAATTATATAACTAGGAAATTTTGACCCTAAAAAGAGGAGGAGGTCCGAATAATGTCAAAGTCCGAATAATGAGGGTCCGAATACGAGAGGTTTTACTGTATGCCAATTTCAATAAATAATTAATCTATAACCATTGTTTCAACGTAAGTAATAAAGCAGAATTGTTATTTGACTAAAGATTCTGCTCTGATAAAGACTGCTTAACCCCTTCACGCCCAGATCTTTCCTCTGCTATATAAAAAAAATCGTATGTTGTTAACTATAAAATTACGAAGAGTAACTTAATATACCAAATTAGCTAGTCGACAAGGATACTAAACAGGTCATATCTATAAAATATTACTTATATTCACTAAAAATTGTGTAATGGTACCCAAATTACAATGGAAATTACGTTCTGGGTCTCAAGGGGTTAATGCCAAAAAGGGGAAATGTGCCAGACATCAGAGGTCATATGGCACTATGGCAAAGCATAAAAAAAGGCCTTGCCAAAAATAGTGCTTTTAAAAATGGTTTCCTTTCCTTTATTTCCGATGATGATAATTACATCCGCCATATATACTTTACAAACCTGTCACCAAGGAGAGGAAACAGACACAGACAGGAATGAAGAAATGCAGACATAGTACATAGATATAATATAGACATAGACATAGATAGAGTATAGAATCAGACACAGACAGGCCACGCTCTCACCTGTCGCAATGTTGAAGAGGGACGGCGAGAGGACGGCAGGACAGAAGAAGCGAAGAAACACACACGAAGAGATGAGGTTGTCAGTCAGTTCACACTTCTCCTGGCGGGACAATTGTTCCCGCAACTGATGGAACACCTCACGTAGCTCCCTGGGGATTAAGGGATATTTATTAGGGACATATTAAGGGATATTATAAGGGATAAGGGATATATTAAGGATATTAACACATGGAAGCAGTGTGTTGAAGAGGATCTGGCAGCATTGGGCATTGAAGAAGTTGAGGCATGGGCTAGAGATAGTTAGTTGGAAGTGTATCATTGGCTGTCTAACCTCATAAAAATTATACGAAAACTTGACGTTAAACAGAAAGAAGAAGATACTTTGAAATATAGCACAGAAACAGCATTAAAGATTACCTTGAGCTCTTTCAAATTTTAATACAGATACAAATAACAGGACATTACTATAATATCTACTATACTATTATCTACTATTTATATATATATTATACTATTTCTATACTATTTTACTATACTATTACTATACTATTTCTACTATTTGTCTACTATTACTATAATTTCAACATACACAGGGAAGTTTCGACTAGATTGCAAGATTTTCTCCCACACGGCGGTGACTTTCTCCTTGAGTGAGTTGCGCTGCTCGGGCAGGGAGTGGATGGTGGTGATCCTCAAGGGGTCCACCTCGAGGTCCTCGGCGCCCGTGCTGAGGGCCTGGATGGGGTCCTGCAGGGTGTCGTGCAGGTACTGTTCGCCCACCAGCTTCATGTACGCTTCAATCGCCTTGGTGGCCACGCTGTTGCCGCGGAACAGCAAATGCTCGTTCTCGGCTGTGGAAAAACATTATATTCAGAAGTATGTAATATAATGCATGAAAAGGAACAGCAAATGCTCATTCTCGGCTGTGAAACGTCAGAATAAGTTGTGGGAGAGAATATAAGTGTTATTTACTATACTAGTTACTTGTCATTAATATATAGGAAAGCTAGTAATACAAAGGTTCTGTGTTTCTGGTTGTGGGAGAGAATATAAGAACATAAGAATATAAGAAAATAAGGAAGCTACAATAGACAGTGAGACCTACACGTGGTAGTTCCTGTTACTTAATACTACCTACAGCCACCTGTCATAAGAACATAATAAGAACATAAGGGGAAAAAACCCCCAGTTGAAAAACATAGTATTCAGAAGTATCTAATATAATGCATGAAAACAAATCTATGCTTTACTTTTATACAATTTACTCTTTTCTAGGCATGTACTTAGAGACATTGCCTGGCTAGATGTTTCCCCTAATGTGCCAACCAGACTCAAGTTATACCCTGATGTAGAATTATCGAGTCATTTTTTGGGGAGTTTGCTGTGTTTTACTCTCTAGGTTGTAAATTGTCATTCTTTGAGTTTCCTTTTAGATAGTTTTTAGTATAGAAATATCGCCCTCATTTCTTTTTAATGGATTTAGTATTTTAATTTGTACTTGGACAAAGTGTATCCTATTTTTTGTTATGACATTAAAAATTCTGTAAAACTGGTACTTTGTCAATAAATGACTACTAATAGCGACGAAAAACTCACCATTAGTCTGAATATCCGTGTAGACAAGATCCACAAGGAAGTTGATGGCACAGCTTTCCGCCTGCATGATGTTGATGAGCGGTGGATGGTGGCGGTAATGTCGTTCTCTTGTTGGCATTCCTACGGACAACACCGGGGCTCCATAAGGAGCCTGGCATAACAGGAGGCAGAGATTTCTCCTTCAGGACTGGCGGAATGGACCATGTACTTACACACGAGGCAGGAAAATTACCAGGACTTAACTACAGAGGAGAGAATTATATACCATTAGCTACTTACACACAAGAGGCAGAGAGGAAAAAATCCTACAAGCATATTGGTTTAATCATCTAACATAATTATTGCCTTAAACCCATGAAATATATATTTTTTATTTTTTTGCGGAAAACTAGCGTTGACTTGACAGATGTTGACAACCAGCCTTCATACAAATAGCCTATTAACACGCTTCACTAAGTGCATGATCTATATGGAAATATCAGACATGAACCAGACAAACACGAAAAGCCTCATAAACCTTAAATTGGTGGGATAATTATCAAAATATGCAGGTAGCAAGGGGTTGCCACAACGTGTATATTTCTTCACATTTTTATCGAGTTTTTAAATAGCACATTAGGAATGGGGAAACTTATATCAAAATTCATGCTATGAAATGCCGATTCTAACAAGGTAATCAGATCCTAGATTGAAGCCGTAATAAAAAAGTGTATTTCTGAAATGGTTTAGGTGACGTAAGAAAGTGATGACGTCACAGGGACAACAACAAGGGTACTTTCTGCTATACAGATATCATGACAGCGTAAGTAACGGCTTCATTGAATGAACAAACCCTCCAATAAATAAAGAAACGTCATAAGAGCTCCGCAAATCATAGTTCAAAGGGCAAGTGAAGAAAAAAAAATGTGATTGTTTTATGGTCCCGCTAATACGGTCCCACAAACCACTGTTTTCTCATTAATTATCGATTTATTAAAGAAATGTTATAGAGTAGACTCCCCCTTATCAAGACCGAGGAATTAGAATATCAAAGGCAATATAATGTCAGATTGGCGATAACGCTTGGCTAATGCCTGGCTGTGGTAATGTCTGGGTGCCCGATGTAAACAACTCTTATTTCACTCTTTATCCCCTGACTACAGACCTACTGTGGCTTGCATAGACAATGATACACACGTATTTACTCTTGCTGGCCACCTAACATCGATGGTCACCGTGGTGTAAGGCAGAAAGGGAAGAATTAAGGACTCCTAACAAGGTTGGCTGCCTAACCCAAACCCGAACTTGGGACTGTGAAACACGCATGATAACATATGGAAAAAATACTACAAGCATATTGGTTTAATCATGTAACATAAATATTGCCTTAAACCCATGAATTAGATTTTTTTTTTTTTTTTGGGTAAAACTAGCGAAATGGACTGCAAGGAACAGCTCTGACCTGTGTCTTATCCTGAGGGCCGGGGAAGTTTTGTCCTGTTTGTCCACCTTGACGGGGTACCACTGTTCCTCCAGGGTGGCGCGGCCGGGGCTCGACGGCTTCAGGTCGATCTCCACCGAGCCGATCTTCTTGTGAGATTTCTTGTCCCCTTCCCTCTTGAGCTCAATACAGATGGTGGTGGTCTGGAATAAGATGCCCCGTGTGAGTCAAGACTTCATGTAACATCTATACTATAATAACTAAATACTAACTATGGTGTAACTATATATATACGTATAATGTCTGTGTCTGTCTGTTCGCTATGCACGGCCCATACGCTTTGGTTAATCAAGCTGAAATTTTGCATTGGGGGTAACTCAACAAAGCGCAACGATGAATACATGCTGTGTGGTGGCCGCATAATGGGGGTGGGGATGATTGAAAAAAAAATCAGGTTAAAAAAATGGCTTGTGTGGTCTACTGAAAGAAAAGTTTTCTCCCAAACCGTTCATTAGACAGAAAAGTTCTTGAAATTATTCTTTTATCCACAAATTGAATGTTATGTAACGTGTATTTCTGGCAATTTTCACGTATCTGTGACGGATATTATTTTCCCGCTAGAGGCTGGGCAAAAAACTGACCCAGACTGTTGGCGAAGACTTTTTGTCATTTTACTACGTAACTATTGGTCCTAGAGGGGAAATGTATAGCAGCAAAGTCGTTATGCTAGATAATTAGTATTGTGTAATCAGTACATATCTAACTGTTGTATTTCTTAAGAAAATTATTGTTGTGTGAAAAATAAGGAGTGTCACTTTTTCAATTACTTATATCCCTAAATTATTTTCATGTAGCTCAAAAGAACGGTCTTTGTCCGCTCTATGTTTAATATTGAATACCTTTTTGGCGTACGGGACATACATTTTTGAGTTTTGAGAAAATATGATTTCTCATAAAAAATATCCGAAGGGTACCTTCCCTTGCATATCTTGAGAATTTTTTTTGCATCCCAGATTCTCATGAAAATTGGTCCCTAGCGGCTTTGAGTCATGCTGAATACGAATCTAGTCAGTCTTCTGATTGCTAAAATGCTAAACCTTATTTTGACCTACGTACCCTTATAAAACCCATGAGAATATCCATAAATATAAATCACATATATGACGTCGTATGTTACTGTCAAAAGAAAGAGAGAGAGAGAGAGAGTACAGTATAGTACTTTATGCTATATAGTGTAGTAAACAACTCGCCATGCTGGGAGTAATAAGACACACAGGTCTATAAACACAGAAGCCAAGAAGCTGACGCAGTACCTCGGGGTTGAGGTCGAGCTCGAAGTACTCCCCCCAGAAGCACATGGAGGTCATGGACTTGGAACAGGTGCGGTGGCTCGGCTGCAGGTCCACGATCAGGTGACAAAAGTACCTGAAAGTCATCACAATAGCATTACTTTTACTATCAAAGTTGCTCTTCACAAATAGGATGGTAGATGATTGGAATGGACTCAGTCATCAGGTAGTCTGTGAGACTATTAAATAGGACTATTAAATAACATCACAGATATATTTCACCCTATTTTTACTTATAAAAGCATTTTACTCAGTAACTATTAGGCCGAGAGTAAAAATGCATAGAAGCAAAGTTATTAAGGTCGATGTGCTCTATCCAATGCCATTATCAGAAGTCAATTATCTCTTGTAGATTTTGAGATATTAAATGATTTAATATTTAATATAAAAAATAAGAATATAAAATTTTCTCACTTATTTAAACTACAAATTTATTTTGCTAGGGCTCCTTAGAATGGCCTTCTCAAGCTCTATATTTAGTCTATCCTAGAAATTTCCTGTAATCCTCATAGTTTTCGAGTTATTCAAGAAAATATGATTTTTTACTGAAAATCAAAGGTGTACCCCTTTTTTTAGATAGCTATTATACCAATAGGTAAAACACCTCCAACTTAACGTTTGTATGTTGTTACCCTATTAATGTTTCCTCTAGGACTAATCATTTCATCGGCAAAACAAAATCATTTAAACCCAACCTAACGCAACCTATATATAAGAGCCAGGTATTTCACATCATTTATTAAAGTATCTCTTAGGAGCTTATTAGGGGTATCTACGTTCTTAATAATCATGTATAAGACATATACATATACAAGTACTACAGATATTCATTCATATATACTACGTTGTGATTAACATGGAGATTGAAGTGTATGGGATATGTATGAGAGTAATTCATGATACTATGAAAGTAACTTCATTACTGAGAGGGGCTCTTATGTGGAGTAAACGAAAAAAAACTATTTACGAAAAAATGAATAGTCACCCATGTTACCTGCACGAGAAAACGGATTTTTTTAAATATATTAGTACATGGGACCTCTGGCCTCTGCGTCTATGGGCCTATGTCAATGAGTCAATATGAGTCGATAGGGAGCTTTAAAAGGAGGCTAGAAAAATTCATGGATGGGAATGAAAGGTGGATGTAGGTAGTGTTAAGTAACAGGAACTACCACGTGTAGGTCTCCCAGCCTCTTGTAGCTTCCATATTTTCTTATGTTCTTCTTATGTTCTTATACTTTGTGATGGATTCAATAAAACAACAGTATGTCGAAAACAGATCCACTCGACTCAAAAACAGATCCACTCGACTCAAAAACAGATCCACATGACTCAAAAACAGATCCACATGACTCAAAAACAGATCCACTCGACTCAAAAACAGATCCACATGACTTAAAAACAGATCCACATGACTCAAAAACAGATCCACGACTCAAAAACAGATCCACATGACTCAAAAACAGATCCACATGACTCAAAAACAGATCCACATGACTCAAAAACAGATCCACATGACTTAAAAACAGATCCACATGACTCAAAAACAGATCCACATGACAAAAACAGATCCACATGACTCAAAAACAGATCCACATGACTCAAAAACAGATCCACATGACTCAAAAACAGATCCACTCGACTCACTTTTTCTTACTGGGAATGTCCTTCGCCTCCATAATCCAGATCTTGAGTGTGTTCTCTGTGCGCCGCGTGTCATCTTGGTTCTGGAGCAATCTTGAGCTGCAAAGGGTTTCAAAGCATTAATATATATTGTACTCCTGTGGGTGGGTGGGTGGGTGGGGGTGGTGGGTGGGTGGTGGTGGTGGTGGTGGGTGGGTGGTGGTGGGTGGTGGTGGTGGGTGTGAGAGAGAGAGAGAGAGAGAGAGAGAGAGAGAGAGAGAGAGAGAGAGAGAGAGAGAGAGAGAGAGAGACTTTATACGGTAACTTTGTGTGGGAATCGCAATGAGGGTATTTTCGAGAACATCCTTTGGTTAGTTTCGGAGCTACACTCTTCAACCGGAATCCACATACCCGCATAGAGTTGGGGAATATGCTTACCGGCCTTGTAGAGGGGAATCGCGACTGCCCGGTGAATGGTATAAGTTCTCGTGGGAGTGCGAGCGTGACAACCCATCCTCTCCCCCCGCCGCTGCCCTCCACACCACAGCTAGAACAACAGTAGAACATAAGAAAATAAGGAAGCACATAAGAGCATAAGAAAATAAGGAAGCTATATGGAAAAAAGGAATGCTAGAAGAACATTAAAACATAAGAAAATAAGGAAGCTATAAGGAAAAAAGGAATGCTAGAAGAACATTAGAACATAAGAAAATAAGGAAGCACATAAGAGCATAAGAAAATAAGGAAGCTATAAGGAAAAAAGGAATGAGAAAACCTTATACCCCATGAGACGAGCTAAATAGGCCCTACCAGAGTGATATTGGGGTATTATTTAAGTGCCCATTTGTTTGCTTGGGAGAAAAAGAAGGGAAAATATCGTAATACCCCATGATAGGAGCTAAATACCATAGTGATATTGGTGGATATATTTAGGTGCCCATTAAATTTTGTCCTTTATCTTTTACCGTACCATAAGTTTGCTTGGGTGAAAAAAAGGGAGAGGAATAAAAGGAAGGGAAAAAACGTAATACCACATGAGACGAGCTAAGTAGGCCTACCAGAGTGATGTTAAGGGCTTTATTTAGATGCCCATTTGTTTGCTTGGGGGGAAAAGGAGAGGGAAAAATACGTAATACCACATGAGAGAAGCTAAATACCATAGTAATAAAAGTATGGGAGAGGTAAAAAAAGGGAGGAAAATCGTAAACACGTTGATATAGAGCAATAGAATAATGTAATGGATTAATGGAAGCTTATGTTGCTTGGGGAAAAAAGGGAGGTGGAAAAAAGGGAGTGGAGAGGGAGAGGAAAAAAGGGAGGAAAAAAGAGAGGACAAAAACCTAATACCACATAAGAGGAGCAAAGTACCATAGTGATATTGATTAATTTATTCTTATGCCCATTTGTGTATAAACTAGTAAAAAAGAAAATGGTTTGAAGGCGAAGCCAGTAGAGAGAGTAGAGTGAGAGTGTGAGGAGAATACAAAAATTCCTCTATGCTCTAAATCTGTAGTAAAAGACCTAAACCATGATAAAGGAGCTAATAGTAGTACAAAGACCATATTGTTTCAGTACTAACCTGTCGGCGGCCCGGGTTGTCTTGCTCTTGGGGGTCTTGGAGGCATTCTTGGCGCCCTTTTTGAACCGTTGCAGCTGCGGGAGAAATGGTGATCTTGATAAAGCAAATAATGTAAATGATAATACTAATTGCAATAACGAATAGTATAATAATAGTGGTAATAGTAGTGGTAGTAGAAGCAGTAGTAGTGGTAGTAGTAGCACTTGCCTGGAGCTGTTGTTTAATGTCACCACCTCTACAGTAGTAAGTAGTAGTAGTAGTGATAGTACGTTAAACTGATGGTAGTTGTAAGGAGTAACTAAAACTACTACTACTACTACTACTACTACTACTACTACTACTACTACTACTACTACTACTGACAACTATCACTACTACTACTACTACTACTACTACTGCTACTACTACTACTACTACTACCACCTGCCTAGAACAACTATAAACAGACAAAAAACCTTTCAAAACACACACACCCACACCCACCCACACACACACCTGCCTTGAACCCTATATCTCCTTTCTGTAAGGCGATACACTCTCCCTCTGTTTCCTATAGACCTTGGCATGTACTACGTAGCTGCGCGGGAAAACTGGACGGAAGCGAAACAGGGAGAAGCTTGACTGAGAAAGTGGAGGAGGAAGAGGTTAAGCAAGGATGATTAACCCCTTGAGGCCCAGAACGTAATTTCCATTGTAATTTGGCCACCATTAGATGATTTTTAATTAATATAAGCAATATGTTTTTATAGATATGACCTGTTTAGTATCCTTGTCCACTAACTAATTTGGTATATTCAGTCACTTTTCGAAATTTTATGGTCGACAATATACAATTTTTTATAGCAAAGGAAAGATCTGGGCGTGAAGGGGTTAATTAAGGAAAGGAAG
>JACEEZ010017551.1:7500-12500 GCA_016584305.1 Chionoecetes opilio | reverse complement strand
GTTATGATATATGATGTATTATATTATAGTTATAGTTATTATATATTATATTTGTTTTTGTTTTTTGTTTTTTTTGTTTTTTTTTTGGCCCCCCTTTTCATCGTTTCTGGGTACGCCCTGTGGTGCTGCGTGCGTGCGTGCGTGCGTGCGTGCGTGCGTGCGTGCGTGCGTGCGTGCGTGCGTGCGTGCGTGCGTGCGTGCGTGCGTAGAGATATTGGGTGGGTGGGTGGGTGTGTGAGAGAGAGAGAGAGAGTAGCGAAAGGTTGTTCTAAATTATGTATGTTTATTGAGTGACCTTCTCTTTCTTTTCTTAGCTTTTTCATCTCTCTCTCTCTCTCTCTCTCTCTCTCTCTCTCTCTCTCTCTCTCTCTCTCCCCTCTCTCTCTCTCTCTCTCTCTCTCTCTCTCTCTCTCTCTCTCTCTCTCTCTCTCTCACGAATAGTAATCAAAATAGCAATAAAAAAACCATACCACATCTACATTTTTTCTCTCCCTCTCTTTTTCCCTCACAAATACAACCATTTTTTCTCCTCCTTCCTTACGACGCACTACAAAGAAATGGCTCCAAAAGAATCAGTCTTGAAATTACGTTCCTAATACGTTCGAGGGCACAAAACTGGCCCCACAAAGAACCTTATATAGAAAGGGAAACAACTACAAAAACAAGACATCCTCGACAGTAATGCCTAAGGAAACAAAGAGAAAAGGGGCCAAGGGAAAAGGGGCCAAGGGAAAAGGGACCAAGGGAAAAGGGGTCAAGGGAAAAGGGGCCAAGGGAAAAAGAGGCTAGTTATTTAAAGGATCAAGGAAGTGACACAATAGTACTTGCCTATAAGGGATAAAAGGGAGATGGTGATAGCCTAAGGGGCGATAAGGGGTGTTACGAGGGAGTTAAAGGTGAATAGGTTAAGGTTATGGGATGGGAGGTAATTGCTGATAGGTAAGGTAGTTAAGGGAAGGGTTCAAGAGGAGAAATATGGGTAATGGGTGGTTGGTAAAGGAATATAAGGGAAGTTAAGGGGTAAAGAGCAATGGGTGGGATAAGGGAGTTTCTTAAGAGATATTTGAGTTAAGGGAAGGGGTTAGGAGGAGAGATATGGGTAATGGGTGGATTTACAAGGGGGGAAAATGAAGTTAAGGGGTAAAAAGTGGAAGTTAAGGGGTAAAAAGTGGAAGTTAAGGGGTAATAGTGGAAGTTAAGGGGTAAAAAGTGGAAGATAAGGGGTAAAAAGTGGAAGATAAGGGGTAAAAAGTGGAAGATAAGGGGTAAAGAGTGGAAGTTAAGGGGTAAAAAGTGGAAGATAAGGGGTAAAAAGTGGAAGATAAGGGGTAAAAAGTGGAAGTTAAGGGGTAAAGAGCAATGGGTGAGATAAAGGTTAGTGCGTAAGGGGTGAGGTATGAGTGAGTATTAGGTAAGTGAGGGTAAGAAGAAAGTAAAGGGTAAAGTAGGAGTAAGCATTAGGTAAGTAAATGTACGGAGGACAGGTGAATACGTAAGGTTTTTTAAGGTAAGTAGCATAGGTATACGTAAGTAACTGTACGGAAGATAAGTAAATAGGTAAAGTTTTTGAAGGTATTAAGGATGGGTTGGTACTTACGAGGTTCTTCTTGGGTGTGGACTCTGCCGAGCGGGTGGACGGCAGGGGGGAGGGGGGCGGCGTGCCTTGGCCTCCATGGGTGACCCGGGCCACCACACCTGTAACACAACACACACCTGTCTTAGCCACATATGCATCTATAACTATCTGATTTCTCTACACCTGTAACACGACACACCTATATTAGCAATCAATAACTAATCAATAGCAATATTAACTACAATAACTAGTTACCTGCTGTGTACACCTGTAACACGACACAACGGCTTATTTACCACACCTGAAGTACAAAACACTAACGCTAATCATGGTTTTCCACATCAATGCAACATTCTTTTCACACAAAGCGGCAACACAAACTGACTTGACACACTCGTCACACTTACAACACGGAATACACATCCGACATACTGATATACCTTCACGCCTGTACTACGTAAATATTACTAGAAATAATGTGTAATATCTACACACACACACACACACGTACACACTATGAAAAAAGGTGCAACTTTGAACCTTTAAAAGTGCAAAAGAGGTTACATATTTTGCACCTTTAAGGGTGCAAAGTAGCACCCATAAGGGTGCACAGTTGCACCCCTAAGGGGAGTTGCACCTTAAGAGGTTCAACTATGCACCCTTAAAGGTGCAGAATCTGTAACATCATTTTGCACCTTAAAAGGTGCAAAATTGCACCTTTTTTTCTTAGTGTGTAAAATCTCCCCCAATCCGACCCCTGGACCATGATACACACGCCAGAATCACGACACGACACAAATCAGACACGCATGCAAGGCGCCACACATGATAACCACCGCACGTGCCGCTCATAAACATGCAACACAACACGCGCCACACACACCACAGATGCGCCACAACACCACCGCAACACCAACCCTGCCCAATACCTGTACTACACGTGTCTACGGGAAAAAACACCTGTAGCAAAAGAGAATGGGGTTCGCCGGAGTGATTGCAATAATATACACGTGTAACCTGCATTCGTAACACCTCGGTAACGCAATACTACACTTTGGTAACGCAATACAACACGTGGGTAACGCAATACTAACGTCTGTAATACTAGAGAGCGAGGCATGATTGCACCTGTATATGCATCAAGGAAAAGCTAAGATGCGATGGCTTATGATGATGCATGCTGTAGGAAAAGATTAAATGATTCAACTTTTTCTGCAACACTGTTAAGCTGTGCTACGTGGTATTAAAGTGCTAATAATAGATGACTTACATACTAAAGTTACACAAAGAAATGCCACATCACCGCCATTCCCATTCTTGTGAAGGGCAACGTAATTGGTCTTCCTCTGTCACCGTCATCAAAGCTTGACTCACTTCTCTGTGTCTCGTTATAGAACGTGTTAGGAGCTAGAAATCTACGTATGACGTCACGTCCCGGATGTCACGAGTAGACTGGACACCCTTTCTTTCCTGCTTTAGTCGTCAGGGTAAGGGGGGGGAGAAGGCTAGACTTATAACACAATGACAACAACTGCATTAATTTTCTTCGATCGCTGTTAGGTACTTTATACACTTCATAATACAAGTCACTTATCTTTACTATATATACGACAGGCTAGGGCAAGGGTTGAAAGAATGATGGAGTCTTAATACCCAATGACAACAGCAACACTGCATTTCTTCGATCACCGCTACGGCGCTACATACTTTATAGACAAAAATAACGACTCATTTTCAATACCTCCACACCAGACTAATCACCAAACCCTTACGATACTTTGCCCAGTAAAAACAAACCAAGAGTTACGATAAGTACAGGGCAGAAACAAGTCACGCCACATACCACTGAGTCAAGCAAGCAAGCAAGCATCTACTTAAGTTATAGTAAGTGAACCGATACAGCAACACAAAATTTATAAGAATATCCCGATGTGGATGATGTAAAAACAATGGATGATAACAAGGAAGAGATCGTTTGTTTCCTCTATGTATACCTGGACATCCCATTAGCACAGGCGCGACGACAAACAGATTCATCCCGGCGTCACCACAACAACCACTCGACACAACACTTAGGTAGCAGCATCACAATTCACAGACACTATCACCAAAACAGTCACTTTGATAAATTTGCTCCACTTTTTCTTAAACCCCTTGAGACTCGGAACGTAATTTCCATTGTAATTTGACTACCATTAGACGATTTTTAGTGAATATAAGCAATATTTTATAGATATGACGTGTTTAGTATCCTTGTCCACTAGTTAATTTGGTTTATTTAGTTACTTTTCGTGATTTTATGGGTAACAGACGATTTTATATAGCAAAGGGAAGATCTGGGTGTGAAGGGGTTAAGACACCGAGTCGAGGTTGTGTCCCGGGGATGTCAAACGTTGGAGTGCCCGGGGAAGGTAATGATAACATCGCCGCTGCTCTCTGGCATCCCCGACGAGGCGCTGTCAGGCTCAGTCAGCGGTGATTCACTATCGATGACTGACTGACTGGCTGCAACCCTCGCCTGGCCCTCCAAGATTGCCACTTATGACATTTAATGGAACTTAATATCACGATTTTCAACTATAAATTATACTCTATCATAATGTCCGGCTATAAATTATACTAACGAGTTATTACTTACCGAGGGCGCGCTGTCTCCCCTACGTCCGTCCCCTGTGACGGCCAATCAGCAAATGAGTCGTCGCAGCGAGGGTGAGGCGCTAATGAGACACGTAACTCAAGACTGATGCCCGGGACGTGACTCGCGCGGCTCACCAACAGATGGCGTGATGCTGCCGCTGATCCTTCCCTCCCTCCATTAACCCCTTAAGACCCAGAGCGTAATTTCCATTGTAATTTGGGTACCATAAGACGATTTTTAATGACTATAAGCAATATTTTAATAGATATGACCTGTTTAGTATCCTTGTCGAGTAACTAATTTGGTATATTTAGTTATTTTTCGTAATTTTATGGCTGACAACAGACGATTTTATATAGCAAAGGAAAGATCTGGGTGTGAAGGGGTTAATACAATGCACCACCCACTCATGTACCGCCTGGATATCTGATGCTTTCCTTCTACAGCTTCACTCTCTCCTTGGTCTACTTACTTCAGGGGTAAAAGTAATGGAAGGAAACGTAACGAGACTGGCTCTCCCTTCCTTTCTCCCCACCGCCCACCCAGCGTCGTGCCCCGGCCATAACAGGGTGAAGCAAGTCCCTAAGTGTCACGCTCTGAGCTTCCCCCTCCCTTCCGCCTCTCATCCCCTTTTCCTCACTGCTCATATGCCGGGGGCGCCGCGCCACCCCGGCAGCCAGGCGCCACCGGGACACTGACAACTTTATGACCCGTACTATCGGCTGCTGCGGAGCCAAATACGCGGAAAAAAAGGAGGTAGGAATTGTTTTAGGGCAAAATATATGA
>JACEEZ010017551.1:0-2500 GCA_016584305.1 Chionoecetes opilio | reverse complement strand
CAGCAATTTACTAATACTCTCTCTCTCTCTCTCTCTCTCTCTCTCTCTCTCTCTCTCTCTCTCTCTCTCTCTCTCTCTCTCTCTCTCTCTCTCCTCTCTCTCTCTCTCCTCTCTCTCTCTCTCCTCTCTCTCTCTCTCTCTTTGTCTTTGTGTGTGTGTGTTTTGTATGTCTGTCTCTCTCCGATTGTTCCTCTCTATTTATGTCTGACACCCTCTCTCTCTCTCTCTCCTCTCTCTCTCTCTCCCCTCTCTCTCCTCATCTCTCTCTCTCTCTCTCAGGGTCAGTCACCTAAAAATCCAAGAAGGAGAAAGGAGGATATCTACAATCACAGGACAATTAGGAACGCCAACTTGACTACTAAATTCGTCTTCCCTTTCCTCTTCCTCTTCCTTTCCCTTAACCCTTACATCCCCTTATCCCTTAACCTTTATATCCCCCTTCCCTTAGCCCTTACATCCCCTTATCCCTTAACCCTTACACCCCCTTATCCCCCCTCTCTTAACCCTTACATCTCCTCCTCCCCCTTCCCTTCCCTTAACTTAGACTCGCTCGGTGCCTTCCCTCACTGTATTTAGATCTTCAGTATTATTTTTTGGGGGGCACTTCAATTTTTTCTATCCTGTCACTTAGTATTATTTTTTGGCACTTGACTTTTTTTTTATCCTATGTAACGTTATTTACTAGATCTACAGTATTTTTTTTTTGCCACTTCAATTTTTTCTATCCCGTCACTTAGTTAATACTTTTTGGCACTTCCCTTTTTTTTCAATCCTATGTTACTTTATTTAGATCTACAGTAGTTTTTTTTTAGTCCTTTCACCTGTGCTCACTTTTTTCTCTCGTAACATCCTTTAGCCTCGAAGTTGTTGACACATTTAACTACTTTGACCTTGAAGGAAGTATTTAACTACCACATAAAATACTTCCTGACAAGTTGTAACTCTTCCTATCCTTCCCTATTCTTCTTCTTCCTCTTCCTTCCCGGCGTATAATACCACCTCCTCCTCCTCCTCCTCCTCCTCCTCCTCCTTCAAGCAAACAGTCTTGTAAGGACCTATCGGTCTGTTGCTGTTTGTGTTTCCTTTGTATTCCTTTGTATTCCTCCTCTTCCTCCTATTCTTGCCTCCTATTTCTTTTCTATTATATTTATTCTTCCTTCTCTTCCCTCTTCCGTTCCTGGCTTATAATCGCTTCACTACTCCTCCTCCTCCTCCTCCTCCTCCTGTTTCCTCACCTCAGTGCCCCCGGAATGAGGTGGATGAGACACGGTGAGTACTTCCTAATGTCGGGTTTAAACTGGCGGGAAAGGTGGTGTGGGAACAGAGGGCAGTGGTGGGTAGTGGGGGGTAGTGGGGGGGCGGCGAGTGGTTGTATGGTAGTGGGGGGGGGGAGAGGAATGGTGGGTAGTGGTGGTGGTGGGGGACGAGTGGTTGTTGTGTGGTGGGGGGTGGGTAGGTGGTTTTTATGGTAGTGGGGGGGGGTGGATGAGTGGTTGTATGGTGGTGGTGGTGAGTAGTATGGGGATGGTGGTGAGGTGGTGAGGAGAGGGTGGTGGTGTGGTGAGCTTATGTGGTGAGGGAGTGGTGGTGAGAAAGTATAAAGAATGTCATGGTGATATTTGTGGACGGTAGTGAGGTGGTGAGGTTGTATGGTGAGCTTGTGTGGTGAGGTGGTGAAGATGGTGGTGAGTTAAGGGTAGTTGGAAAGAAAGTAGTAATAGTATAAGTAACACAATAAGTTTGGTTTAGTTTAGATTCGTATTGAGTTATACAAAAGGGTAAAATAGTAGATGTATTAAGAGGTGTAAGTGATAATTTTATGTGAGTATGTATTGTAAAATAGAGTGAGTGTGTTACATGATGATGGTGTAAAGGATGATGATGATGGTGATGGTTGATAGTGAAGGGAAAGTAAGTGATGGTGACGATGAGTAGGCTATGATGATGATGATGATGGTGACGATGCAGTGTGGTGAAACTAGGGCCTGATGGTGAAGAAAAAAAGATAAATAAAAAGTCTAGGCGTCGAGCCTTAAAGACAGACGGACCTAATGGACGCTCGGCGACAAAAGCCTCTAACATTTCCCCACACACACACACACACCACACACACACACACACCCAACACACCCACAGTCACACACACAACACGTCACCAACACACCCAAACACAGGAGAGAAAAGAGAGAGGAGAGAGAGAGAGAGAGAGAGAAGAGAGAGAGAGAGAGAGAGAGGAGAGAGAGAGAGAGAAGCGTCCCATAGATAAACGTCGTCACATTTCATTACCTTACTTTCCCTAGCGTCACTCTTCGCCCCTTTTCCTTCACTCACGTACACAGTTACAGGTATTCGGGCCTTATTTTGGGGATAAACAACCAAACAGTCACCCTTTGGCCCCTTTAAAACTTTAAAAAGCCAAAAAAAAATAGAAAATAAATAAATAACTTTGAATAAAAAAATTAAAACCTTTAAAAAAAGGGAAAAAAAAAAAAAAAAAAAA
>JACEEZ010017550.1:0-102500 GCA_016584305.1 Chionoecetes opilio | reverse complement strand
ACCCTTGTGGCGCCCTTGTGTGAGGAGGAGGTGGAGGTGGAGGTGGAGGAGGTGGAGGTGGAGGAGGAGAAGGAGAAGGTGGAGGTGAAGGTGGAGGTGGAGGAGGAGGAGGAGGTGAAGGTGGAGGTGGAGGAGGAGGAAGAGGAGGAGGAGGAGGAGGAGGAGGAGGAGGAGGAAACACAAACAGCAACAGACCATTAGTTCCGTACAAGGCTGTTTGCTTTAACTACACTACACTAACTAGATAATAAGAGAGAAAGGATAGGAAGTAGAAGGCTCCTCCCCACCCACCCATCCCTCCAGCCGAAGCTGGCCGGAAATGAAGTGATACCATGCAGAATGGAAAAACTGCATGGAATTTGTGAGGAAAGTTGAAAGCTGTAATCTATGGCTAACTACTACTATGTGTGTGGGGGTAGGTTTAGTGCTTGATAGTAGGGTCATGTTATGTGTGTTTTGTAATGGTGGGAACACAGTGTGGAGGTTCAAGGGTGGTGCGGCAGCCTTGCCTGGCGCTTTGCTAGAAGAGGAGGAGGAGGAGGAGGAGCAAGGGAAGGGAGCAGAAGGCGTTGGTAGACACAGAGACGCGCTGTTCAGCCTCCCGAGGGTCTCCTGTGAGGATAAATTAGTTAATAAATCATTTAGCGCCTCGTGTGTGGTGTGTGTGTGTGTGTGTGTGTGTGTGTGTGTTGTGTGGTGTGTGTGTGTGGCAGCCTGGGGTGTATTGAGGCAGGGGAGGGGGAGGGGTTGTTGTTATTGGGGGGTTTGGGGGTTGAGGCAAGAAGAGGTAGTTATTGGGGGGGGGGGGGTTTGGAAGGAGAGAAAGGAAGGTTGGAAGGGTAGGAAGGTGGGTTGAGGTAAGGAGGGAGGAGTAGGGAGTGAGGGGAAGGTTAGAGAGGTTGTTATAGGGGGGTTATGTGGGGTGGGATGGGGGTTGAGGTAAGGAGGGAGGGTAAGGGAGGTTGGAGGAAGGGAAGGTAAGGTTTAGGAAGAGAAGGGAAGGTGTGTGAAAGGAGGGGAAGGGGTGTGAAGGGTAGGAAGGGGTGTGAAGGGAGGGGAAGAGGGTGTGGAGGGAGTGATGTAATGACGGGATGACTTGCACGACGGTCATTTTATTTGCGGTGAGACTGAACGTGAGATGAAAGGTTGAGCGATCTAGGTGAGAGGTTACCTGGTTGTTACTTAAGGTTCTACTGCTACAACTACTACTACTACTACTACTACTACTACTACTACCTACTACCTACTACTACTACTACTACTACTACTACTACTACTACTACTAGATGTTACTACTATACTACTACTACTACTACTACCCCTATTAATACTACTACTACTACTACCTACTATTTCCACAACTACTACTACTACTACTATACTACTACTACTACTTCTACTACGACTACTTACTACGACTACCACTACGTTGCTTTACTAGTGGGAAAAGTAGTACAGTGTCACACAAGATTCTCATGAAAACTCCTTGAAAAGTATAGAATTATTGAAAAAAAATCTCGTTATCATAGTTCGTATTTAGTTTTTATGGCATGAACAATGGACATCAATTAATTAAAAGCAATGACAACGATAATTAGGTTTTCTTACATGTACAGAAAAATCACAGCGTTAATGTTATCTCAAATAGACAAACAAATTGAATAGATTGAATATACTTTTTTTTAACGAGGTGAAAAATCCTGACCCCTTGCTGCTTACTGACTGATATTAGATGCTAGGAGAAGGGAATACTACGCTTCTTCTAAATTTCAGTTGTATTTTATCATAGTTAACCCTATTATCAGGTAAACATAGGCATCATTTTAAGCACGAGACCTTATGATAGAATGGAATTTTCGCCTCGTTAAAAAAAATAGACTGCCATTAACCCCTTCACGCCCAGATCTTTCCTTGGCTATAAAAAATTGTATGTTGTCGAGCCATAAAATTACGAAAAGTCACTTAATATACCAAATTAGTTAGTGGACAAGGATACTAAACAGGTCATAGCTATAAAATATTGCTTATAGTCACTAAAAATCGTCTAATGGTACCCAAAATACAATGGAAATTACGTTCTGGGCCTCGAGGGTTAATACAAGTGGCGAGTGACAGCTCCTGAAAGGTGGCTATGCGGGTGACAATTCCTCGGCCTGTGTTTAGCTTGCCCACGCCCTCCCACGCCCTCCCACGCCCGTGTTTGAATGCCTGAGCCGTTAGTAAGGGCGGCGGGTGGTGGCGCGCCCTTTGTCATGCGGGGCGGGGGGCAGGGGCGGGGCAAGGGGGTGGAATAGGGGCGTAGCATATGAGGTGCAACGCGGGAAATAATCGGTGAGGGTTGCAGAGGAGCGGTATTATTCCACCTCTGAGTCCCTCCCGCCTTGTCTCTCATAGATCTCTGTACCTACATAGATATAGGTTTGAAAAGCAAACCTTCAGGAATACGGGAACTACCACGTGTAGGTCTCGCGGCCTCTTTAGCTTCCTTATTTTCTTATATGTTCTTATGTTCTTCTAAGACACATAACGCTGACTATGCTTGATGTTCGGTAAAATGGTACGTTATTGGGTGACGTCATCCCCTGTACGGTACGGTAAGTGTTTTATTGTCATGGAGGAAAAGGAAGGAAGGAAGAGGGGGAGGGATTGGGAGGGATGGGAAGGAGGGAAGGATAGAAGGATGGGAGGGATAGAAGGAAGGAAGGAAAGAAGGAATAGATGACGTCATGGTCAAGGATGTATTGCTTTCCTGACCCCCTCCTCCTCCTCCCTGACCCCTCCCTCCTCTCCTGACCCTCCTCCTCCTCCTCCTCCTCCTCCTCCTCCTCCTCCTCCTTCTTCATCCTCCTCCTCCTCCTTGTTGTCATCGTTGTTGTGTCTTGTCCTATCTTATCTTACTTAAATTGAAAGAAGACGAAAATTTATTGTGAGAGAATATGAAGCTTGGCACATCAAACTAGTCATTCTTCTTCTCTTTCTTCTCTCATGCCTCAGCGTTTTACTGATCTATTATTTCTCTCTCTTCGTCTCCTCCTCCTCCTCCTCCTCTTCGTTTTCCTCTTGCCTTATTTGTATTTCCTTGTCCTCCTTCTCGTTTATATATCCGACTGCTCTATCTTCTTCTTCTTCTTCCTTCTTCCTTCTTCTTCCTTCTTTTCTTCTCCTTCTTTCTTCTTCTTCTTTCTTCTTCTTCCTTCTCTTCTTCCTTCTTCTTCCTTCTTCTTCTTCCTTCTTCTTCTTCCTTCTTCTTCTTCCTTCTACTTCTTCCTTCTTCCTTCTCCTTCTTCCTTCGTCCTTCTTCTTCGTCCTTCTTCTTCTTCCTTCTCCTTCTTCCTTCTTCTTCTTCCTCCTTCTTCTTCTTCTTCTTCTCTCCTTCTCTTTGTCTAGCCACGTTCACCCTTCCTACCTTCCCTTGCCTCCCACCTCACTTCTAACGGAAAGGAAAAAAAAAAACTTCTTTCTCACAGTTTAGTGTCTTTAGCCCACATAAAGTGATAACGGTGGGCACGGCATGAACCCGATAACTATCTTAATTCCTCCTTCCCCTCACTCCTATTTAGCCCTCTTCCTCCTCTTCCTCTTCTTCTTTCTTCCTTTCTTCCTCTTCTTCTTCCTCCTCCTTCTCCTCATGAACCGATAACTATCTTAATTCCTCCTTCCCCTCACTCCTAATTAGCCCTCTTCCTCTTCCTCCTCTTCCTCTTCCTCCTCCTCCTCCTCCTCCTCCTTCTCTCTGAACCGATAACTATCTAATTCCTCCTTCCCCTCACTCCTTTTTACCACACTCCTCCTCCTCCTCCTTCCCCTCCCTCCTCCTCTTCCTTCCACCTCCTCCTCATCGCCTCTTCCTCCTCCTCCTCATCGCCTCCTCCTCCTCTTTCCTCCTTCTCCTCCTTCCTTCTCCTCCTCTTCCTCCTCCTCCTCTTCCTCTTCCTCCTCCAACTCCTCCTTCTTTCCTCCTCCTCCTCCTCCTTGGTGGTGAGATGACAGGGCGTGGCAAGCAAGTGGGTGTGGCTCACTTCCGATCCCCACAATGTATTACAGAAGACTATGAAAGATAAATCGGTTCTCTTGGCCCCCCATATTCACCTGTGCCATTAAAAAATATGTATCTCTCCCCCACTTTATAATTACGTTTTAGAGGTATCTGAAGGGATCTGTGAAGGTCTGGAGGAAAAAAGCCCACTAATACGGGCGGTAAAGGACTCTAGAATTACTATTTCGTTCCTCTATGGCTCTGCATACATTCACGGTGACCATAGAATTAGGATTCCCAGCAAAGAAGTACGTGTGTATCATTGTTCATAGTGCAAAGCCACAAATACGCTAGCAGGTCCAGCAGGGATAAAGAGTGAAATAAGGGTTGTTTACATCGGGCAGCCAGACATTCCCACAGCCAGGCATTAGCCAAGCGTTATCACCAGTCTGACATTATATTGGCTTTGATATTCTAATTCCTCGGTCTTGATAAGGGGGAGTCTACTCTATAACATTTCCTTAATAAATCGATAATTAATGAGAAAACAGTGGTTTGTGGGACCGTATTCACGGGACCATAAAACAATCACATTTTATTTTCTTCACTTGCCCTTTGAACTATGATTTGCGGAGCTCTTATGACGTTTCTTTATTTATTGGAAGGTTTGTTCATTCAATTAAGCCGTTACTTACGCCGTCATGATATCTGTATAGCAGAAAGTACCCTTGTTGTTGTCCCTGTGACGTCATCACTTTCTTACGTCAGCCTAAACCATTTCAGAACACGATTTTTTATTACTGCTTCAATCTTGAATCTGATTACCTTTATAGAATAGGCATTTCATAACATGAATTTTGATATAAGTTTCCCCATTCTTAATGCGATATTTGAAAACTCGATAAAAATGTGAAGAAATATACGCGTTGTGGCAACTCCTTCCTACTCGGCATAGTTTGATAATTATCCCACCAATTTCAGGTTTATGAGGCTTTTCGTGTTTGTCTGGTTCATGTCTGATATTTCCATACAGATAATGTACTTAGTGAAGCGTGTTAATAGGCTATTTGTATGAAGCCTGGCTGTCAACGTCTGTCAAGTCAACGCTAGTTTTCCGCAATTTTTTTTTTTTTTTTATTATTCATGGGTTTAAGGCAATATTTATGTTAGATGATTAAACCAATATGCTTGTAGTATTTTTTGCATATGTTATCATGCGTGTTTCACAGTCCCAAGTTCGGGTTTGGCTTAACGCTAAAATATTTTATTATTCCATTTTAATCTTTTTTTTTTATCTATCCGCTCAACTTGGATGTATAAACATAAAGGGCTTATGTCTCTTAATTTATTGGAAGGTTTCTTCATTCAATTAAGCCGTTATTGACGTTGTTAGGATGTCTGTGTAGCGGAAAGTTCATTGGTACACATCAGTGGCGGAACTGACTGCGGGGGGGCACGTGCCCCCCTGGGTGCCCCCCCATTTTAGGGCGGTGCCCCCCCGGGTGCCCCCCCCCCCATTTCAGGGTGTCTCCATTTGAATAAAAAAGAAAAATTGGTAACCTGCTGAGAAAAATGATCAAATATAATATGAAACCTATGATGCCCCCCCTCCCGAGTGCCCCCCCTCCCGAGTGCCCCCCCGTGTTCACACCCCTTGTTTCTTCACTGTGACTCTTCATTACCGCCCCGTGCAATCTTCCTCCCTTGCATGCTATTAGTAAGAGTGCCTTGTAATGGGCTCATGTGCCGTGTAGGGTATATGGAATACACTCAATGCACGCCTTTGTAATGAGAGGGCGAGTGACGGCCAAGGTTGTGTGGGTCGTCGCCGCCGTGCTCGTGGAAATACTGGCGAGAAGTGTTGATAAGATTGTGGTGTTTGCCCGCACATATATGATTACACTGGCACGTCCGCAGCCCACCTTGTTAACGTACAGTATGTGATTATGAGAGAGAGAGAGAGAGAGAGAGAGAGAGAGAGAGAGAGAGAGAGAGAGAGAGAGGTTTGACTGGTTTTGAGTCACGTCTCATTTTGGACAGGTAGAGAAGGCGTGAATGAAGGAATATTCTCTCTCTCTCTCTCTCTCTCTCTCTCTCTCTCTCTTCTCTTCTCTTCTCTCTCTCTCTCTTCTCTCTCAACCCCTGCTATCTACTTATGTATCTACTCCCTTCCTTAACCCGTCAGGGTGGCTCGGTTGGTAGAGCTGCGGGCTCGCGTGTAGCGTCCCTGTATTCGGTTAGCGGTTCGAACCCACCAAGTTCGTCCTGGCGTGGTGGCGCTTTGTATAGTCAATAACCTTGTAGTTGGTACTTGCAAAGTGTCTAGATAGAATCAAAGTATCTTATCATATACTCCCTTCCTTCCACAGGTGCGACTGGAGAGTATCGGCGCCGAGGACATAGTAGATGGCAACCCGCGCCTCATTCTGGGACTCATCTGGACCATCATTCTTCGCTTCCAAATCCAGGAAATTGAGATTGACGTGGTGAGTGAGAAAGTTTGGAATCGAGGAGGTTAAAACGGGTCCTTTTATTTATGTATTTATATAATGATACCGTTATTTATTAGGTCTGGGTAGTATTCCTGTTTGACACCGAATTCACTTTTTTTTCTGGTGAGTTTTGATGCATCTTGAATTCATCTGCCATCCGTTTCTGTCGCAAATAACTTTTTTTTTTTAGGGGGGGGAGCTAGGTATAGGTTAGGTTCAATTTGTTTTTCAGAGCTAATATATATTTCTATAGCTGCTTGATATCTAGCAAACCCTGCTTTTCATATAGGTTTTTTTACCTTGCTTTTTATAAATTCACGTTGTTCCCTTAGGATTTTTTTTTTTTTTTTTGCTCTAGTACTTACGTTAACTCTTTGTCTTGTGTTGTTGATTTTTTGCCTGTATGCCTCCGGGTGATATTAAAATTATTATTACTATTATTATTATTATTATAGAGGTATATAGCTATTATCAATTATTTGCTTTAGTACTTAAGTTAATTCCCTCGTCTATATATTATGTTGTTGTTTTTCTTGTATGCCTTCGGGTGACAATAAATTATTATTATTATTATTCTTAGGACGAGGAGAATGAAAGCAGCGAGAAGAAATCCGCCAAAGACGCCTTGTTGTTGTGGTGTCAGAGGAAGACTGCGGGCTATCGGGGCGTCTCCATCGAAGACTTCTCACGTGAGTCTCTCTCTCTCTCTCTCTCTCTCTCTCTCTCTCTCTCTCCTCTCCTCTCGCTCTCGCTCTCGCTCTCGCTCTCGCTCTCCTCTCTCTCCTCTCTCTCTCTCTCTCTCTCTCTCTCTCTCTCTCTCTCTCTCTCTCTCTCTCTCTCTCTCTCTCTCTCTCTCTCTTAGGTAATTTGTGAGTACGGCAGCTCTGCATGGGTACTTAACATCTTTGTACAACCCTTCCTGTTCCTCCTCCTGCAGGGTCTTGGCGGGACGGGATGGGCTTCAATGCACTCATCCACGCCCATCGCCCTGACGTCATCGACTACTCCTCCCTCATCCAGAAGAACCACATCGACAACCTCAACAATGCCTTCACCGTCGCCGAGACACAGTTGGGCATCGCCAGTATTCTCGACGCTGAGGGTACGTTGGAGGCAGACTATATATACTATTAAGATTTATTAAAAAAAACTAATTATTAAAACTAAAATAAACTATAGGAAATGCTAAATAGGCTAAAACTATTACAAAATATCTTATTACCTCTTCTCACTCCAGATTTTTACTAATGTTGATTTACTAGTTAACTCAGCATCATTTTTACCTCCCTACTACTACTAAACTACCTTACTACTACTACTACTACTACTACTACTAATAATAATATTACTACTACTACTACTACTACTACTACTACTATTCCTCCTCCTCCTCCTCTGCCTACTACTACTACTACTATTCCTCCTCCGCCTACTACTACTACTACTACTACTACTACTACTACTACTACTACTACTACTACTACTACTACTACTACTACTACTACTACTACTACTACTCCCCTCGCTGACTGTGTAGCTACTCTTTCCCTCAGACGTGGACCAAAGCAAGCCTGATGAGAAGTCGATCATCACCTACGTGGCCTCCTACTACCACACCTTCGCCCGGATGAAGAATGAGCTCAAAGGGTCCAAGCGAATTGCCAATGTAAGTAACGACTCGCTGCCTGCTCCTCATTCTCGGTCCTGATGATGAATTAAAACACACACACACACACACACACACACACACACACACACACACACACACACACACACACACACACACACACACACACACACACTTGAGGAGTACTCCGTAGTGTAGTGGTAGCACGCTCGGTTCACAACCAAGAAGTCCCGGGGATGGCAGAGCGGAGAAAGATGGGCGGTCTTCTTAAAACCCGAGCCTCTGTCCACCCAGCAGTGAATGGGTACCGGGTGTTAGCCGGGGGTTTGTGACCCGCCTCCCGGGGTGGTGGTTTGGCCAACCTAAGGATGAATGATAAAGTAGCTAGAGACGGGCCATACGAGCATTACTCAGCCCTGTAAATACAACTAGGGAATACACACACACACACACACACACACACACACACACACACACACACACACACACACACACACACACACACACACACACACACCACACCTTGTTATTCTAGTTGCTTCATAACACTGGTGAATTTTTACATTTTTTCGTTTTCCCCCGGCAGATCATCACTCAGCTCAAGGACGTAGACGACTCCAAGCTGAAGTACGAGAAGATCCTCACCTCCTTGCTCGAGTGGATCCTGGGCAAGATTGTGGAGCTGGACAGCCGGAAATTCCCCAACTCTCTGGACGGCATTCAAAAGCTGCTCCTGGTGTTCAAGAAGTACAGGACGGAAGAAAAACCACCCAAGTGAGGACAAAATTGTAGTCGGGTAGCGAGGTCAGTCCGGACCTCTGTAGCTCCTTATTTCAACTTAGTTATTTACAGTATCAGTACTTATTAGTGTTTTCATATTATTAGTGTTATTTCAGTATTTCAGTGTTATTTCAGTATTATAGTGTTATTTCAGTATTTTTTCGTGTATTTCAGTATTATGTGTTATTCAGTAGTAATGTTATTTCATATTGTGTATTCAGTATATAAGTTTTTTCAGTATATTAGGTGTATTTCAGTATATTAGTGGTTATTTCAGTATTTGAATGTTATTTCAGTATTATAGTGTTATTTCAGTATTATTAGGTATTTCAGATATAATGTTATTTCAGATTATTAGTGTATTTCAGTATTATTAGTGTTATTTCGTATTATTAGTGTTATTTAGCATTTTATTTCAGTGTTATTTCAGTATTATTAGTGTTATTTCAGTATTATTAGTGTTATTTCAGTATTATTAGTGTTATTTCAGTATTATTAGTGTTATTTCAGTATATTAGTGTTATTTCAGTATTATTAGTGTTATTTCAGTATTTTTTCAGTGTTATTTCAGTATTATTAGTGTTATTTCAGTATTATTAGTGTTATTTCAGCATTTTTCAGTGTTATTTCAGTATTATTAGTGTTATTTCAGTATTATTAGTGTTATTTCAGCATTTTTTCAGTGTTATTTAAGTATTATTAGTGTTATTTCAGTATTAGTGTTATTTCAGCATTTTTTCAGTGTTATTTCAGTATTATTAGTGTTATTTCAGCATTTTTTCTGTTATTTCAGCATTTTTTCTGTTATTTCAGCATTTTTTCTGTTATTTCAGCATTTTTTCTGTTATTTCAGTATTAAGTGTTATTTCAGTATTATTAGTGTTATTTAAGTATTATTAGTGTTATTTCAGTATTAGTGTTATTTCAGTATTATTAGTGTTATTTCAGTATTATTAGTGTTATTTCAGTATTATTAGTGTTATTTCAGTATTATTAGTGTTATTTCAGTATTATTAGTGTTATTTCAGTATTATTAGTGTTATTTCAGTATTATTAGTGTTATTTCAGTATTATTAGTGTTATTTCAGTATTATTAGTGTTATTTCAGTATTATTAAGTGTTATTTCAGTATTATTAGTGTTATTTCAGTATTATTAATGTTATTTCAGTATTATTAGTGTTATTTCAGTATTATTAGTGTTATTTCAGTATTATTAAGTGTTATTTCAGTATTATTAGTGTTATTTCAGTATTATTAGTGTTATTTCAGTATTATTAAGTGTTATTTCAGTATTATTAGTGTTATTTCAGTATTATTAGTGTTATTTCAGTATTATTAAGTGTTATTTCAGTATTATTAGTGTTATTTCAGTATTATTAGTGTTATTTCAGTATTATTAATGTTATTTCAGTATTATTAGTGTTATTTCAGTATTATTAATGTTATTTCAGTATTATTAGTGTTATTTCAGTATTATTAGTGTTATTTCAGTATTATTAAGTGTTATTTCAGTATTATTAGTGTTATTTCAGTATTATTAGTGTTATTTCAGTATTATTAAGTGTTATTTCAGTATTATTAGTGTTATTTCAGTATTATTAATGTTATTTCAGTATTATTAGTGTTATTTCAGTATTATTAGTGTTATTTCAGTATTATTAAGTGTTATTTCAGTATTATTAGTGTTATTTCAGTATTTTTTCAGTGTTAATTTGTATTCTTTCAGTTTTTTTCAATGTTATTTTAGTTATTTTATTATTATGTGTTATTTCTGTGTTAAGTTGTGTCTATTTCTGCATTGCCTCTTGTTCTTGTCCTCTTGTAGCTTCCTTATTTCCTATGTTCTTATGTTTGTTCTGTGGCCTGATGTAAGAATCCCCTCCCCAGATACAAGGAGAGGAGTGAGATCGAGGCGCTGTTCTTCTCGATCAACGCGAGTCTCAAGGCGCTCAACCAGCGTGTGTATGTGCCCAGGGACGGCATGATGATCCACGACCTCGAGCGTGCGTGGAACAACCTGGTGAAGGCTGAGCACCGGCGTGAGGTGGCTCTAAGGGACGAACTGCTCAGACAGGAGAGGCTGGAACAACTGGCCTATAAATTTGATAAGAAGGTGGGTGAGGGGGAGGGGGAGAGAGAGGGAGAGAAATTGAGATTGAGAGAGAAATTGAGATTGAGAGAGGGAGAAATTGAGAGGGAGAGAAATTGAGAGAGGGAGAAATTGAGAGAGAGGGAGAGAGAGAATTTATTTATCAAAACAGGAAAATCAGACACTTATCAACCTAAACACTTGGAAGATTATGGCTGTGTTAGCAATACAATGACGTGATGTTCCTTGTGCCCCCAGAGTGTGCTGCGCAAGGGTTACCTGGAGGAGATGATACAGGTGCTGAGTGACCCCCGCTACGGCAGCAACTTGGCCCAGGTCGAGGCCACCGTCAAGAAGCACGAGGCCATCAGCGCCGACATCCTGGCCAGGGTAAGTCATGTCTAGTTTAGTTATAGCAAGTTAGTGTAGTAAGTTAAGTTAAGCCTTCTGACATACCTAATTATCAATGTGTGTGTGTGTGTTGTTGTTGTTGTTGTTGTTGTTGTTTTTGTTTTTTTTAAGCTATGCTGTAATATTTTGCTTTAATTGACCGAATCAATGAGGTTGTATAAAGTAGGAATGTGTGGGGGTTGTGATGGAGGGGTTAGGCTAATGGGGTTGTGTGAGGTGTGTATGTAATTATACTACTCTGATTCTCCTGAAAAAAAACTGACGTAATATTTTGCTTTTCCCCCTCACAGCAAGAGAGGTTTGAGGACCTGACCAAGATGGCAGACGAGCTGGACATTGAGAACTACCACGGGAAGGAGGCGATCCGTAAGAAGGAGAAGGCCATCCTGACCAAGTGGAGCGACCTTCTGGACCTCCTCAACAGACACAAGACCTACCTGCACAACTGTTGCATCCTGGTGGCCATCATGCGGGAAGTGGACACCATTACGGCATCCATTAAGGAACTGGAGGTGGGTGACAAGGGGGCATGGGTGGTAGGTAGATGATGGGGCAAGGAAGGGGGGAAGATGATGGGGCAAGGGAGGGGCGGGGCATGTACAGTAAACCCTCGATAAACGAATCAATTGGGGGGAAGGGTCGATCGCAATATTCGATAGTTCGGTTTATAGGATGATCGGTTGTCCGCCTCATAAACCGAACAGTTCGGTTTATGAGGGGCGTCACTCAGTCATACGTGTTCAAATAAAGTTAACTATGTATAGTACTGTAGAGTAATATATAATTTTGTGATTTTTTAAATATAATTTTTATAAAGATAATATATAGTCGTTGCATATGCCCAACTAGAGTTCGGTATATCAGAGGCTTGTTCGAAGGCAGCATGGCGTTCGGTTTAACGAGGATTTACTGTACTTCCAGGGTCATTTTTTTTCATCATTTGTACATTTTGAAGTCAATATAACATGCTAATAAGCTCATTAATCACCCTTAATTTTGCTACTAAAATAATTTCAGGCCAACTTCTGTTCCGACGATGTGGGTCGCCACCTCCTAGCCGTGGAGGACCTGTTGCAGAAGCACGCCCTGATGGAGTCCCAGGTTCACTCCATGGGCGAGACCATCAAGCGCCTCAACAAGCAGGGCGAGGCGTGCATGACCTCCAACCTCAAGGACGCGCCGCTGCTACAGAAGAGACTAGAGGAGCTCAACCAGGGGCAGCGCGCTCTCCTGAAGAAGGCAGCCGAGAGGAGACTCAAGCTGGAGGAGGCGCGGGATTTGTTCCAGTTTGAGGTTGACATGGAGGAGGAGGAGGCGTGGGTGGTAGAGAAACAGAGGATTTGCCAGGCGGGCGTGATAGCCAAGGACATCGGGGCCGTGATTACCCTCCAGCAGAAGCATAAGGTGAGTTGGAAAGCACTACAGTAATACTTTTTTTTGGCTAAATGTCTCGCCAACTTTAATGCGTATAACTTATAAAGACAATGTGGGATTTGAGCAATTACAGAATGCCTCTTCCTAAAAACACATACATATACATACTTTACAATGTACATATTGTTATACTCTTCTTTCTCATTATACTCTTCTATTTTCTCTATACGTAATCTATACTCTATAATTTATACTTACCTTTGTAATAGTAGAATGCAGAATTATATGGGAGGATGTAAAGCCCTGTAATGTTATGTGAGGTTTAGTGGTAAGGTATTTCTTCTGTATTATTTTCTTCTGTAAGGTATCTCTGTGTGCATATGTTCCATAGCTTCTATTTTATGTGGGAACAAATGCATTATCACCTCTTCTCACTCCTGTTCCTGGTAGTGTTCCTTGTAGTTAGAGTCTATTTTTTTTTAACGAGGTGAAAATTCCTGACATGGATTTCAAATGGAATGACACGAAATGGAATTTACGCCTCTTTAAAAAAAACTATAGTAGTGCCTCACAATTTGACTGCCTATTACCACTTCTTACTCCAGTTCCTTGTAGTTAGTAGTGCACTTCCTCACCCTTTCACTGCCTTGAGACGCCCGTAGTGTAGTTGCCTTATGAGTAGATCCAGGGAGGTGTGTGTCTGCCTGTCTGCCACTAACCTAACACCACCTTCTAACACCACCTTCTCCCTAACTCCCCCGGTGTCCCCGCACTAACACCTCCCTTGCCTTCACCACCAGCAAAAGATCTTCCTCAAGGTAACGTGTCTGAAATAGTGTATTTTCTGCCGTGTTTTCCACTCTTGCTTAAATACATTTGCAATTCTCTTTTTTTTTTTTTTTTTTTTTTTTTTTTTTGGCGCTAATCTGAGTTTTTTGTGTGTTTTCTTTCCTTGTTGAGTTGTAAAGGAAAAACTTGCTCTCAGTATAGTGTTTTATATGCTTTTATATGCTTAAGGGAAGTAAGTATTGTTTTGACGAAATCTTCACATCAGTCTGCTACGTTCACACCATTTCTTGACTACACTGAATTTCTGTACCAAGTCTACCGGAACTTTTTTTCTATGGGTGTTCACATTTTCCTGAAGTATTTCTTTGGTGTGTCACTTTGCATGCCTTAATACCATCATCTTTCTGTGTAATGCCAGATTTTCCCTTAATAGTGTTCAAATCAGTGCACAGAAGGATGACCAAAATGATATATGGGATGCGTAACTTTAATTATAAGAGGAGATTGAAGCTATTAAATTTACACTCACTCGAGAGGCGTAGAGTAAGGGGCGATCTGATAAGAAGTTTTTAAGTGGTTAAAGGGATACAATAAAGGAGAGGTAGGAAAAGTTCTTATGGCTAGTAATCAGGTAGAACAAGAAGTAACAGATTTAAGCTGGAAAAGCATAGATTTAAAAAAAAAATAGGGAAAAACTGGTTCACAAATAGGGTGGTGAATGATTGGAATGGACTCAGTCGTGGGGTAGTTAGTGCGGAGTCATATAGGGAGTTTAAAAAGGAGGCTGGACAGCTTTATGGACGGGGATGAAAGGTGGATGTAGGTAGTGTTAAGTAACAGGAACTACCACGTGTAGGTCTCGCGGCCTCTTGTAGCTCTGTTATGTTCCTATGTCTCACGCTTCTCCCTCTGCCAGGCGCTGGAGGACGAGATGTCTGCCCGACGCCCCAAGTCCGAGAAGGTGATGAGGTCCGGCGAGGCCCTGATGAAGGCCGACCACCCCGACGCCCCAGCCATCAGCGAGCGCATCGCCGCACTCAAGGAGAAGTGGCGGCTGCTGGAACAGTACGCCAACGACCGCCGCCGCCAGCTGGAGGACGCTGCCGAGGCCTGTTCGGTGAGGCAGTAGTTGTTGTTGTTGTTTATAGTGATAGCCTGACAGATAATTATTTTGAGTTCGATGAGGCACAGTGGTGGTGGTGGTGGTGTGTAGTAATGGCCTGACAGGAAGATTATTATTTGTGGAAATCTGATGTGCATATAGTTAATCAAATTTTGTAGAAGCCAAGTTTTATAAGGTTATTATAAAATGTATTGATAGATCACCTTATAGATTCCTTAATACACAAAGCAATAAGAAAACCAGGAAGTCCTATAAACATTTATTCATCAGGTGTGTAAGAAAAGCAATAATAAAACCAGGAAGTCCTATAAACATTTATTCATCAGGTGTGTAGGAAAAGCAATAATAAAACCAGGAAGTCCTATAGACGTAACAAATTCATCAGGTGTGTAGGATTCAAGCCCAACAACTATATGTATTCATAGCCATGCCTCTCTTATGCTCCAGTTTAATGCCGACGCCAACGAGGCAGAATCCTGGATCAAGGAGAAGGTGCCTCTGTGTCAGTCCGCCGATTACGGCGAGGACGAGCCGAGCGGGCTGGCGTTGCTGCAGCTCCACGCGCGCCTGGAGGGTGAGATCAAGGCGTACGAGGGCGACATCAAGGCCATCAACTCTCAAGGCCAGAAGCTGATCAAGTCTGGAATATCGGCCTTGAATGTGAGTGGCAGCTGCCTTGCTCCTGTTACTCTTCATTATTATGCTTGTGTGCTTGTATTATTATTATTACCATTATTATTCCTGTTACTGTTCATCCATTCTTCTTTTTCTTCTTCTTCTTCTGTCTTGTTCATCCATTGCAGGGAATTTTTAGTCAATGTAATTTAGCATTATTGATTTCAAGGACGTAATTTAGTTTTTCTGAATAATTTTGATTTGTTTTGAATTTGTGTATGTGTGTGAAATTTGTGTGTCTGTCTGTCTTTCTGTGTCTGTCTGTCTGTCTGTGTCTGTCCTGCAAGAAACCAGACCTCCAGAGATGATATATAGGCCATAAATAATGTAGTAAGTAAGTAAGTAGTAAATAATCCCCTTTGTTAACAGTTAATGGCGCAGCAGCAGAATGTCGGGGAGGAGGAAGACTACGAGTGGGTGGACGAGGTGAAGATGGAGCCCCAGGAGGTGATGGTGGAGGAGGTAGTGGACAAGGTGGATGAAGTGTTTGTCACCGAGCAGAGGGAGATGCCCACTGTCACCAGCGATACCCATTCCAGGGCCAGGGTATGGGCATGGCTAAGGGAGAGGTAAGAGTGTGTGTAGGGGTATTGATAACTCAGTAAATATAAAATAGTAAACGCTAAAAAAATAAATAGTCAATATAAAATAAATGTAAACGTTAATTTTTTTCTTATAATAATAATAGAAATAATAATAAATAAATATAATATATGTAAATAGCCTACAAGCACACGTACGGTTCCCAATAGACTTTGCTACTCCATTCCAGTCCTTACGTAGTGCCTAAATAAGGGTGAAAATGACGATCAAGTTAATATCTCTTAACCCCTTGACCCAGAACGTAATTTCCATTAGACGATTTTGATGAATATAAGCAATATTTTATAGATATGACCTGTTTAGTATCCTTGTCCACTAACTAAAATGGTATATTCAGTTACTTTTCGTGATTTTATGGCTAACAACAGACAAATTTTTATAGCAAAGGAAAGATCTGGGCGTGAAGGGGCTAACATCTTTTAAATTATGCTTTATGGGCCACTGCAGTTTACTTATATAACTTTACAGGAACTACCACATGTAAGTCTTTTGTAGCCTCTTGTAGCTTCCTTATGTTCTTATGCTTTATGGCTCACTTTTCAGACCATGTTCCTGCTGAGCAAGACAAACAACGACTGGTGGAACGTCCGCAAGACCAACGGCGACGAAGGCTTTGTGCCGGCCAACTACGTGAGGGAGACGGAGCCCAAGACGATCACGGTGCGGGTGAAGAAGGAGGTGAGGCTGCCGGAGAAGCGCATGGTGCCCAGGACCCGCATGGTCAAGAAGACGGAGAGGGTCAAGAAGAGGAAGCCCAGGCACCACGTAAGATATTGAATGGACACGGGTTTTCTCTCTTAAAGGCATTCATTCCTGCCACAGCTTTTCTCTTCGTACTGGCATTCCTCATTCCTCTTCAAGTTTTTCTGGAGTTAGATTGCCTCCAGTCAGATCATTTTCTCAGTTACCTAAATTTTTATTGATTGTATATTTGAACATTAAATGAAAAAGGAAAAAAAGATAAGTGTTTTGATACTGGACACTGAAATACTGGGCACTGAAATTGTAGCTTCCTTATTTTCTTATGTTCTTATGACACTAACATGCCTCTAATAATGCATGTCCTTGCCCCCCCCAGCACGCAGGCGAGGGTTTGATGAGCCGGAGACGGTTGAGAAGCGTCTGCAGGCCATCAACGTGTCCTACACCCACCTGTGTGACCTGGCCGGGAAGCGCCACGTGTACCTCGGGGAGTCCATCAAGCTGTTCTCCTTCATGCGGGAGTGCCAGGGCTTCGAGACATGGATGCGGGAGAAGGAAAAGCTGCTCAAGGTAAACACACGAAGAGAAAAACGTAGGAAAATGTAGATTAAAAAAAGAGTTATGTCCTTATGTTTTTGTGACCTTATGTTCTTATGACCTTGTGTTCTTATGTTCCTATGTTCTTATGTGCTGATGTTCCTATGGACCAGGTGGACGACAAGGACGACAACGTGGAGGCCGCCAAAAGAAATTCGAGCAATTCCTCACCGACCTCTCCGCCGCCAGCAAGAGAATAGAAATCATTGACAAGATGGTGAAGGACTTTGAGGACACGGGACACAGCCAGCTGGAGAAGATCAAGATGAGGCAGAAGCAGATCCACGACCAGTGGGCGCACCTCAACCGCCTCAAGCAGCAGAAGGAGCTAAGCCTCAAGGGGGCGTCCAGCGTGGAGCTCTTCCACCGCACCTGTGACGAGACGCGGGACTGGATGCTGGAGAAGATGGAGAAGCTTGACACGGACGAGCTGGGCCGCGACCTGAAGACGGTGCAGTCACTCCAGCGCAAGCACGACCAGCTGGAGAGAGAGCTCGCGCCTGTGGAGGAGAAGGTGGGTCTTGCACTAACTATCAGTCATGCTGTAAATTCTGTTGTTCTTGCTATGTTGTCCAGAAATTGATGTCTTTCAGGAACAGGATTACAGGAACTACCACATGTAGGTCTCATGGCCTCTTGTAGCTTCCTTATTTTCTGATGTTCTTTCCATTTAAGTTTCAGGATTTTATAGATCCTTTGATGTAGCTACAGTTTAAGCCTGCATTCATGACAGGACTAACGCTTTTCTCTGCTTTCAGGTGCGTCGTGTGAACCTCCTGGCTGACTCTGTGAAAGCCTCGTACCCGCGGGAGCGCCATGCCGTGGAGGGGCGGCAGGAGGAGGTGCAGGAGTACTGGGGGCAGCTGAAGGGCAAGGCCGTGGAGCGGAGGAACAGGCTGGAGGAGGCGGTGGGGCAGCAGATCTTCCTCAACTCGGCCAAGGTGAGGAAAAATGTTTTGTGAAAAAGAAAAAAAAAATAATTCCAGCTTCAGATTTCCATACTGAAGAGAATCAAATCACTTCATGGAAATGTTTGTACAGCTTAAAACTAAAGGTTAATTCAGACTGAAGGTTAATAGTATAGTCTGCCTGTTTCATGGTTCTTTATGTAGATGTGTAGTCATAGGGAGCTTTAAAAGGAGGCTGGGTAACTTCATGGATGGGGATGAAAGGTGGATGTAGGTAGTGTTAAGTAACAGGAACTACCACGTGTAAGTCTCCCAGCCTCTTGTAGCTTCCTTATTTTCTTATGCTTATGTGATGTAGTCCCTCATAAGTGTGGCTGTAAGGATGCCTCACACTTACGTTCCATCCTCAGAGTTTGTTGAATTGGGTCGGCGACGTGAAGAATGAGCTGAACTCTAACGAGCCGGCGCGGGACGTCACCACGGCGGAGATCCTGCTCAAGAGTCACCAGGACCTCGGCGACGACATCCGGGCTCACCAGGACGAGTTCAGTGAGCTGAGCCAACTGGGCGACAAACTGTTGAAGAGGAATCCCGACTTTGCTGAAGTGAAAGAAAAGGTCAGTGTAGAGGGAATTTCGATGATATTTCGATGAAGTTTAGATTAAATTTCTCAAGTGATAGTGTTCTGTTAGGTAGCAATTTTTGGTTGCATTTAAACAAGCTAGTTTATATGTAAATTGAATTGCTTTGAATATGAATGGAAAGATTTGGATCTATACAAAACTAGAACTAAGGAACAACTTTTGCAGCATCAGTGGGCAAGGGTGTGGGAAAGTAATATAACATTGGTGAGTTGATATAAAGAAACTATATTTGAAGAGACAATGTCATCCTTTTATTATTAGTGAAAAAAGACACACGATGACATAAGTGACATTACAGGAACTACCATGTGTAGGTTCACGGCCTCTTGTAGCTTCTTTATGTTTTTATGTTCTTATTTTCTTATGTCGTATGTTCTTATGTTCTTATTTTCTTATAGTCGTATGTTCTTATGTTCTTATTTTCTTATGTCGTATGTTCTTATGTTCTTATTTTCTTATGTCGTATGTTCTTATGTTCTTATGTCGTATGTTCTTATGTTCTTTTGCTTATGTTCTTATGTTCTTATGTGTCTCCATTGGTATAACAGAACGCCCAGCTTGGTGAGGAGCAGCGCGCCATCCACCGGGGCTGGCAGGAGAAGGGGGACTGGCTGCGGCAGTGCATGGATCTCCAGCTCTTCAACCGCGAGGCCGACCAGATCGACGCCGCAACGAGCTCACACGAGACCTTCCTGGACTACAAAGACCTTGGCGTGAGTCTGATAGGAGTCCTCGGTTGCATGGCTGCTGTCAGTATCTTGGGTCACTTTTTCTTAAAACATGTCTTGATTTTGAGGTCAATTAATTGTCTTGATAAGTAAATTGGTTTCTCTCAACTGGCTGACTGAAAGTGAATGTGAACCAAAGGGAAAGGATGCTTTTAAGATAGTGAAGGATTCATACATGGAGATTACATGAAGTAAGAGTGTGTATACATCACTTATATCTGTGTGTAACCTTCCTTCTGCCTGGCCTGACAGAGCACCCTGGACGACGTGGAGGCTCTCATGAAGCGCCACGATGACTTTGAGAACACGCTGATGGCGCAGGACGAGCGGCTGCGCTCCTTCAGCGAGATGGCCGACAAGCTGATCACCGCCGAGCACTACGAGTCCACCTACATCCACGAGCGCCGGAACCAGGTGAGGGCAGGGCAGGGAGGCTTGAGGGGGCATAGAAGGGGGATAAAGGGAACCCAAGAATGAGGAGATTTCTTCTAACTTCTAAAGAATAGGCACAGAGAGGAGAGATAAAGGGAACTCAAGGAAGAGAGATTGGTTCTAAAAGATAGCAATAGCTTTTCTTTGGTTATGGTTAAAGTGTGTTGATGTTGGTGAGTAATGCTCCTCGTGTCATCATCAGGTGCGTGACCGACGAGCCATGGTGAAGGCGCGGGCCCAGGCGAGGCGAGGGTCGCTGAACGGCTCGGTGGCCTTCCAGCAGTTCAAGGCCGACGCCGACGACTTTGACAAGTGGATGGGCGACAAGAAGAAGCTGGCGGACGACGAGTCTTACCGAGACCTGAGCAACCTGGAGCGGAAGATCCAGAAGCACGAGGCATTCGAGCGGGAGCTGCACGCCAACGAGGGTCAGCTGCGCCGCCTCAACAAGACCGGCCAGGACCTGATCGGCATGCAGCACTACCAGGCCCGGGACATCCAGAAGACCGTGGACGATCTCAACAAGAAGTGGAAGGCGCTGTGCACCAAGACGGAGGACAAGGGCACCAAGCTGCACCAGGCCAACAGCCAGCACACCTACAACAAGGACCTGGAGGAGACCGAGAAGAACCTGCAGGCCCTGGAGACGGCTCTGGCCAACAAGGACGTGGGCGCCGACCTCCACTCCTGCAAGGACCTCATGAAGAAGCAGAACAACCTGGAGGGTGACATGAACACCATGGACCGCAAGATCGGCGACCTGTGCAGCACCGGGGACCAGATGGTGGCGGACGAGCACTTTGATGCGGACAACATCAAGGCGTCCTGTGTGGCCGCCAAGAACAGGTTCAATAACCTCAAGGTACAGTACAGACTTCAATATTATCCTGTTTCCACCTCTCTGATATTTAATTTCACTGATTTTATTTAGAAGGAATTATTCCAGTCTCATAATGTCTGTATCTGTATGGCAAGAACTTCTGAATAGCAGTTTTGGAGGTATGCACAGTTCATCCTGGGTTGTTTTGAATACTCTCAAGCAACTTCTTGCCACTGTTTTCCTTTGAGGAAAAATAGATTCGTGTTTAACATGGTGTTGATATTGTGTTTCAGGACCCCGCAGCGCGTCGGCGAGCGGCGCTTGAGGAGTCACTGCGGTGGCACGAGTTCAACTTTGAGATTGACGCTGAGATGCAGTGGATCAAGGAGCACATGGCCCTGGCCACCTCCACGGTGAGTGTTGTAAGGGGCAAGGGGAGGGGCGAGGGGCGGGAAATAGGGAAAGCTTGATGAATTTTTTTGGAAAGAGATATTGATAAATTGTCTTCATAGAGAATTACTGATATGGTGTCACAATTGTGTTCGGATCTGTGTGTGTGTATCATGGGATATGTGATAATGTTTGTATCCATGAAGTATTTATCTTTGTGTGGCAGGTACTGGGACAAAACCTTCACGAGGCTCAGACGCTCAACAAGAAGCACATCAAGTTGAAGGCTGAGATTCATGGTCACCAGCCACAGATTGACAAGACCCTGGCCAAGGGGAGGAAGCTGTGTGACCAGCAGCACCCTGAGAGGGCCCTGGTAAGGCTTCATAGGACACCCTGAACAACTTCCTTAACCTTAACATACTTCCCTTAGCAATGAACAACTTCCTTAACCTTAACATACTTCCCTCAGCAATGAACAACTTCCTTAACATACTCCCTTACTACCTTACATACTCCATACCACCTGGTTTGTTCAGATGTCGGGTGCGAGGTGGCCGAGTGGGCAGTTAGTGCACTGGCCCCTCTACTACACCCCCTCGTCCTACGCCACATGTCACCGCCACACCAGAACACCACAACACCACCCTCGCACTATGTACACTGCACCACCACCAGAACAAGTAAACTTTTCTCACTGATCTGTAAAAAGAAATAGATAAACAACATGTCACAAAAGGGTAAATATGCCGCAGGAGTTGGCGACGTCAACCTCCCGGGAATCGTGCACCATCAAATTGTTTTTAACCTTATAACTCCACAAAACCTAACCCATATCTACTCTAAGCCTAACATAACCTAAATCTAAGCTAACCAAAACTAAACCTAACCTAACCCAGCAATTATTATATCAAAATAAGTGTTATATTTGTGATTTCCGCCAGTCAATAACTACTGCACAATATACCGAGCCGAAAATAACCGAAAAAAAGTTAGTTGTAAGGCCTGTGGAGCCCGCCAACTCCTGCGGAATATTAACCCAGAAAAGCTGTGTGATGAACTAATGGCACAATCCAGAGTTTGTTTGTACAGTACTACAGATTTACACTGACACACTTGAACACCTTTCCTCTCAGAGCTTCAACTCATTATCTCGCCGCCAAGAACACGCACACTGTACCTGCCAGCGCCACCAACCCCTGCAGGTAACACTGAAACATAGACACACCCGTCCCACACAACCTGCCAGCCAGTGTGACATGATAAGCCAGTTTTCCTACTCCACTGCAACTTCCCTACTACTCTTCTTCTTATTTTTGTTTAACATCAATTATGGGAAAAACTTACATTAAACAAAAAGAAGAAGACGACTACGATTCTGTTGTAGGTATCTGTGTTTATTGGTTTATGTGTTACTTTCAGATTGTGGGTCGTTGTGAGGAGCTACAGGAGGCTTGGAATGACCTGCTGGCCGAGGCTAATGAGAGGAATAGGAAGCTGGAAGCTGAACTTGAAGGCGCAGCAATACTTCTTTGAGGTGACGGAGGTGGAGTCGTGGATGAACGAGAAGAGGAACATTCTGCAGACTAACGATTACGGCAAGGATGAAGATGTGGCAAGAAAGCTCCTCGCAAAGCACAAGGCAAGTGGCTCCAGGAATAAGTCTTGCGGTTTCGCCTTTTTGAGATTCCCGGTTTTATTAAGGTTTTTATCATTGTCGTAGTTCAGGGTAGAACTAAAGTATCGGATTTCTAGTTGGAAAACGTTGTTTTAAAAGAGTATTTGCAACATAACCTGGGTAAATGGATTGAAATGGACATGGACAGGTAGTTAGTGTGGAGTCAATAGGGAGCTTTAAAAGGAGGCTGGATAAATTCATGGATGGGGATGGAAGATGGATGTAGGTAGTATTAAATGACAGGAACTACCACGTGTAGGTCTCGCAGCCTCTTGTAGCTTACTTATGTGCTTATGTTCTTATGTTCTTGTGTTCTTATTTTTTTATGTTCTTATTTTCTTATGTTGTTATGTTCTTATGTTGTTATGTTTCTTATGTTATGTTTCTTATGGTTCTTATTTTTTTATGTTCTTATTTTTATGTTTCTTATGTTCTTATGTTTCTTATGTTCTTATGTTGTTATGTTTCTTATGTTCTTATGTCACCTCACCCTCTCTCCGCCAGGCGTTGGAGCTGGAGATGGACACGTACGGGGGCATGTGATGGAGATGGGCACGATGGCAGAGTCCATGATCAAGTCCAGTCACCCGGAGTCTAAACTTATCAAGGACCGACAACAGGTACATATTGATAACTTTACCTGTGATAACTTCTCTATTATATACTTCTTCTGTATTGTATAACTTCTTCTATTGATAACTTCTCTTCAAAGATATGTAGTAAGTTACTCCAGAGATTAATTTAAGGTTCAGTCAGTAATGCAAATGTTCCTCCTATGTGTGTGCAGATGTTGAACCAGGAGCTGAAGGATCTGCAGAAGCTGTCGGCACACCTGAGGCAGAAGCTGATGGCCTCCATGTACCGCCACGAGTACTTCCGCGAGGCTGAGGACCTGGAGAAGTGGATCACCGAGCAGATGCAGACGGCCACCTCCGAGGACTTTGGCCACGACTACGAACACTTGCTGGTGAGTGAAGGGGCTTGGGTCACCTTCTCCTCCTTCTCCTCCTCCTCCTCCTCCTCCTCCTCCTCCTCCTCCTCCTCCTCCTCCTCCTCCTCCTCCTCCTCCTCCTCCTCCTCCTCCTCCTCTCCTCCTCTCCTCCTCTCCTCCTCCTCTCTCCCTCCTCTCCTTCTTCACCTCCTCTTCCTTCATCCTCCTCCTTCTTCACCTCCTCCTTCTTCACCTCCTCCTCCTCCTCCTCTTCCTCCTCCTCTTCCTCCTCCTCCTCTTCCTCCTACATTCTCCTCCTCTTCCTCCTACATTCTCCTCCTCCTCCATTATTCTTCTCTTCCTCCTCCTACTCCTTCATCCTCCTCCTCCTCCTCCTTCTTCTTCGTCTTTTCTTCTCTTTATCTTCTTCTTCACCCACTTTTATTTCTATTATAAGTAACCCTGAATGTGCCTTGTGTCTTTACCAGCTCCTGCAAGCCAAGTTTGACGACTTCAAGCACCGCGTTGAGGCCGGCTCGGAGCGCTTCAAGCAGTGCGACGAACTGGCCAAGAAACTGGTGGCCAATGAGAGTCCCTACGCAGCAGTGATTGAGAGGAAGCAGGAACAGCTCAGGTAAAGGGATGGGTGTTAAGTGGTCATGTTGTGATAGCTTTGTCTTAGTATTCAGTGTTAGAAATATATTTACTCAGATAGAAAGTCAGTTTAGAAAGCAGAAGTCAGTCAGAAAGTCATATCTTTGTCTTAGTATGACAGTGTTAGAAATATGTTTACTTAGATAATGTTAGAAAATATATTAGAAGAAGAAAAAAAACGGTGGTAGGCGAAGGGTAGAACTAGATCAGGTAAAGACAACAGCTAACAGAGGAGTGGACGCAACAGAACAGATGAGAACGTCAAGTAAGTATTTCCCCCAAGATTCATTACTCTCTGGAATGGAATGTTTTAATGCACTAGATCTTTCCGTTTCATTTTATATATCTTATGCATGATCTACGTACCGTCAATAACACTTTAGTCGCCACTGCACTAATGTCGCCAGGGGAATATTTCTAATTTTAGCATCTCTACAGACTTGTATGTGCCACTGAAGACAGGTACATAATATAAACTACTGTGCATGCCTCTTTCGTCTCGCATACAAATCTTTATTGTTGTTAAAATTTGTAATATATGGCGCCTGGTGACATTAGTGCAGTGGCGACTACAGTGTTGTTGACGGTAGCATGTTGAAAATGTTCAGTTTAAATATTTTGTTTGTTTAGCTGCATGGTTTTGGCTCATTTCGTGAGTTGTATTTTAGCAAGATGAGTCAGGTCTTTAGCTGTTATGTAGCCGCCAGAGAACTGCAATGTAGACTTGATTAGTATTGCATTTTACTATTTTCTCTACTTATAACTTGTTTGACTAAAGAGCATGAAGGATTTAAGGAAATATTGGTTCACTGCATGGTCACGTATTTTAGTGAAAATGAACAAAATGATGCATCGAATAATGCATTGAAAGACCCTGAATGGTAGAATTATTGTCATGTTTATGCACCATGGAAATGCAACCTTAAATTCAAGCCCAGTAAAGTTTTCTGCAACACGAACTTATGCATATGACATAAACTTGAATGTCACAGAAAAAATATAAGCATGTGCACAATGAATGGAAAATGAATAAAGCTCGTAGATTGTTTCATGCGTACACATGCATCACACCACATGTCACGTCGCATCACACTAGACCCCTGCATACACACTCACCATGGCATAAAACACCATACTGTATGCTTTTACATCACTGGGATGGGGTGGCGGTAGCAGAATGTTTAGCGTCTCCGAGTGGCGTTCTCGGTGACCCGAGTTCGATCCTGAGTGAGAACCATAAATCCACTTAAAATCTTTCTGCACCGTCGAGTGGCCTAAGAATGCCCACATGCTGCCCATTAACTCTACCTTCGATTGCGAGTGCATCGGAGGACACAGGGGGGTGGCACGAGCCTCTAATCACAGGCATCACTATAAAAATCCTGCCTGCGCCACCACCAGCCCTCAAGTGAACCTTCAGGGTCTACCATCCGAGCCCTGGGTCACTGCCTACACGCACTGTAGACATAGATGTAAAAAACAAAAAACTAAAACAAAATATTAATTCCTTATCACTAGCTAGCATACCACATAATGCCACACCTGGCAATACATACCACAGTCCATTGCATCATAACACACCATAACCCTCACTGCACCACACTACACAACACTAACAAAGGATGAACATCACAGAAAAGTGCACGACATTTTACTGCAAGATAAGTCTCGTAAGAAATCTGTGATATATTTAATTTTTCATCCCGGTTATTATGTCTATATATTATGCAGTGAATTTAAGTGTCAGTTTTAGCGTTCATTTTCTTTATATGGTGTGAATTTAAGTGTCATTTTTAGCGTTCATTGGAGTGGAATACTTTGAGATGGATTTGGTGTTTGGTTTTTGGTGTTTGGTGTTTCTTTGTGTCATTTTTGTGTGGTTTTTGGTGTGTTCTTTGTACATTTTACCTTCCTGAGTGTCACCTGGTTAAGGTCTTGTTCTAACATGCTGCCCAGGTCACTTTGGGGTTCCTTGAAGAGTTTATTAACCTCACCTCTGTCTTAACCCTTCTGCTAACAGTAAGGGAAGCCCATCTGCTTCCCCAACTAAAAGTCAAGACCCGGCCATCCAGGTCACGGCCTACCATACACAAGTGCGGTAAGGTCATGACTCTCCTGTACCTGTGCTATTTTCTATCTGGTTATGTCTTAAACTTTATATTTCAACTAGTGGAGCATGATCTCTTAACACTGCCAAAGCTCATCTCAGTCAGTGATAAGCTTCTAAAACTCAAACATTATGATACATTATATATTAATTTTATATTTATTTCCTCCCACACAACCAAAGGGCTGCTTGGAATAGTCTTCTGGAATAAACACTTCTAACACAAACACTAGGATCAGTTATATATTCATTGTATGTTTCCCCCGACACAAACAAAGGGCTAACACTGCCATAGCTCATCTCAGTCATTGATAAGCTTCTAAAACTCAAACATTATGATACATTATATAATTTATGAGGCGCTTATTTCAGAAAGTCGATAAGCGCCATCAATAAAAAAACTTCAGAAAATGGCTTCAAAATTTTCAAATGTTCAAAATGTCATATCTTTTGAACATTGAAACAGTTTGAAGCCATTTTCTTAGTTTTTTATTTATGGCGCTTATCGACTTTCTGAAATAAGCACCTCATATTAATTGCATATTTATTTCCTCCCACACAAAAAGGGCTGCCTGGAATAGCCTCCTGGAGCACATTGAGGCGCGGGACCAGAAGCTCGAGGCGGCCGGCGAGATCCACCGCTTCAACCGCGACGTGGCGGAGGCGCTGGCCCGGATCCAGGAGAAGTTCAAGTCGGTGCCGGAGGAGCTTGGGCGCGACGTGCAGTCCGTCCAGTCACTCCTGCGCAAGCATGAAGGCTTTGAGAACGACCTGGTGGCTCTCGAGGCTCAGCTGCAGGTGTGTTCAGTGTTTATTTTATTTTTTCTTCTCTCTGTGTAACGTCGGTTTTTCCCATTATTTTTATGAGGTTAGACAGCCGATGATACGTTTCCAACTATCTCTATCCATTACCTCAACTTCTTCAATGCCCAATGCTGCCAGATTCATTGCATCAGCAGCACTATGTCCATTGTGTGCTTGTAAATGCTTGTCTACATAGCTAAAATCTGTAAGAATGTGAAGACTTTGGTTTACTTGTATTCCCAGGTGGCAGCAGAGAGAAGGCCAGGTAGTTAAATGTGGAGTCAATAGGGAGCTTTTAAAAGAGGCTAGATAATTTCATGGATGGGGATGAAAGGTGGATGTAGGTAGTATTAAGTAACAGGAACTACCACGTGTAGGTCTCACGGCCTCTTGTAGCTTCCTTATTTTCTTATGTTCTGATGACAGGGAAAGAGAGGGAGAGTGTGGAGGGGAGACCTGAAACAATCACTGACCTCAAACTTCTCCTCAGGTTCTTGTGGATGACTCCGCCCGCCTGCAAGCCGCCTACCCCGGGAGCAACGCGGAGCACATAGCGGAGCAGCAGGCCCTGGTGGTGGAGAACTGGAACGTCCTGCAAGACAAGGCATCCAAGCGGAAAGAACAACTGCTGGCCGCTGCGGATCTGCAGAAGTTCCTGGCTCACGTTAGTATTGTTGTGTGTTGTGTCCCTGGTAGGTAGTCTTAAGTAACAGTAACTAGGACGTGTAGGTTTCGCGGCCTCTTGTAGCTTCCTTATGTTCTTATGGTGTGTAGATAGTCATTTTGCAGTGTTGGAATATATAATGGAGGGAAATGAGGGAAGCAGGATTTATAATGGGGGGAAATGAGGGAGGCAAGTTTATCGTAAGAGTATCAAGTCCTAACTCGAGCTTGTGTGCAGTCCCGCGACCTGATCAGCTGGTCCAGTGACCTGCGGGCCACCATGAAGGCCGAGGAGAAGGTGAGGGACGCGGCCAGTGCCCAGGGACTCAAGACGGAGCACGAGCGCATCAAGGCCGAGATTGAGGCGCGCGAGGACGAGTTCAGCCGCGTGGTGGAGTCCGGCGGCGGCATGATTGAGGAGCAGCACTACGCCAGCGCCGACGTGGAGGAGAGAGTCAACAAGGTGAGGCACAGGCCCGTCAGGAGGCTCTTTAATAATAATAATGATGATAATAATAATAATCTTAATTTTATTCTCACCCGAAGGCATACAGGAAAAACAACAACATAATATACAGACATGAGGAAATGAACTTAAGGACTAAAGCAAATACAAGATAGTATATACATGTGGGCAATGTAGACACTGCTGTTTAAGGTTTGGTCTTACTGTAGCTCCTTGTGAAAATATGAACAGTTGATGATTTGGTAATATGATCAATGATTGGATTGATAGTCTTGATATTATTCAAAGAGTAGTTCATGCATGTAGATACGATAATTTTTATATATTTTTTTATTGTACAACAGTTTAGATGGCTTTTAACCCCTTCACGCCCAGATCTTTCCTTTGTTATAAAAAAAATTGTATGTCGTCGAGCCATAAAATTACGAAAAGTAACATGAATATACCAAATTAGTTAGTGGACAAGAATACTAAGCAGGTCATATCTATAAAATATTGCTTAAATTCACTCAAAATCATCATATGTTGGCCAAATTACAATGGAAGTTAGGTTCTGGGTCTCAAGGGGTTAAGTGCTTTATCAATGACAGTTTTCCATGGCTTGTGTTTCCCAATGTTACCCCGTCCTGCCCCGCCCCACTCTAGGTCCTGGAGGAGAGGAGTCAGCTGCACGCCGCCTGGCAACACAAGAAGGTCTACCTGGACCAGCTGATTGACCTCCACTTCTTCCTGAGAGACGCCAAGCAGCTGGACACCATCAGCAGCTCCCAGGAAGCCTACCTCTCCACCGCTGACTTTGGCACCACCATCGAGCAAGTCGACAAACAGGTACAACACTCGCCTCGCCTTTCTTCTACAGCATATTTTCTTCGCCTTTCTTCGACAGCATATTTTCTTCGCCTTTCTTCGACAGCATATTTTCTTCGCCTTTCTTCGACAGCATATTTTCTTCGCCTTTCTTCGACAGCATATTTTCTTCGCCTTTCTTCGACAGCATATTTTCTTCGCCTTTCTTCGACAGCATATTTTCTTCGCCTTTCTTCGACAGCATATTTTCTTCGCCTTTCTTCTACAGCATATTTTCTTCGCCTTTCTTCGACAGCATATTTTCTTCGCCTTTCTTCGACAGCATATTTCTTCGCCTTTCTTCGACAGCATATTTTCTTCGCCTTTCTTCTACAGCATATTTTCTTCGCCTTTCTTCGACAGCATATTTTCTTCGCCTTTCTTCGACAGCATATTTTCTTCGCCTTTCTTCGACAGCATATTTTCTTCGCCTTTCTTCGACAGCATATTTTCTTCGCCTTTCTTCGACAGCATATTTTCTTCGCCTTTCTTCAACAGCATATTTTCTTCGCCTTTCTTCGACAGCATATTTTCTTCGCCTTTCTTCGACAGCATATTTTCTTCGCCTTTCTTCGACAGCATATTTTCTTCGCCTTTCTTCGACAGCATATTTTCTTCGCCTTTCTTCGACAGCATATTTTCTTCGCCTTTCTTCGACAGCATATTTTCTTCGCCTTTCTTCGACAGCATATTTTCTTCGCCTTTCTTCGACAGCATATTTTCTTCGCCTTTCTTCGACAGCATATTTTCTTCGCCTTTCTTCTACAGCATATTTTCTTCGCCTTTCTTCGACAGCATATTTTCTGTAACAAATCTTACCATATTATTATTATTATTATTTCTGTTTAAAGTCTGTTTTTCCCATTATTATTATGAGGTTAGTCGGCCGATGGTACGCTTCCAAATTGTTTGTATATACTTTTTATTGTGTGTTGTGTACAGTGAGAACCCAAAAGCTGAATCAACACTGTCATAAATCATGTATGTCAGCCTGATAAGTAATGTTTTAAAGCCCAATGATTATAAAATGACGTTCCTGACAAACTTTTCATTCATTTTGTGGTGAGATTTTGTGTCACTGTCTTGTTTCCAGGTGAAGAAACACGACGCCTTTGAGAAGCTAGTGCACGCCCAGGACGAGAAGCTCGACGTGCTGCGGAACCACGGCTCCAAGCTGATCGAGCAGAACCACTTTGACTCGCCGCACATCAAGAAGCGCGTGGACGAGGTGGTGCAGCGGCGGGACAGAGTCAAGGACAACACTAAGTAAGGGACCTCGTGCTGCTGGGTTTTGTGTGCGGGCTTTGCAGGCTTTTTGTTAACTCTTTTCATTTCTTTTTCACTTTGCGTACTTTTTTTTTTTTTTTTTTTTTTTTTTTTTTTTTTTTTTTTTTTTTTTTTTTTTTTTTTTTTTTTTTTTTTTTTTTTTATAGCACAAGGAGGCTTTTTGTTACCTCTTTATTTTTTTTTTTTTTTTTTTTTTCTTTGTGTTTTGTGTTACTTGTTTTCTTTCTATTTTTACTTCTTCCCGTGGCCAGTCCTTTGTGGTGGGGAAAGAAAAAGAAAAAAATATATTGAAAAAAAAAACCCTTGAAATAATGTAGACTGGACGGTAATGTGACGCTTTTCCCTGCAGGGCTCGCAAGCGGCAGTTGGAGGACGCCCTGCTCTACGCCACAGTTCATCGGAGACGTGCGCGACGCCAACATGTGGATTGACGAGAAGACGAACCACCTGGACGCCGACAGGATGAAGGGAGACGTGACGAGCTTTGACGACAAAGTGAGGAAACTGCAGAAGCACCAGGCCTTCTTGGCGGAGCTGCAGGCCCACGAATGCCGCATCAAGGAGATCACGGACAAAGGTGAGGGCAGTGTAGTAATATTATCTGAGGTAATATTATCTGGTAATATTTCTGAGGGAATGAGAACCACAGCGAAGAATATAACTTTTCATTCATTAGGTTGTCTTAATCACAACACCTTCATTCACTGCTTGACTTCAGTACTTAACAGTCAGTCTTGTCCAGTAAGCTACGCCAGTTTTCATACATCTGTGACCTTTGTATTGCTCACCCTGTCAAACCGTCGCGCGTCAATAATTTCTAGCCAGTGCTTCATTTTACAGCACATTAAGCATATTCTTTGAGGAGTAAAATAGATCAAGTAATACAAATTCAAGCTTTGCAATGGCAGTATTATTGTAGTAATGGTAAGCTGTGGTAATGCCTCCCTGTTGCGGAGTCAATCGGGAGCTTTAAAAGGAGGCTGGGTAATGTCATGGATGGGGATGAAAGGTGGATGTAGGTAGTGTTAAGTAACAGGAACTACCACGTGTAGGTCTCGCGGCCTCTTGTAGCTTCCTTATTTTCTTATGTTCTAATGTTTACACCCGTCTCTTTGCACTTGTTTCTGTTGTGTTAATGCCTCCCTTATTTTTATTATCATCCCTTATTTTTATTATTATCCCTTATTTTTATTATCATACCTTATTTTTATTATTATCCCTTATTTTTATTATTATCCCTTATTTTTATTATCATCCCTTATTTTTATTATCATCCCTTATTTTTATTATCATCCCTTATTTTTATTATTATCCCTTATTTTTATTATCATCCTTATTTTATTATATCCCTGATTTATTATTATCCCTTATTTTTATTATCATCCCTTATTTTTATTATTATCCCTTATTTTTATTATTCCCTTATTTTTATTATATGCCTTATTTTATACATCCCTTATTTTTATTATTATCCCTTATTTTTATTATCATCCCTTATTTTTATTATCATCCCTTATTTTTATTATTATCCCTTATTTTTATTATCATCCCTTATTTTTATTATTATCCCCCTTCCCTCCCTCCCTTATTTTCTTATGCTCTTATGTTTACACCCGTCCCTTGGCCCTTGTCTCCCAGGCGCCATGCTGATCAACAAGCGACACAAGTCTGCGGCACAAATCCAGGAGGAGCTGGAGCGCCTGGTGGAGCGGTGGCGTCGCCTGGTGGTGGACGCGGAGGGCCACTCCCGGGGCCTCGAGGAAGCACAGGACATCCTCGAGTTCAACACACAGATCGAGAAGGTGGATGCTTGGATCAGGGACAAGGTGAGACAGGTAACAGTACAGTAGTGAGGGAGGGTTTTTTTAATATTTATTTATAGATTAATTGATTGATTGATTGATTGTTTGGTTGATTGATTGGTTGATTGATTGGTTGATTGATTGGTTGATTGATTGATTGATTGATTGGTTGATTGATTGGTTGATTGATTGGTTGGTTGATTGATTGGTTGGTTGGTTGGTTGATTGATTGATTGATTGGTTGATTGATTGGTTGATTGATTGGTTGATTGTGATTGATTGATTGATTGGTTGATTGATTGGTTGATTGATTGGTTGATTGATTGGTTGATTGATTGGTTGATTGATTGGTTGATTGATTGGTTGTTTTATTAGGCTAAACATAACTTAACAAAATTTATTATACATTACTTATATACGAGCCGTGGTCCATTGAGCCAAGACTTTTAAGGACCTGATGTTATAGAGATTATTGACAATATACATGTCAGATTTATTGATCACACTCGGGACAGTCCTCAGAGTATGATTATTAACATGATTTGCCTTGTTCATATACTTATCAAGAAATTTCGCTAGATTTTTTTTGTGTGGAAATCTAAGTTTAAAAAAAGAATGCAGGTAAATTACAAATGTAGCCAAAGGATGAAAATGAGCCAAGGAAGAGTATGCTGAATTATGCTGCAGGTAGAAATGTCTTGTTTTTGGCGCTTCTCAGTAACTGCTGTGGATGTTTAAGGGTTAACTAAAATTAATAGAAAATGAAAATGTAGGAAGAGGATGAAAATGAGCCAAGGAGATTGTACCAGAGGATGAAAATGAGCCAAGGAGATTGTACCAGAGGATGAAAATGAGCAAAGGAGATTGTACCAGAGGATGAAAATGAGCAAAGGAGATTGTACCAGAGGATGAAAATGAGCAAAGGAGATTGTACCAGAGGATGAAAATGAGCAAAGGAGATTGTACCAGAGGATAAAATGAGCAAGGAGATTGTCCAGAGATGAAATGAGCAAAGGAGATTACAAGATGTAGCCAAGGATGACAAATGAAATAAAAGAGATTGTACAAGATGTGAGCAAAGGGTTTACCAGGTAAATGCAGGGATTGTACAGGGTGAAATACATAGGAATTAATAGAAAATGAAAAATGTAGAGAGGATGAAAATGAGCAAGGAGATTGTACCAGAGGATGAAAATGAGCAAAGGAGATTGTACCAGAGGATGAAAATGAGCAAAGGAGATTGTACCAGAGGATGAAAATGAGCAAAGGAGATTGTACCAGAGGATGAAAATGAGCAAAGGAGATTGTACCAGAGGATGAAAATGAGCAAAGGAGATTGTACCAAGTTGAAAAATACTGCAGATTTGTAATTGTAATATTTTTCTAGAATCTGTGTTTCTGTAAGGGTTAGTTAATCAATGCTATATTTGTCTTGTGCGCAGGAGATGATGGTGCAGGTGGGTGACCTGGGCAAGGACTACGAGCACTGCATGGCGCTGCACCGCAAGCTGGACGACATGGACTCGGACATGCGGGTGGACGACGCTCGCTTCACCAACATCAACAAGCTGGCGGACAAGATCATCAAGCAGGGCTGCGGCGACAACAAGGCCGTCCAGCAGCGCAAGAACGACCTCAACCACAAGTAAGCACCAACGACACATACTAGTTTTTATAGTTTTTTTTTAATTAGTATCACATGATTTGTCAGTAAGATATTGTTTCCAGAATATAGAAGCCCTCAGTCTCCTTTATGCATGACAATAACTATACAAATATAGACCCATATCATGACTTTCCATCGGCTACAGGTGCTTCCTAGAAATGGCTGTATCATAATTGCAATGTAGGGAGTTTTATTTTTGTGATGATATACAGAAATTTTCCTTAAACAATTTATAACAATAGCAAAACTCCTTATTATTTTATGCATGGAATATTGATCTACAGCACTAGTATCTCTCTTCCTTCAGGTGGCAGGCGCTGAAGGGAGCCATCGACCGCTACAGAGCAGACCTGGAAGGAGCCACCGAGACCCACGCGTTTAACAGAGACGTTGACGACACAAAAGATCGTATAGCGAGAAGGCCGTCATCCTGGCCAACGAGACACAGGCAAGGACTTAACCCAGGTGGAGGCTCTACAACGTAAACAAGAGACCATCATCAGGGACATGACAGCCATCGAGAAGAAGATCATGGAGCACGAGCAGAACGCACACAACCTGGCCCGGAAATACCCCGCCAAAAAGGAACCCATCATCCGTAAGCAGGCGGAGGCGTTAGAGGCGTGGTCCCAGCTCTGCGAATGCTCCCACAGCAGGAAGGGCAAGCTGACTCTGTCCTACACGCTGCACAAGTTCCAAGCCGACTTGAGGGAGCTTGAGAGGTGGAGCGAGGACATTGTGAGTCGCATGAATGCCTCGCCGCTCCCCAACAACAGTGCGGAGGCCGAGATGCTGCTGCAGAGTCACCAGGAAATGAAGGTGAGTGTCCACACATGATTCAGTTTTTATTTTGTATATTTTACCAGATTTTTGTATATTGTTAGTGTATTTATTTTGTAGTTTATTTAGTATTCTGTTTTAATATTTCTTCTGCATTCAAGAAAAGAAAAGCACCTTAATACCTGACGACTCGTAAAGCTCCTTAATATGTACTTGACTTCTGTAACAGTCCACACCTCATCTGGAGATTTTTATTTTCTGCCTTCAAGTCTCCTAATTTTTACCATGGGAAATTAAAGTACAGTAGTTCTCTAATTTTGTGATGCAGTGTAAATATTATAGCTTTCTGTTTCCCTTTTTAGATTCTTTGGTCATATAAATCCTCCTTAATTAATCCCTGACGTCCTGTTATCTGTTTTCCTTTTGAATTCTTTGGTCATATAAACCCTGCCTCAGTTGTGTGGTATATGCAGATGTCTCGGCTGCTAACCCATCTTGTTTCTTTCAGGTTGAGATTGACGGTCGCAAAGATGTGTTCAAGGGACTGCAGAAGTTTGGCCGAGAACTCATCGCCAAGGATCACTTTGCCAAGCAGACCATTCAGCAGAACCTGGAGACACTGGCAGACATTGAAAATAAGGTAAAGCTGAAACTATTATAACCATTTCAATCAATCAATCAATATTACACAATACACACACTACACAATACACACAACCAATCACCATTCACAATAACTTTAAGTGTACATACTACTATGATCAAAATAGGATAAGAGTAAGTACAGCAATCTTCTGTGACGAACACTTACTTGTTTGTAATGAATGATAATTTAACTTCTTTTGTGGGTTACATTATACAAATAAAAGAAAGTATTGTTGTCCATAGTTATTATTACTGAACAAGCATTTATCAAAGCCACTGAAGAAAGGTCCATATTGTTGTGAAGAGGATAATGTTATCACCCTTTTATTTATTTATTTATTTATTTATTAGCATTTTTTTTTTTTTTTTTTTTTTTTTTTTTTTTTTTTTTTTTTTTTTTTTTTTTTCACAAAGGCCAAGGGCAAAAAAATAAGAAGTAACAAAAAACCCGCTTAGTTGCCAGTCCCTATAAAGAAGACAGTAAGAGAATAAAGAAAAGGGATTAATAAGCGTAAAGAAACCATACATTTCAAAGACAAGAACAATGTCAGGGTAGTGGTAATGTTTGCTGGTGTTGTTCTCAGGTGGTGGTGTTCTGGAGTGAGCGGCAGAAGGTGTTGACGCAGGCACACCAGATGCAGGTGTTCCTGGAGATGACGGAGCAGGCCAAGTCGTGGCTGGCCAGCAAGGAGGCGTTCCTCAACAACGATGATGTCGGGGTACGTCCTCATCCCTGTGTACTAAATAAACTCGTCCCTGTGTACGGCAAGCAAGTCATAACACTGCCTTACTTAAACAGAGCTAACTTAATTTATGACTTAACAATAAACAGAGCAGCAGATATATCACTTGGGGCATCTATATCAATAGAGTCATAATACTGGATAACTTCAATAAACAGAGCAGCAGATATCTCACTTGGGGCATCTATATATATTACTAAGCGTGTGGCCGGGTTCCTCTATCTTTTTTTGCTCCAATGGTGATAATTTTCCATGTATTTATTGCTGAAATATGTATCGTCATGAATGTTTTGTTTTGAGGTTAAACTGCCTTCATTTTGGAGTGTCATGTCATACAGTGAATATTAAGATGCCATGGCAGTTAGGGATGGAATGTGTGTGTGTAAATTTAACCTTCACAAAAATTTCTATCACGTTTTCATTGACATGCATCAGAATGTAGAGACAATGTATGAGGTAAGTATTCTGCACCTGTGACTTTTACCTTGTAGTACTTTGTAGTGTAGCAATTGTACCAGTTATCTGTGGTTGTTAGTTACTTGCTGCAAACTGTTCCTTGAGCTAATATTATTATTTTTTTTTTTATTAATATTATTGTTGTTATTATTTTTTAAGTAAATACTGAAAGTTATTTTTAAAGCAAACTGTAAGAATATGGACATGCATTGATGTGTGTAAATGTGTTTGTATGAGTGTACAACTTGCCGTGCTTTTTATTTGTTTACATTGATTTTCATGACCAGTCCACATCACCTCAGACTTGTTATAGAAGAGCATGAACACAATTTTGAAGCGTCACTTGTTGAGAAATAAGATTCTAAAATTTGCATCTTCACAATTACATGTTTGTCTATTTGCAATCACCATTCAGCACCATTTTACAGAAATTAATGATAAATAATTATGAAGATCACAAATTATTCTGCACTTTTTTCCCGCCAGGACTCGTTAGCCACCGTGGAGGAGCTGGTCAAGAAACACGAGAGCTTTGAGAAGACGTTTGAGGCGCAGGGCAACAAGATAGAGCAGCTGGAGTCCTTCGGCAACGACCTGCTGAACAACGACCACTACGACAGCGAGGGCATCCGCCGCCGCCTCAAGGTGGTGCTGGAGAAGCGCGACTCCCTCAAGGACAAGGCGGCGTTCCGGGCACAGAAGCTGCAGGAGTCCAAGTCGCTGCAGCAGTTCCTCAGAAACGTGTACGAGGTTGAAGGCTGGATCTCCGAGAAGCTGCAGGTGGCGTGTGACGAGAGCTACCGGGACCCCACCAACCTGCAGTCCAAGATCCAGAAGCACGGAGCCTTCGAAGCAGAGGTGTTGGCCAACTCGGGCCGCGTCCTGGCCGTGTCACAGGAAGGTGAGGAGGGGTCATGTCTTGCTGTCTGTTAACTGATTCTTTACTTGTTTTCTGATGGTAATTAATGAGTCTTCTTTAGGTGACAAGCCAATACTTATTTATTTATCCATTTATTATTATTTTTTTATATATATTTATTGGGGTTTTTTACTTTAGGTGACAAGCCAATATTTATTTGTTTATTGATTTATTATTATTTTTTTATGTATAACTTTTTTTTTTTTTAGTCTATAGCGCCTGTAGGCTATCTTCCTTCCTTTAAAATTGTTTCATGTAGTTTGATTTTTGTATGTTGCAGTGTATAAAAACAGTTTTCCATGTGAACCAGGTAGAGTTAATATGACCTAGACAACAATCACCATTACTGCCATTATAGTTCACAGTACAGTAAAACCTCTCATATTCGGACAAATTGGGCCAAGGAGTGGTCCGAGTAATGCAAGGATCCGAATAATGGGGGGATATAAAAAAAAAAGAAAAAAAAAATGTAGGTGTTTATAGTATAGCTAGGAAATTTCGACCCCCACCCCCCCCCAAATCTAGAAAAACAAAAACCCCACAGGTCCGAATAATGTCAAAGTCCGAATACGAGAGGTTTTACTGTATATGGTTCATGTCAACTTGAAATCAATCTTTCAAAATGGGATCATGATGGTGTTGTTGATGTTCTTGACTATACAGGTGAAGGTCTGACCACCCACGGCCACTATGCTGAGCAGGAGATTCAGGCACGGCTGGACGGCCTGGACACCCTCTGGAAGCAACTCCAAGACTCTTCACTACTTAAGAAGGAAAGACTTCATGAAGCATACCAGGTGAGCTGAAGCATAACCTTTAGAAACTGTTTGTTTACTACTTTTTATTTATTGTTTCACTTGGGCCAGTTTCAGTATGGAATCCATGAATAATGATCATCACAGTTTCCTTTTGGACGTTTCCCATGTATTCCTGTCCTGTTACTTTACCCCTTCACACCCAGATCTTTCCTTTGCTATAAAAAATTGTCGGTTGTCGAGCCATAAAATAACGAAAAGTAACTTAATATACCAAATTAGTTAGTGGACAAGGATCCTAAACAGGTCATATCTATAAAACATTGCTTATAGTCACTAAAAATTGTCTGATGGTATCCAAATTACAATGAAAATTACGTTCTGGGCCTCAAGGGGTTAATGTTGAAATGAATGAGAGATCTAAGAAACAATAACTTTATTCATCATACAATTATGCACACATGTATATCTCTCCCAAGATAGTAGCTTTATTCATTATACAATCAGACACACTTGTACATCTCTCCCAGGCATTGCTCTTCAACCGGACGCTGGACGACCTCGAGTCCTGGATTGACGACACAGAGAACCAGCTGCAGTCAGAGGATCACGGCCGCGACCTGACCTCCGTGCAGAGCCTCCTCAAGAAGCACCAGCGACTGGAGGCCGACATCTCCGCGCACCAGAGTGAGATTGACCAGGCGAGGGACGTGGCTCAGTCCTTCGCCACGGCCAGCCACTTCATGTGGGAGGACATCAATGACAGGGTGGATGGAGTCACTAAAAGGTACGTAATATCTCGGCCACTTTCTATTATGTCTGTCTGTCTGAAGTATTGCTTGTATTGCCAACCCATCTGAACAATGATACAAAATTCAGCCTATTCCTTGTGACATAAGAACATAAGAAAATAAGGAAGCTACAAGAGGCCGTGAGACCTACACGTGGTAGTTCCTGTTACTTAACACTACCTACATCCACCTTTCATCCCCGTCCATAAAGCTGTCTAGTCTCCTTTTAAAGCTCCCTATTGACTCTGCACTAACTACCTGACAACCGAGTCCATTCCAATCATTTACCACCCTATTTGTGAACCAGTTTTTCCTTATTTTCTTTTTAAATCTATGCTTTTCCAGCTCAAAAAATACACAATCACAATATTCCCTCTCCCTGTAGGTACAACTCCCTTCACGAGCCCATTCACATTCGCCGTGAGAACCTTGAGGACGCCATGTTGCTGCAGCAGCTTCTGAGGGACATTGAGGACGAGATGCTGTGGGTGGCCGAGAAGGAGCCGCTTGCCGCCAGTCAGGACCTCGGCGCCTCACTCACGGCCGTGCAGAACCTCCAGAAGAAACACCAGGTGGGTCACGGCATAGCTGTTAACCCCTTCACGCCCAGATCTTTCCTTTGCTATATAGAATCGTCTGTTGTTAGCCATGAAATAACAAAAAGTAACTTAATATACCAAATTAGTTAGTGGTCAAGGATACTAAACAGGTCACATCTATAAAACATTACTACTTATATTCATTAAAATTTTCTAATGATGCCCAAATTACAATGGAAGTACGCTCTGGGCCACAAGGGGTTAAAAATGTATTCGCTGGTGACATTTATCCTTTTTCAGCACTTATTAATGCACATACATAGTCAAGTACTGTATTATATATGAAGTGAATATTTTATTACTGTTTTCTAGGCCTTGGAAGCCGAGATCCAGGCCCACGAACCTGTGATCAACACCGTTAATAGTCGGGCACAACAAATGATTCGGTCGGGTCACTTTGCGTCGAGTGACATTGAAGCCAAGATCAAGCAGCTGTTGGTGCAGCTGTCACAACTGAAGGACACAGCCAGTCTGCGGCGGCTCAGGCTGCTGGACGCTGTGGAGTCACAAATGGTGAGTTGTAGTAATGTTAATAGGAACTTGTAGGAACACTCATCATCATTATTATAGGCGAGTTGTACACCATTCATCTGTGTGGTGTGGTGGCTGGTGTATTTACCTAATTGTGATATACAGGAAATTATGCACTCGTGGGGTCCTCTCTCCGTATCTCGGGTTTGTGTGTGTGTGTGTGTGTATGTATGCGTACTATAAATAGTCTGACACACCACATTACTAGCTACCAAATGTTGTGTTTAATCCTTTTTTTTGTGTGTGTGTGTGTGTGTGTGTGTGTTGTGAGAGATATATAAGAGTTACTCAATGAAATACAACACTCATGATTGTTGGGAAGGAAGAATAATGACAACTCAATGCAGCGTGATTTTGGCAAGTTATATATTTATTCATTTACGGGAACTACCACGTGTAGGTCTCACAGCCTCTTGTAGCTTCCTTATTTTCTTATGTTCTTATGTTCTTATTTATTTCCCAGTTCTATAGTGAGGTGAGTGAGGCGGAGGCGTGGATGAGGGAGAAGCGGCCGCTGCTCACCTCGCAGGACTTTGGCAAGGACGAGATGTCTGTGGCGGCGCTGAGCAAGAAGGTGGACAACGTGGCCCGGGACATGGAGGGCTTCAGGGCCGTGGTGGCCAAGCTGGCCTCACTCTGCTCCAAGCTGACCGAGAGAAAACACTTTGATAGCGAAAACATCTCAAAGAAAATGGTAGGTGTTTGTATTATTAAAGGTGATTAGCAGGCATATGTAAAAAAAAAAAAAAAAAAAAAAAAAAAAAAAAAAAAAAGATAATATTTGCCTTTTTATAATTTAAAAACATTCTGGATCAACAGATTAAGTGTAAGCAGTGTATTGAGTTTAACCTTTATTTAGAATTATGTATGAAGACGGTAATATTTTATATTTAGAATGTGCAGACTACAACTTGTTTTCAGTGTTTGACAGTGAGCTGATGTTTGTTGGGAGAGAATGTAGGGAAAAAGAAAGTAATCTTGACTCCTTTGACATGGGTATTTCTGGGATTTTTAAGGAACAGGTTATAGAACAAAAATAGCTTTATAGCATTTAGGATAAAGTGACAAGGTTATTTGTAGTATAATGACATTTTTAGCAACCAGCCCAACCTGTTTTTCTTGATTCACCGACACAGCAAGACGTAGAGCAGCAATATGCGGAGCTACAAGTACTGCTGGAGAAGCGAACCAAGCGCCTGGAGGAAAGCCGGAAACTGTTCCTGTTCGTGCGTGAGAGTGACGAGGTGGGCGAGTGGCTGAACGAGCAGATGACGGTGGCGGCGAGTGAGGACTACGGCCGCGATGTGGAGCATGTGGAGATCCTGATCCAGAAGTTTGAGTCTTTCTTGAGTGTTCTGGCGGCCAACGAGGAGAAGCTGACCCTCGTGAAGGCCAAGGCCAAGACACTGCTGGAGGACGGCCACTCTGAGCCGGCCAAGATACAAACCAAGGTGAGAACTGTGACATTGTTAGCCGGTTGTAGATTTTTATATTTTTTATTTTTTTATTATTATTATTATATTACATAATTTTCACTTGTTATATTGTCTTTGTGGGCATTGTTATCCTGGTGTATACTTGTTATGTTGTTATAGATAATATGCATATCTCTGCTGGTCAGAATCCTACATTTGTATTCATGGGATTATTATGATTTATACTGATGTGTGTCTTTTAATGATCGTCTGTCCCTAAAGGCTCTTTCTTGTGTTACTTTCCAGGTTGAGGAGTTGCTGCAGCTGTGGGAGGACCTGAGGGAGCTGTCCAGCGCCCGGCAGGAGGCCCTGGCCGGGGCTAAGCAGGTGAGCCCAGGGGTGTATGGAAGGACCTGTGTACAGTATATCTATATCCTTAAAGAATATCATCTGGCACTCTCCTTAATGAGCCAGACTCCTCAAGTTGAGAGTGGGTTGTACATTTAGTGTTGCCATTATTGCATATTCCTAACACAGTGACGCTTCCCGGCAGGTTCACGTGTTTGACCGCAACGCTGACGAGACCATCAGCTGGATCTCCGAGAAGGACGCCTTTATCTCCTCGGAGGACTATGGCCACGACCTTGAGACCATCCAGGGCCTGGCCAGGAAGCACCAGGGCTTCGAGCGCGACTTGGCGGCCGTCAAGGAACAGGTGATTGGCACTATTACAACATTGATTGGGTTTAACTATTTCTTTTTCTTTTTTTTGAGTAGGTAGGATTATTTTCTGTGATTATTTTATTCTTCTTCTTTAGTACTTTATATACTTTTTCTAGCATGATTATTTTATGCGATTATTTTATGTTTTGCTCTTTAGTACTTATTGGTAATTACTTGGGAAAATGTGAAGCTTTTTTTCTGTAATGATTGGCCACCTACAACTACATCTACAGGAACTACCACGTGTAGGTCTCGCGGCCTCTTGTAGCTTCCTTATTTCCTTATGTTCTTATTTACTATACCTAGAATGGGTAAATACTTTTTTTACACCAATACACACTTTTATTGCATTATATTATGATAAGACTATGATATTTACTCCTATTTTTCCTATTTCCTATTTGGTTTCCTATTTCAGTGTTTTATGACTGATATTTACTCCTATTTTCCCAATTTCCTTATGTTCTTATGTACTTGTCCCAGGTGGAGTCTGTGGTGGAGGAAGCCAAGCGCCTGGCGGAGCTCTTCCCCGACGCCCGGGAGCACATCGCGGTGAAGCACGAGGAGACGGTGGAGGCGTGGAACGACCTGCTGGACAAGTCTGCTCAGAGGAAAGACAAACTGTTCCAGGCTGAGAAATTACAGTCCTACTTTGACGACTACAGGGAACTCATGTAAGTGGCGCTGCTGAATAATAATAATAATAATAATTTTATTCTCGCCCGAAGGCATACAGGAAAAAACTACAACAACAACATAATATACAGACGTGAGGGAATGACCTTGAGTGCTGAATGTCTTGTTTCATGCAACAGTTCAAAGGTGTCATGGCAGATGTTGTAACCACCAACTCAGTAACACCATAGAGCATTCATCTGGCTCTAAAGACAAGCACATACATGTACAATGTTTAACTTATGAAATTCTGAAAACATCATTCATTATTTATTTTTGTTTATTTTTGTATTTTGGGGAATGGCATTTATTTATCTATTTATTTATTTATTATTATTATTTTTTTAATAGATTGATGGGTAGAATGTTTTGATCTCTTCTGGTAGTGTCATTTCCCATAAAAAGAAAAATCTGAGCAATATTTATGTTCTGCGCCACCCTGCTTGTTTGGGAGAAGGTCGATTTTAAGAAGAATTAAATTTCCTCCATTCAGGGCTTGGCTGAGTGAAATATTGGCCAAGATAACGGCGCCAGACTTGCCGAAGGACGTGCCCGGAGCGGAGGCGGTGATCTCGCGGCACAGGGAGTACAAGACAGAGATTGACGCACGGTCTGATGCGTTTGACAAGTTTAGTGATGCCGGGAATGCACTGATCGACCAGGGGCACTTCATGGCGGAGGAAATAGCCGAGAAGATTGCCACGCTGGAAAATCGCCGGAAATTCCTCCTCGAGACCTGGAGGAACAGAGACGACACGTACGCACGCATCCATGACCTCAGGGTGAGTAGCTAGGGCCTTCTTTACTTATATATTTATTTATATATTTACCTCTGTGGCCATGTGTGACAAGCTGATACATAGCCTAGACATACATGGCTACTGTATTTTATGGCTTATAAGACGCTGCATCTGGAAAAAATTACAAATACATTAAATTACAAAATTACAATAATAGTAACTTTATCACTTCATAGAAATTTTTACTTATGTTTGAAGCTCTAATACCAATATGTTCGTGACCCTATTGTCACATGGTCGTTGACTGTGAGCATCTGATCTACCAGCCTAGGAAAGAATTGCACGCTGTAACACTCCTCCAGAACTCATCGACGAGGAACAGGACGAACGTGCCGATCCAGGGTGACACCAGGGTGAGTGCTAGGGCTTTTTATTTAAACTTTATTAGATATTACCTCTGTGGCCATGGGACAAGCTGATACATGGGTAGTTTTAATGGACTGTATTTTTATGGGTTTAAAGGCATCTTGGAAATAAGTTAAAATGGAAGTTAAATTAAAATTTTAAAATGTAATTTATAGCGTTCTAAAGATGGAGTGTTAGTTATGTTTAAGATGGAATGTAAAATAGTGTTCTGGTTTGATGTAGTTTAGTGGGTTTTGGATGGTGGATTTAGTGGGTGTTTAAAGATGAATGCTAGTGTTTCAAAGATGGGAGACATTTATGGTGTTTAGAGTGGGATTGTAGTGCGGGTGAAGGATGGGGGTGAGTGGAGGTAACAGATGGGTGAGAATCGAGGTGGGGAAGATCGATGTTACTGGCGTTTCAAGGCATCGATGTAGGGGGGTAAAACTGGGAATAGTGATCAGTGGGGGTGTTTAGGAGGGAAGTGTTTTGGGGTGTTTAAAGGCGTTTTTGTGGGGTTTAAAGGATGGGGAAGTGTTAGTGGGGTGTTTAAAGGATGGGGAAGTGTTAGTGGGGTGTTTAAAGGATGGGGAAGTGTTAGTGGGGTGTTTAAAGGATGGGGAAGTGTTAGTGGGGGGTTTAAAGGATGGGGAAGTGTTAGTGGGGGGTTTAAAGGATGGGGAAGTGTTAGTGGGGGGTTTAAAGGATGGGGAAGTGTTAGTGGGGGTTTAAAGGATGGGGAAGTGTTAGTGGGGTGTTTAAAGGATGGGGAAGTGTTAGTGGGGGGTTTAAAGGATGGGGAAGTGTTAGTGGGGGTTTAAAGGATGGGGAAGTGTTAGTGGGGGTTTAAAGGATGGGGAAGTGTTAGTGGGGGTTTAAAGGATGGGGAAGTGTTAGTGGGGGGTTTAAAGGATGGGGAAGTGTTAGTGGGGGGTTTAAAGGATGGGGAAGTGTTAGTGGGGGGTTTAAAGGATGGGGAAGTGTTAGTGGGGGTTTAAAGGATGGGGAAGTGTTAGTGGGGGTTTAAAGGATGGGGAAGTGTTAGTGGGGGGTTTAAAGGATGGGGAAGTGTTAGTGGGGGTTTAAAGGATGGGAAGTGTTTAGTGGGGGGTTTAAAGGATGGGGAAGTGTTAGTGGGGGTTTAAAGGATGGGGAAGTGTTAGTGGGGGGTTTAAAGGATGGGGAAGTGTTAGTGGGGGTTTAAAGGATGGGGAAGTGTTAGTGGGGGGTTTAAAGGATGGGGAAGTGTTAGTGGGTTTAAGATGGGGAGTGTTAGTGGGTTTAAAGGATGGGGAAGTGTTAGTGGGGTGTTTAAAGGATGGGGAAGTGTTAGTGGGGTGTTTAAAGGATGGGGAAGTGTTAGTGGGGGTTTAAAGGATGGGGAAGTGTTAGTGGGGTGTTTAAAGGATGGGGAAGTGTGTGGGTTAAGTGTGGGGGTTTAAAGGATGGGGAAGTGTTAGTGGGGGGTTTAAAGGATGGGGAAGTGTTAGTGGGGGTTTAAAGGATGGGGAAGTGTTAGTGGGGGTTTAAAGGATGGGGAAGTGTTAGTGGGGGGTTTAAAGGATGGGGAAGTGTTAGTGGGGGGTTTAAAGGATGGGGAAGTGTTAGTGGGGGGTTTAAAGGATGGGGAAGTGTTAGTGGGGGGTTTAAAGGATGGGGAAGTGTTAGTGGGGGGTTTAAAGGATGGGGAAGTGTTAGTGGGGGGTTTAAAGGATGGGGAAATGTTAGTGGGGGGTTTAAAGGATGGGGAAGTGTTAGTAGGGGGTTTAAAGGATGGGGAAGTGTTATTGGAGGACACTTCTTCAAATCTCTCACTGATAACACTTCACTTTGTTGTTGTTGGCTCATACTGCACTTGAACTGCCATCGTAATGAATGAGGATATTTTAAGTGGTTACAGGGATACAATAAAGAAGATGTAGGAAAAGTTCTTATGGCTAGTAATCAGGGTAGAACAAGAAGTAACGAATTCAAGTTGGAAAAGCGTAATTTAAAAAGGAAATAGGGAAAAACTGGTTCACAAATAGGGTGGTCAATGATTGGAATGGACTCAGTCGTCAGGTGGTCAATGCAGAGTCAATAGGGAGTTTTTAAAGGAGGCTAGATAATTTCATGGATGGGGATGAAAGGTGGATGTAGGTAGTGTTAAGTAACAGGAACTACCACGTGTAGGTCTCGCGGCCTCTTGTAGCTCCCTTATTTTCTTATGTTCTTATGAAAATGACTGTATTTCCTGGCATGTTAAGACCACCTGTTTTCTTTCAATAGTCAGGGTATTCAATGGTGACAGAATCTGATATCTTACCCAACAGATCGAGTCAGACTTCCAAACCCAGAAGAAGCGAGAGGAGACGGCCAAGAAAGCAGAGGTTACCAGGAGGGAGCAGGAGCGCATGGAGAACATGAAGCGCAAGGAGGTGCTGCGTATCACCGACGTAAGATTTTATTATTTTTATTATTATTATTATTAGTTTTAACTCCACAAAGGACTGGCCAAGGAAAAAAAAGAGGAGGTAACAAAGCCCGTTTAGTCCCGTTATTGCGGCGCAGTATTGCATTCCTATTGTCGCGAGAGGCAAGACAAGATATTTATGAAGTAATCTACATACACTACACACACATACACAGTAATCTAAGTCACACTACAGATATTTATGAAGTAATATATTCACCATTGTGGCGAAATGAATGGCCAATACAAGCATAGTGACACCACACTTAATTAAACACCAAAAGGAGGTTTTACAGGAACTACCACGTGTAGGTCTCACTTCCTCTTGTAGCTTCGTTATTTTCTTATGTTCTTATGTTCTTAAAAAGTCACTAATACGATTGCTTACTCTCTGAGCAGGAGCGGCGCCGGGAGGACGAGCGGCGCCGCACCCAGGAGATCAAGTTCACCAAGGAGGACATGGAGCGGGTGCGTCTCAACATGAACGGCGACTACTCCAAGGCGCCGCCCTCCGCCCGGGAACTCGATTCCCAGTCCAGGTAGGTCCACGGCTCGGCGGTGACACGGCAACACTCTATCAAAACATTCTCCCCACAGCAGGTTGTATGTGTGTTATGGTGTCTGTCTATATGCGTGGTATCTCGTGGAAAGATTAGCTAGACTAAGGTTAAGGAAGGGTCAATATCTACATGATGTGTAACAGTTGGAGCAAGAGTCATTATGTGGCATTGAAAAAGTGTGCCAAATTCTAAATACCCTTTTCTCGGCAAAATTTCAATGCTCTTAACCATTGTTGTGGTGTGTGGACCAAGGATAATTCGGACTTTATGCTAATTCGACCCAGGTCCCCAGGTCAAATTTTTGTCAATTCCAACTAGGCAGGAACATTCTCCCCTACTTGTGCAGAACAAGACTTTGTACACATTATCATATCCATGGAGATGTGATGATGTATTGTGGCGCTTGATTACATGAACAAGGTAGGAACATGTTATTGTGTGGGACAGAACAGCAGCGTATGGACAGCTGGGCGGGGCCGGGCAGGTACTGTTGCTACTCTCACACCCTTGGACTGCTGCATGAGGCTTGTTTTCCTGATCTACATGCAACTTTTGGAGAATTTTTGGCTAGAGAAATAGTAATTATCATGTAATGAAAGGATATCTATATGCTTGCTTTGTTAGTATATTTCTCCAGCTCAAGTCATTTTGAATATTCAGGCAACCTTTAGGTCTGCTTGGCGGGTGGTGAGCCTCTGTCTTGGTGCAGTGGTGAGCCTCTGTCTTGGTGCAGTGGTGAGCCTCTGTCTTAGTGCAGTGGTGGAGGTTTTCTGGCTTTTACCTCCTGCACACTGGGCTGGAGGCATTCACCCAAACCAACGCTCACAATAGGCTAATAGGCTTAAAGTTGCATAAATATCTGGAATTTGCATGTGAATGCGTGTGAATATATATATATATATATATATATATATATATATATATATATATATATATATATATATATATATATATATATATATATATATATATATATATCTCACCACCCCACACCACAAAATGTGGCAAAAAGGTGTAAGGTTTTAAAAGCATAAAAAAATCATGCACTTCAATTAGTTTCCTTGGATTTCTTAATGTAGTTTCTTTCTGTGTTCCAACTTGTGGCTTTTTAAGTAACACTTTTGCCCTTGGTGGGAGAGTCTTCAAAAGAACTCCGTGCATTAACTCACACTGTCACTCAGGCTTCTAGATAATATACTGTCCATTCTTCAGGCTTTTATCTTGATCTACCATCAAAAGTAGATCCTCCCTTTCCAAGCTGCTTATGGTATCCACCCACTTTTTTCTTTTTTAAACTAAACAAAGCTTGATAAGCTGCATGAAAACTGTAGACATTGCATTATGAGACTTGAAGAAGACAGACATAAGTGCATTTGCATTAGTAATGTATTTCGTGTGTTTTAGCTTAGTTCCTTGTATTTCTTAAAGCTAATGGTTTACTAGCATGCTATTGACCTCTCTGCACCGACTCCCGACCTCACTTGACCTTGCACTGCCCTCACAGTTCCAGCTCTGAGGCGGCAGAGACACCCGCCGCCCCCGAGGGTCGACCAAGGCACCGGAAACGTTCAAGCTCTGTGGGAGAGGTTCTCATAAGGTATTGGTGCACTAATTAATTACACTCCTGCCTGGAGCACCTGGTCTGGCCTGGCATCGGCGCACAGCTTCTCGAGTTCATTTTGTAACGGACGCTTGTTGTACAGTGAGGGACCCGCTGAGGCCTCCTGGTAGTGAGCATCATGACAGATAAGCCGACAGGGTGCACACACCTCACCTTGCCACCACAGTACTGGCTCAGGGAACAGCCTCTGCAAACCTTTTTTTTGTTCATACTAACCCCTTCACACCCAGATCTTTCCTTTGTTATAAAAAAAAAAAATTTGTCGAGCCATAAAATTAAGAAAAGTAACTGAATATACCAAATGAGTTTGTCGACAACGATACTAAACAAGTCAATCTATAAAAACATTGGTTATATTCATTAAAAATTATCTAATGATGATCAAATTACAATGGAAATTACATTCTGGTCCCCAAGGGGTTAACTGAAATTAAGGTATAATGACAGGAACTACCACGTGTAGGTCTCTCGGCCTCTTGTAGCTTCCTTATTTTACGTTCTTATGTTCTTATAAGGCTTGCAATGGAGCCTATGTTGAGCAGACCAGTTGTGCACCCGGAACAATGGGCCGTGGTACAGCTATGACAGCTGCACCACACACGTGATTCCCCTGTTGCTTATTTGAACCATTGATTGCCTTAGTGTGATGAATCTTAGGAGGGTGTAGGGCGCTCCTAATGCAGGGAATAGCTATATAGGTGAGGCAGGAAATGACCAGTTTATCTGCAGTTTAGCCAATCATGTTGTTGCAAGGTGTTATTAGTGCTATAGGATCACCTGTGTCAAGTACCTGTGAATGATTTTGCTGTCATGATAAAGTAGTGAGTGTTGTGGCCAGTAGGTCCTCCTATGTACTGCAAGGTGGTGGTGGTGGTGTCCCTCCATGCTCCTGTGTGGGAGACTTAAAGCTTCATATTTTCGTCACAATTGTCTGCTTGGTGTTGGGAATTAGTATAAATAATCCGTGGTGACTAACAACAATAAATTACATCTAGCTGGGTATGAAGGTAAACTTTTAATTAAATAAAATGCTATGTATGTCAAAATTCTAACTCTGTAAAACATGATATTTGTGTTCCTACTCTTCCCTATGCAAACATGAATGAAGTGATCTTTCTCTCTCTAGTAACCAGAAGGAAGAGGATTGTAGTGTAGAATATTAATCCTTGGTAATTCTTCAGGACCAAATAACGACACACAAGCTTATGGTACTTTGCAAATGACTTGTAGAGAACATGTATCTAATGATTATTCCCTCTGTGTAGGAAAAACCTGGATGTCCCGGACGGCAGCGGTCTGTACCGCACAGGCTCCCAAACCAGCCTGAGCAGCTTAAAGAGAGGTAACAGCTTGCGCCAGGACATGATCAGAACACACGCTCCCTTTAACCGAGGTGTTGGTAAGTGCATGCTGCATGTGGCTCTTCTATTCACATTGACTCATGTTTTAAAGCTAAATTGGAAAATTGATTATTAGAAAATAGTTAAAAATACACTGATGATTTTTTGATGAGGCCGAGCAGTTATTGATGTCACGGTCACACTTCTGAGTAGGACAATTAATTAATCATACGGCATTTATCAGTGTGAAAATTTGTTTTAATTGTGTAGATTTGGTAACAAAAGTTATAGTAATGGATAATCTCATAATGCATAGTAATGGTAGCCTCATATTGCAGTAATTCTTTGCAAATTCGAAGGTGCATTTGAAATCTTGATTATATATTTAGTGAATGAGTGTTTTGATTGTAATAGATGGAGACCATTGTTTGTTGTCTCCACTGATGTGTTAATGTTGCAAAGAGAACGCTGCGTCGGCCTAGGTAAGGAGGCACAGTGTTGGTGGGGGTGTTGGGGCGGCACTGCATGCCAGCCGGGCATCACGGCACAGGGTGAACGTTGCCACACCATCCCTGGTAGCATGTGGGACTTGACCTACTTGTCATCCATTACGATCTGATCACTGGATGGCTGACACACAAGACAGTCAGCCAGCACACTCTTGACGTGTTGTGATGGAGCATGAGTGGACCTTAATACTGGGGTTTAATGGAAGCTTCTGTGGTTCATGATTATTGGACTTGACCTACAATAATTATTCATCCATTACGATCTCCTCATTGAATGGCTGACACACCAGACAGTCTCAGCCAGCACACTCTTGACTTGTTGTGGAGAAGCATGAATGGACTTGCTATTCTTTAATGGAAGCTTCAGTGGTTCCTGATTTTTTTTATCGATTACGATCTCCTCACTGAATGGCTGACACACAAGACAGTCTCAGCCAGCACACTCTAGACATGTTGTGATGGAGCATGAGTGGACCTTAATACCAGGGTTTAATGGAAGCTTCTGTGGTTCATGTTTACTGGACTTGACCTACTTGTCATTCATTATGATCTCCTCACTGAATGGCTGACACACAAGACAGTCTCCAGCCATGTCTCACTCTTGTCTTGACGTGTTGTGGTGGAGCATGAGTGGACCTTAATACCAGGGTTTAATGGAAGCTTCTGTGGTCCATGATTATTTTGTATTGATCTATTTTTGCATGTCTAAGTAATCCATACTCATTTTAATTGGTGTTGGTTATAATTTAAATGCATACATTTAATTTCATATAAATTTTGAAATTTTAACCGTAGAAAATTTTAAATTAATGAAAAAAATTAATAACATAGTTTCCTGCTTATTTGGTTGAATTTTAAAGTAACTAGGAGCTTTGGCCGTGTTCCTTACAGGTCAATCAGTGACTCCGTAAACTCCAACTAACCTCACTGTTTCTTTTTTGCCCACAATCAATTTACAAATTGAATGTATCAGCCAATGAATTATATCTGTTCAGTTACTTATGTCAAGAAACTTTAATACTTCTTGTAACCTCAGACAGAAATAAAGGGTCGTACATAATGTTGCTCAGACCATCGCCTTTGATATCTTGTCCCAGTAAAACTACTCTTATAATGATTGTTTACATGGCTATATAAACAAGGTGCTATATGTTAGGTAAATGAGCAGGGAATTAAGCATGTAGTCACAAAGCCACTTCATCACCTTGACTACTAACTCACATCACATATTAACACAGACATCAAGCGAGCCGAGAGCATGAAGGTGGACCTGAAGAAGGCCAAGCGCACTCCGAGCTTCACCACGCGGCGCCGCACACAGAGCTTCCGCAAACACAAGCGCATGGAGAACATGGCCAACCTGCCGCCCGTGGAGATCCAGGGCTACTTGGAGCGCAAACAGGAGCTGCAGAGTGGTGGCAAGAAGGCAACCATCAGGTCCTGGAAGGGATTCTACACCGGTGAGCTGTGGGAAGACTAGAGAGTTGCTTTTGTTGATTGATGTAATATGCCATGACTCTTTCACTATTCTCTCTCTCTCTCTCTTTTTTACCCATCTTTCCACTGTGTCCCAACCAGTTACCAGGTCGTGGATTGCCATATCGTTAAACTAAAAAATATATATTATCTGCTTGCATAAATCACCAATACCTAAGTTGACCTCGTGCTTCCCCCTGCAGTCCTGTGTGGCCAGCTGTTGTGCTTCTTCAAGGACGAGGACGACTTCTACGACCAGAAGGCCTGCCTCGCCGCCCATCTCCATCCACCAGGCCAAGATCGAAATTGCCGGGGATTACACAAAGAAAAAACACGTATTCAGGTAACTTTGGATAGATGGTTTTTTTATTGTAATGTGCCAAGTAAGAAGAATCCTATATTGAAATAATGCCAGGGTGAAAGAGGATGAAGAAAAAGCATGTAGGTAACTTTGGATAGATGGTTTTTGTTGATTATAATGTGTAGAGTATTATTATTATTCTTTCTGTTTAACGTCAGATTTTCCGATAATTATCTTACGAGGTTAGACGGCTGATGATACGCTTCCAACCATCTCTATCCATTGCCTCACTGTATTACCTCACAGAGAATTCATCATCAGGTAGTTAGTGTGGAGTTAATAGGGATCTCTAAAAGGAGGCTGGACAAATTCATGGATAGGGATGAAAGGTGGATGTAGGTAGTGTTAAGTAACAGGAACTACCACGTGTAGGTATCACGGCCTCTTGTAGCTTCCTTATTTTCTTATGTTCTTTTGTAATGCCCTGTCTAAAAAAGCAACAAGTGAAGCCTCTCATAAGACATCGTTGTTCTCTTACACAGAATAATTACGAGTGACAACGCTGAATACCTCCTGTTGGCGGAGTCTGAGGACAGTGTTGAGGAGTGGGTCACCAAGCTGAGGTTCCACGCCGAGCTGCCGCCCTCCATGCAGCTCCTGTCCTATGATAACCATAAGGTGAGAACAGACATAGAGTTGCTTTAGATGTAAGAAATGTTCACTTAGTCCTTTTGTATCAGCACCTCACGTACAGCCTACATATTTGTGCTTTGACGACACTTTTAATAAATTGTGAAATGGAGTGATCGTATCCACCTAAAGCTAAAAAAAGAAAGTATTTTTGTTTAGTATTCTTTTGGCCACATTCAGCCTCAGCCAGAGAATGTTATTTATGTCATTGATGTGCATGATGGATCCTGCTTCTTGTTTTGCCACCAAGACATTCCCTTAGCACACAAAGACTCCCTCCCTATGCAGCACCAAGCAGTAGTATTAAGATGAAGCTTTGCAGTTACCAGTCACACATGGCTTGCACTTCAATACAAATTTGTTAACATTTTAAATATTTGACGAGGCACTTTTATTTTCTAAACTGCTTCACAATTGTTGTCACGTGCTTTCGGGAAGATGAAGCCATGGCAAGGCAGTGCATTTGTTCTCTTACACCATTTTGATATAGTAGGGTATAAACGTTCATAGTTATGTTTTTTGGCAATCCAAAAATTCTGGTCTGCACTGGTGGTCATGTCACTTAGTTGTGTCTTTTTTCAGGATTAACGTCTGTCACGCGAAGCTTTATGTGTCCCTCCATCCCCTCCCCTGTTGTATGATGACTGTGAAAAGTGCTTGTGCATTTTGTATTCTGATTAGAAAAAGAAAAAAAAATCATAATCTCAAGTCTTAATTCTCATGCTTATCATCGATTCAAATCTTTGAGCATGAGTTGTAAATATTGCCTTGATCCCTAAAGCGTGCATCATAATACCATGAATGATTGCTTCCATAATGAAAGTTGAATTGAATCATGTTTAGAATCAGAAATTAGCTTTTGCATTGCTTTAAAAGTTTCATGTTGCCCGTGCCTTATCATTACAATATTTTATTACTACTTCCAGACCTTTATTCAGGTAGCCAAGCTGGGAGAGACCAAACAAAATTAAGTCATGTCATAAGTAATGCTGGTCATCTTGAGTGTAGACGTACCCAAGCTGAACACAATAACTATAAGGTGGCAGTGAAAATTAATGACACAAGTTAAAGTAAAGTTTCCATGCAAGTTTTACCCCTAATTGGTAAAATACAAATCATCACAGAACTTAAGTAAATAGTAATACATTTACTGACATTATTCATAGAGAACACATATTTTTGAAGACTGCAGCACATCCATAGAAGCCTTTATTGCCGTAGCAGATATGAGGATAACTTAGCCAATGATTACACTCATTGATGACTTAATATCACTTAAGTATCACACTCTCACTCATTCTGCTGTACATTCTGATCACAATTAGTTTTGATTATTGTGTGTAAATTTTTTAAGTTTTCTCAAGTGTCAAATGAGTCTCTGTGGCATTACTATAATTGTTTTACCCATACCTCACCTTCTTCCTTCGGCTCATCTTTCCATCTGTTCTGCACTCCATTAACCCCTTCAACCCCAGATCTTTCCTTGTCTATAAAAAATTGTATGTTGTCGAGCCATAAAATTACAAAAAGTATCTGAATATACCAAATTAATTAGTCGACAAGGATACTAAACAGGTCATATCTATATAAAATATTGCTTATATTCACTAAAAATCGTCTAATGGCATCCAAATTACAATGAAAATTACGTTCTGGGTCTTAAGGGGTTAAATTCCCACCTGCTTCAACCATTGCTGTACATTTACTACATGTTCTGATCAATGGTGTCTGCTAAAACCCGCCACTGGTGTCTTGTCACTGTGTGTTGCCTGTGTGTCTTGTGTCTTGGGTGTGTCATGTTGGAATGTTGCATGGGACAGGAAGGGGAGTTGGGCGGCGACATGGTGGCAGTTCCTTCCCGTGACCTCGACAACTCATCGGGTCACTCCACACCGGAGGTCAGCCACCGCGGGGCCGTCAGCTCGCACCCCCAGGGCGCTCGAGGCGGCTTAGACCCCACCCGGCCACACTCTCAGGCCCTTGATAATCCCCTCTATGCCAATCTGGAGCATGTGAGTAATGTGTGCATGTGTGGGTGGCCTTCCGTCCGGTGGCGTGTTGTGGGTACCGTTGTTCATGGTGTTGTGATTTGTGGGATATGTGGAATATGTGGGTTAACAAGAGAATGGTCATTGTTCACAAGTGTTCATGGTGTGGCATGGCCCTCTCAAGTGTAGGAACTAAAGTAGATCAACACAAAACCTTTCACGGAACCATTGTTTATTCTGTAAAGCAAAAATAGGTGTGCAGTCGAGCTTGCTACTGCCGACTTAGGAACCTCCCAAAAGAGTAAAGTCACCAAAGAGGCCTTGGATCAATTACATTCATATTCATGATTCTATATTATAATCTAGCGTTAGAATTATTGTGTTAGGTGGCAGCTTTGGTCTTGGTTGTGGGCTTGAAATTGGTAGCCCGTCAGTACATGCATTTCAATGTATGCTAGAAAGAAGGAACGCTATTAAGAACAAGGTCCTGGAACCAATAAAGTTTGTAGTAGCAAACTCGACTGTACGTACATTGTTTTGGGAGAGGAATGAAGAGATAAACACAGGTATGCATAATGTAAATTTATTGTTCAGTCTTACATGTAATAGCACAATGTATGTTTGAACAGATGCAGGACAAGGCCAAGCCCCCCGTGCCGCCCCGAGGAGGCTCCACCAGCAACCGCTCCTCCCGCACCTCCCTGGTGGAGGAAGGACCCATCTACCAGAACCGCATCTCTGTGGTCCCCTCCTACGGTAAGACTGCAACACAACAGAGTTAGTCAATTTTTTTAAGACTACAAGGGGAGTTAATCTATTTTTTTAAGACTACAAGGGGAGTTAATCTATTTTTTTAAGACTACAAGGGGAGTTAATCTATTTTTTTAAGACTACAAGGGGAGTTAATCTATTTTTTTAAGACTACAAGGGGAGTTAATCTATTTTTTTAAGACTACAAGGGGAGTTAGTCTATTTTTTTAAGACTACAAGGGGAGTTAGTCTATTTTTTTAAGACTACAAGGGGAGTTAGTCTATTTTTTTAAGACTACAAGGGGAGTTAGTCTATTTTTTTAAGACTACAAGGGGAGTTAGTCTATTTTTTTAAGACTACAAGGGGAGTTAATCTATTTTTTTAAGACTACAAGGGGAGTTAAATCTATTTTTTTAAGACTACAAGGGGAGTTAATCTATTTTTTTAAGACTACAAGGGGAGTTAATCTATTTTTTTAAGACTACAAGGGGAGTTAATCTATTTTTTTAAGACTACAACACAAGTTAGTCTTTTTTTAAGACTACAACACAAGTTAGTCTTTTTTTAAGACTACAAGGGGTGTTAGTCTATTTTTTTTAACGAGGCAAAAATTTAATTCTATCTTAAGGTCTCTTGCTTAAAGTCATGCCTATGTTTACCTGATAATATGGTTAACTATGATAAAATACAACTGAAATTTAGAAGAAGCGTAGTATTCCCTTCTCCCGGCGTCAAATATCAGTCAATAAGCAGCAAGGGGGCAGGATTTTTCACCTCGTTCAAAAACCAGACTGTATAGGATAGGTCAAAGAGTATATAGAGTAGTCTTTGGATAGGTCAATATGGAAAGGAGAACAAATAAGGAATGGGCAACGGGTCAGTAAAATGTAAGGACTATAATAATGTTAGCAGCAGTTTCGAAGTTTTGTCTCTGTTTGTTACTCGAGTCGTCTTCAATATTTTGTTTCATTGCAATACAAACAAATTTAATATATTATTTTTTCACACACAGCACTTCATGACGATTCTGTCACTATTTATTCAAAGTGCAGATTAGAGACTTAACCCCTTCACGCCCAGATCTTTCCTTTGCTATATAAAATTGTCTGTTGTTAGCCATACAATTACGAAAAATAACTAAATATACCAAATTCCCTAGGGGACAAGGATACTAAACAGGTCATATCTATAAAATATTGCTTATATTCACTAAAAATCATCGAATGGTAGCCAAATTACATGGAAATTACGTTCTGGGCCTCAAGGAGTTAAAATTATGCCATGTTTTTTTTCATTCCATTTTTTTCTATACTTCGTTAAAAAACAAACATGATGTATATTATTTGTATATCATCATTGAACAAAACTTTTATTTATGTATATTCCAATTTTCTTGTTGTCAGTAGTATAAAACATGCCTTGGATGCTTTCAGAAGTCACTGCTCCCGAGGTCAAGTATCAAAATTATCCTCCAGACAGACCCAACGGCAACGGCCACCGCCGCGACTCCTCCGAGAACATGAATGGGGAGGGTGAGTACCGTACGTGTTGTCCTATCTGTGGCTAGTGGATATGCACAGAATGTTTGTTGTCATGTATGTTCAATGTTGCATCCATTAGCTTATTGTATGATCCACTTACAAGCACTCAGTTATGTTGATTGATATCTATCCAGTATATTCCACAAAATATTACTCTTGCTGCAAAGTTAGTTTTCCAAGATTTGTAGTGATGCTAAAAATTTCTGCAAATTTTTATTTTATTTTTCAAAATCTTGGTAGTCTCCTTTACGTTGCCACTGAATGCATGACGCAGCGGCTCTTTCAAAGCTTCCCAGACAAAACTGAGATGATCTATTTTCATTTTTGACACAAGACCATTTGCTTTGAAAATAGTACAATGAGATATACAACTCTTACAAAATTTCAGCAATTGTGAAAAACTGTTGAAAAAATTTCTATATCTTACAAGCTAAGCATTGAATGACATACCGACACTTGACAAACTATTCTGAGCATGGCTGGCCTGAGTGGTCCCCTGCAGAGCATGACGCCTTAATGGCCTAGCCAGACACTGGCCTGAGTGGTCCACTGCAAGGCCACTGCAGAGCATGAGGCCTTGATGGCCTGGCCAGACAACTGATGCTTGTCACCTCAGCTGTGTGACCTGCCTGTAATTAACCTTGTAGTAGTCATCCTATGAGGCCTGGACTCTTGTCAAAAATTAATCTATTACTTACTCTACCACTTTCAATATTTCTGTTGACAAGCTTTGTAAGGAAATGAATACTATAACTTTTGCTCTCAAGCCTAACAAAAATATTAACATGCAAGTTGCAAAAAATATATTATTTACCATTCAATGACACCAAACATTGACTCATACTGACGTAGGAGACTCTTTGCAATCCTTGACTCATCCATCATATAGGAAGGCAGGAACGGGTGCAACAATGTTACAGACCCAGCTGTATTGCATTGCCAGTGTATTGTCATAAGGCAACATACTGCACATGCCTTCCCATCACATTGTGTGACAATGTTCCTACGAATGCTACAAATCTTATATACATGACGAGGCATCATGTGTAACACTACAATACAGCATTGGCAACAAGTGCACTCTGCCGTTGTGTATATATCTGGTCTCCAGCTTTTTAAGAAGTGTAATACTCTGCTCTCTGGATGAGTTAAGATGTATTACACTATTATCACCCAATATCTGCGTGTGCAACGAAGAAACTCCAGGGACAGCGTGAGCCTAAACTGAAGATCCAAACGTCAGAGAAAACGAGATCTTCGCCTAAGACCACAGGTGTCACTATAAAAATCCAGCCTGCGCCACCAACGGGCGAGATAAACCAACATCAAGACCTCTATAAGCCTACAGGCGCTATAGGCTCCAACATTAAAAAAAAAAAAAAAATAACGTCATTAATAAGCTTGGTGAAGTGGATGGCACTCTGATCACAGCCAAGAAGGCCGGTATTCAAATCCTGGGGCAGAAACAAAATGAGCGTCTTCTTTTGTGTAGTGACCCGTGTTGACCCGGCAGGGAACAGGCAGCAACTCAGCGCTCATTACTCACCAAACTGTCTCATATCCTAGTGTGTTATTTTTGTTGTTTTATTTCCATCAGAGGTTAGGCCAGTAAGACAAATTGTGGTCCTAACTAATGAATGTAATTAAAGTGCTGTGGTTGAAATCATGCAACTGAAGTGCACAGAAGAGCAATAAATTGAGGATTGAATCCCTCGGGAATCTTGCTGCGACAAGCCAGGGAAATCAAGTCGTGGGGCTGCTATGAACACAACACTGCACACATCAGCCACTACATTGCTCGGCATGAACTGTGATGTGCATAACATTATTAGAACATCCAAATAACAATAATGCTTGACAATGAGAACACATTACAGGGGAACACTAGGTGGCCTGTAGTCCTAAAAAGCACGCATAAACAATTGGGTTTAGACGCTCTCAGCTGAATGGCACGATCATATATTTTCTGGTGACCTGTTTGTCTGCACTGATATTGTAATTCTGACCCGACAACTTTGATTAAGACCCGTCATCTAAACACTTGTTTCATGTCGTCAATACATGGTTGTGCCTTTCATAGACGCCTTACTAGAATGCTGCATGAAATTAATCCCTAATATGATGCATATGTAAATCATTTCTTCCCTCATTTAGATCTCTCTCCGTATGGCAGCATAATGGGCATGAGCATGGATTTTATTGACAAATTATCTAGCAGATAATAAAATATAATCATTTAAGACAAGTTGTGTAACAGTACTTGGTCTGATTCAAACCCGTGTCTTTGCCACCTCGCTGCATGGAGGTTAAAAGGTCGTCTTTTAACCTCCATACAGTGAGGTGCCTAAGACGCCCTGTGCACAGGTTCCAATCCGATCAGGTACTGTTACACAATTTGCAGATACTGTTATGATCATGCATCTTTTTAAGACCTTAAATATAACCTTTCACAAGCCATCCTGCATGCCACTAGCCTACCTTACCTTACCTAGCCTACCTTACACATGTAACCCTTCACATCAGTCCTAGTACCTACACCTTCAGCATGTCTGTCAAGCCTTTAGTTGTCTGTGTGTGGCCTTTGCATTGTCCTGTACTGTAGATGACGTTAGCCTGTGTGTCTGTGTGTATGCTGTGTCCCTTGTTGTCCCTCTGTGTTGAGTTGGTGGCTTCTCTGCAGACTTACCCCCCCTGCCTAGATCAGCCCCACCACATGTCATGGCCCGGCCCCCCGTGGCACCCAACCGGGCCAGGTACGGGGACCAACAATGGGGGGGTGCGCCGTATCACCCGGGCATGCCACATCCCCCCCACCACAGGCCACAGACGGGGCACACGGTAGGCCACCACCACCAGGTAGCCCAGCACCCCACAGCACACGTGACGCACTACTCGCAGGCGTCACGTGTCGTCACTCAGCACCGTTACCCGTACACACCACAGGGTCAGTCCTGCACACCACCCTCTGTGCCTGTGTTGTGTTGTTGCTATTGTGTTGCTGTTGTAGTGTTGCTAGCTGCTTCGTCTGAATGGTGTGCTTGTAGACATGTGTTTTGTCTGTGTTGAGCTTTAGCCTTAGTGGTTGCTGTGTATTATACAGTTTTAGGTGGGGGGAGAAAGTCATTATTGGTCATTGGGTAATTAACACTTCAAAAACAAATGATTTAATGGTCAAGGTAACGGTTATCATTACTTGAGGAAAATTGGAGACAAGTCCTTCTTTCCTTTTATTATTTTTCCCTGTACCCTTATTTAAGTATTGATCTTTGCCCCTGCAGGTTCCGCCCACCACCCAGACCTGACTGACGGCGTGCCCGGCAGCCGGCAGGTAGGCCAAGACACCCGACACTTTGCTCCTACCCTAACAGACATTGTTTACCTCTAAAGTGATGTGTCTGAATTAACATTACAAGTACAATGAACCATTTGAATCAATACAAAAAGTTATTTATCAGTTTTTATTAAAGATTTGCTGCCAGCCCTTTCCAACATCCAGTATTATCTTTGTTCTTTTTGCTGTAGAATGTTCATCATTTCAACTATTTTTCATGTACACACGCAAGAAAAAATATATATACAGTAAACCCTTTCTAATCAAAACCCGTCTGATTAGAACTTTGGATAATTAGACCGGTTTCAGGAACAGTTCAAATTTTCATAATCCGAATGTTGTTGAAAAATTTGAACTGTGCCTGAAACAGCTCAAATTATCCAAAGTTCTAACTCTAGGGGTTCACATCAGAGAGGGTTTACTGTAATGAAAATAAATTAAATAAAAATTGGCTATGCACGTATTGACTTTTCATTTAAATAGTCATGCAAAATATCAAATTTTTTACATTTTCAACCCACTGAGCAATTACTCTGGCTTTGTGTAAGAAGTAAAGTACGTACAGTAAAACCTCTCGTATTCGGACTAATTGGGCCAAGGAGTGGTCCGAATAATGGGGGGACATGTGTGTGTGTCTATACATAGCTAGGAAATTTCGACCCCTAAAAAAAAAAAAAAAAAAAAAAAATCGAATAATATCAAAAGTCCGAATAATGAGGGTCCGAATACAAGAGGTTTTACTGTATGCATGTTGTGTATTACTCCCTACTACTGTGCTTGCATTGAAAGACTACTCTTTGCATCCCACAGCCCTACTCCGAGTACTCCTCCCGCACCATGTCCCTGCCCCAGGGTAGTAGCCTTCCCCCTCCCGGCTCGGCCCACACAGGCAGCGGCCCCGTCCCCTCACACCGACACTCGGCCACCATTGACCGACACGGCCTCAGCGAGAGCTCCTCCGAGGGAGACGTTCCCGTGTCGGCCAACAAAAAGGAGAAGGAGAAGAAAGGCTCAGTGTTTAAGTTCTTTGGGCGGAGAAAGGGCGCCCAAGTCTAAATGATCACCTACCAAATATCTATTTTTTGTTAAGGAAATAGCTAATCTAATTCAATCTGTGCCACGTAAGTATATACATATTTTGAACCATAGGCTGTAATTTTGGCTTCCCCTTAGTAGGTAATATCCTTGACCTTGCCTGTCACACACATGTATAGACAAGTATGTACCTGAACGGCCGAACACCGCGCTCCCACACCCACGGGAGTCTACAGATTGTGTTGTTTAGCTGAGGTACAAAGTTGTAGGGTCAGTGTGCAGACCATTGCCTGTGTTGCAAGGGGATATTGATACATTTTGCTATTCTGTACGTAACTTTCTATCTGTACTTCCCGAGTGCCTCAAGTTTGGTGTTATCTCTTCACATAACGAGGTTTATGTGCTCTGTACTTTCCAAGTGCCTTCATCTTGGGCCAAAGTTAAGACTGGCTTCAATATACAACTGTTTCTTGTTTGACTATCAAAATAGATAACTTTTCAAACTTATACTTCTTAGACTGTGTAAATAACTTTATACATATTGTTTAAATCAAATTATTTTGTTGAGAGAAGTGTAAGTGAAATGGTATTATGTGCTGCAAATAAATAAAATTGCTATGACATTTAAGTAATTGTTTTCTTCGCTTTCTTCAATGCCTTTTAATAATTGTGTCTGGGTAGAGGGAGAGCTAAGTGAGAGTTTTGTTTAGGCGCGGGACTGAGACAGTGATGTGTGATGTCGTGGTGGTTTAATATTTTTATGAATGGATTTATAAGGGAAGTGTAGGAGCAGCGCTGAGGAAGACTGGATTATTTGCAGAAAGTGAAGGAGCTCCGGGGGGAGGTGGATGAATTTTAGTGTGTACCGAGAGGAAAGCTTAAGACTCAAAACTTTCCTCTCCTACAACCAACTGTAACTGTAACAACTGTAAAATTCATCCACCACCCACCGTAGCTCCTTCACTTTCTGCAAGCACTCCATTCTTCCTCAGCCCTGCTCCTACACTGCAAACTGTAGCTCCATTTCCCTGAGAAAACCATTCATAAAAATATTAAACCACCATGACATCACACATCATTAATACAGACATTCAGGGGTACTCTAAAGTGTAGTGGTTAGCACACTCGGTTCACAACCGAGAAGTCCCAGGTTCGATCCCCGGGCGGAGTGAAGGGAGATGGGTAGTCTCCTTAAAACCCGAGCCCCTGTCCACCCAGCAGTGAATGGGTACCGGGTGCTAGCCGGGGGTTTGTGACACTCCTCACTTGGTGGTGGTTTCGGCCCGCACTAAGGATGAATGATAAAACGTATATATGGAGACGGGGCCATACGAGTGTTGCTCAGTCCCGTCCACTGCTATATAATAAATCATGCACTGCCTGTTATTGACTCCTTCCTGACTTCTATCACAATGAACAGGACACCACCATCACCACAGTACTTGGGATTAACACATACCTTGATGCAGAGAGAGGCCATCCAATACACGGTTCTCAACACCTTATGACTCTTGGCCTCTTGTAGCTTCCTCATGTTCTTATGTTCTTATGACTCTTGGCTTGTAGCTGTCCACGTCTTGACCTCTTGTAGTTGTAGCTTCCTTATGTTCTTATGACTCTTGGCCTCTTGTAGCTTCCTTATGTTCTTCGTATGTTCTTATGACTCTTGGCTCCTGGCTGTCCGAGTCACAGGCTTGCAACACTCGCCACTGATCCTCTGCTCCCCCATACACAAGACTGCAGGGCGACTACACAGTTATGCGTATTATCAACACTCCAATGCAAGCTTCCAGGTACAGGCCAAACGTTGCTACCCAGTAAAAACAAGTGAAAAAGACAGGGATGAATAATATCCCATACATGAAATTACCCTAAAAATATTTATTGATTCAATAAATAACCTACAATATCATCATTTTACTCTGACATTTTTACAACTACAGTTTCTACTTTTGTTATGACGTTTTTACAACCCCTTCAGTTTCTTCTTTCGTGCTATCTTTAGTAATGTTCAAAGTCATCTTGAACACCAGAGTCGTCCACAGAGACAACACAGCAACAAAAGTAAGACAGAACCTCATGCCTTTGAACCAGCCTGGATAGCCCCACATAGCCATATCCATGTACCCCGCTACCCCAGGCCCCGATCACCGTGAGGACCCCAACAGTGTGCGGCGCCAGGAGACCCAGCCACGCCACCAGGGAGGGAGCCACGCTGTACCCCAGGTTGTGCCAGTCAGGGGGCTGCGTACTGCCCTCGGGAAGCGTCAGGCCCCACCGCACGCCCCCGAGGAAGGACAGGATGGAGGCCCCGTAGAATAGCTGCGCCTGTGCCAACTCGGCCTCGTAAATACCTGCCGTTATCATGTAGGCTGGGACGGCCACGAACGGCACCAGTCCCGAGATCCCGAGGGCCAGGGCCGGGGTGGGCGAGTGGCGGACCTGACGAGAAGGGACGGGCTCAGGCAACCAAGATGTCTCGTGGGACTTAACACAAACTCATAAACATAAATGCCTCACTAAAATGCCTACATAAACTCATAAACATAAATGCCTCACTAAAATGTCTACACAAACTCATAAACATAAATGCCTCACTAAAATGTCTACACAAACTCATAAACATAAATGCCTCACTAAAATGTCTACACAAACTCATAAACATAAATGCCTCACTAAAATGTCTACACAAACTCATAAACATAAATGCCTCACTAAAATGTCTACACAAACTCATAAACATAAATGCCTCACTAAAATGTCTACACAAACTCATAAACATAAATGCCTCACTAAAATGTCTACATAAACTCATAAACATAAATGCCTCACTAAAATGTCTACACAAACTCATAAACATAAATGCCTCACTAAAATGTCTACACAAACTCATAAACATAAATGCCTCACTAAAATGTCTACATAAACTCATAAACATAAATGCCTCACTAAAATGTCTACACAAACTCATAAACATAAATGCCTCACTAAAATGTCTACATAAACTCATAAACATAAATGCCTCACTAAAATGTCTACATAAACTCATAAACATAAATGCCTCACTAAAGTGTCTACATAAACTCATAAACATAAATGCCTCACTAAAGTGTCTACATAAACTCATAAACATAAATGCCTCACTAAAGTGTCTACATAAACTCATAAACATAAATGCCTCACTAAAATGCCTACATAAACTCATAAACATAAATGACTCACTATAATGCCTACATATTTAAAATGCCTATTTTCTTTGGAGACAATTTCAAAGCAGGTACACTACTTCCCAAGGGGTTCACAGTACAGCCTGCAAAAATTTTGAGTAATACCTAACACGGGATGATCATGAAATGTGGAGACGTTGGGGAGTTCTTGTGAACGGACATCAGAGATAGAGATAGAATTAATAAATGTGTATGTTAAGCAGTGACATAGCTAGGAATCTATTAATGGGAGGGGCACCTCTGTGTATGGGGGGGAAACCATGGCAAGAGCAGCTCAGGGGCATTCTGATGCCACATAGGAGGGTGGCCAATGGGGGGGGGTGCACCTGGGGGGCTCCGGATTCTCATGGGGCATGTGACTCCCCGTAGCTACGCCACTGGCTATAGTCGATGTGACGTTGTATAAGGTAGAAAGATAACGAGGCAACAGCCATTACTTTGCAGGGAGGACCAAACAACCTCAAATCACACGTAAGCACTCCCTCCCTCCCTCTCCCACTCACAGCGGCGCCGCCAGGACATGGTGACTGGGGTGGCCAAGGCTGGACACAGATCTAGTGTGGGGTGGCCATGGCATAGCCACTAAAAAGTAATGGTTTAACTTTCATCAGACCTCAGACTTAGATCTGAGGTGGCCAAGAGATTTCAGGCAGCCCTGAAATGGCGGCCGTGGCCACCCACTAGATCCACCACAGCCCACTCATTCCTCTCACACTCTTCCACTCCCTCCCTCTCTCTCTCTCTCTCTACTTTACTTACGCGGCAGAAATACAAGGAAAAGCAACAAAATAAAGTGTTGGTTGGCCAAGAATCACCCTCTGCCTCCTCCCAGCTGCCCTGCACACACACCCTGATTGCTCGCTGGCTGGCTCGCGACTAACGCTCGTACCGGATTTCTCAAGCAGCTCAACTCTGCTCAACACTGCTTCGAAACTCTAAAACTTTTCCTTATTTCCTTCCCACGCCGTTACCTGTTGACCTTTGACCAATAATTCTTCAACTGTAACGTTATCTAAGTCTTAAATATTAGTAAACGTGAGTTAGTAATAGTGTTGGTATAGTTTTATAGTATTTTTGGTAAGCTTATTGATAGGTTTCGTAGTGCTTCAAACTCGTTAACATCGTCGCAGAGGATTGTGGGTAGGATACCTTTTTTTCTTTTCTTTTTTGCTACGTAGTTTGTGGGTTGTTAAAGGACTGAATTGATTAGTTACCCAGATTAAGTCTGAGGTCTGATGAAAATTCAACCATTACTTTTTAGTGGCTATGCCATGGCCACCCCACACTAGATATGTGTCCACCCTTGGCCACCCCAGTCACCATGTCCTGGCGGCGCCGCTGTGAGTGGGAGAGGGAGAAAGGGAGGGAGTGCTTACGTGTCATTTGAAGTGGTTTGGTCCTCCCTGCAAAGTAATGGCTGCTGCCTCGTTATCTTTCTGCCTTAAAAAACGTCACATCGACTATAGCTAGTGGCGTAGCTACGGGGGGGACACGTGCCCCCTACGGTAATGATAATGCGGAACTCCCCCCACTGGCCATGGCTGCCGTAATCTGCTTGGACCTGTGACTGACGATATGCCCCAATAAACTATTATGTGGCATCAGAATGCCCCTGAGTTCCGCTTGCCATAGTGCCCCCCCATTGACACATTCCTGGCTACGCCCCTGCCCCCTGCCCCCTGGTCTGCACACCACCACTGAGGGTCCTGGGGCCACTCAGTTCTCACCTGCTTGACAGCATCCAGCAGGGCGAGGGAAGTAGTGGTCTTGTCCTCCCGGAAGCCAGGGGTCGGGGAAGTGTGAAGCCTTCGTGGCCACAAAGCTGAAAAAAAAGATATGCCAACATCACTCAAATCTGTGGAAATACTACTTTAAAAATTACATAAATGTTAAACATCCTCCTCTGCTTTGCAAGATTCATCAATTTCTACCTTGATCTAGAATCTAGATAGTCCTTCCACCTGACTATGGGCCGCCATCAGGCAAAGGGCCCATGTCATCTGAAAAAAGGGTGACGAATCTATGCACACACACACTTCCACCTGACTGGAGGAGCCTGACACTACCCTTTGACCCATTCTGTCCTGACCTCCTCTCAAGACTACCTAACATGGAGGGGATGCTGACCCCACCCTGGCAACAACCGTCACCCCCAAGAGGTCGTCCCCCGGGCGTCGGGCCCCAATCCCGAAGACCCCCACGATGACAGCGGGCCTGGGAACGAGGGGTTTTTCACGACCATGCTTCACTAGTCACCTTATTTACGCTTCATCAGCCTTCCATGGGGTCGATAATCCCGTAATTTAAGGTTTATAATGAGAAAACACTGATGGCGAAACCCCAGCCGCTTCTTTTTGTCGCTGGTCCCAGGATGTCAACACTTGAAGTCACGCCCCCGCCTGTGACGTCACGGCCCAGCTGGCCGCGCATCAAAACACAATATTTTCCCCTTCATGAAACACATTATATAGGCAAAATGATGGGTGAATTACCACGGAATATGTTTAATGATGATATATAGGACGCGTAAACCCTAATAAAACAATAAAATAAAGATGAATGAATAATTATTGGCTGTGAACAATTGACGGTTTCCAGGCGCATTATTTACCCAAACAAAAATCGACTTTTAAACTAAGGCTTTAAAAAATAGGGAAACCTCTGAGCCAATCACTATGTGAAGTATGTATCATAAAAACAGTAACAGATCGTAGCTTGGCGTAGAAATAAAAAAGCCGATTTTTTTCTTTTTCTCGTTAACGTAACATTTAAACCCAATACGTCAGCCGTATTCCTTGACCAATGCCATGAAAAACCCGTCACACAGACACACACCTATACAAAGAGTGTGTGTGAACAGCCAAGGCCGCACACACAGCCATGCACCGGAACTATAAGGAAGAATAAGGCCGATAAAAAAATGTAAACCCAGACCCAGACTGGCTAGAATAAAAATGAAAACGAAATATCCCCCCCAGGCATATGATTAATGCATAAAACAATGCGGAGAAATCAAAATAGATCAAAACACACATAAATCACCCTAAATTTGGTGTAGACAAAGAATTATCAATAAATAAAGGCTTAAATATACGGTGTCACTAAAGCTAAAGAAATATTTTTTTCAATAAATGACCAAAATAACTTCAGATACGTATAAATAGATACAATATAATACAAAGAACATTTAAATGAATGAAAAAACTAAAATCCTGCCATAGACGCTTAATTAGAGGAAAAATGCGTGAAAATAGATTTTATAAAGAAAATATGTTACGGCAATACCTAACCCAGACTCAGATAAGGACTTAGAGCGGTTATTCCTCCTCTAATAGACTAGAATACTAATGGATAATGGTTAATTCAATGGTTAAGGCCATGCAAAATAGTAGTGTCTCAGAAAATAACCGCGCAGTCCTCGTCCATTTTTACCATTAGAATAAGGAGTGTTACCCATCTACTATATCAATTAAACTGCAGTAGTATTACCAAAAAAAATATCTATCTGAAAAGGCATCAATTTTAGGCCAGGAAAAATTAGCCCAACATAGAAACATGTGGACAAAGGAGGACATGTGTGAAACAATAGAGTATTTATACCTTTTTCTTGCCTGTTTTCACGACCATGCTTCACTAAGTCACCTTATTTACGCTTCATCAGCCTTCCATGGGGTCGATAATCCCGTCATTTAAGGTTTATAATGAGAAACACTGATGGCGAAACCTCAGCCGCTTCTTTTTGCCGCTTGGCCCAGGATGTCAACACGCCGCCGCCTGTGACGTCACGGCCCAGCCCGGCTGGCCGCGAATCAAAACACAATATTTCACCCTTCATGAAACACATTATATAGGCAAAATGATGGGTGAATTACCACAGAATATGTATAAGGACGATATATAGGACACGTAGACACTAAAAAACAATAAAATAACGATGAATTAATAAGTATTGGCTGTGAACAATTGACGGTTTCCAGGCGCATTATTTACCCAAACAAAAATCGGCTTTTAAACGAATGCTTTAAAAACTAAGGAAACCTTTGAGCCAATCACTATGTGAAGTATGTATCATAAAAACAGTAACAGATCGTAGCTTGGCGTAGAAGCAAAACAGTCGATCTTGTTTTTGTTTTCTCGTTAACGTAACATTTAAACTCAGTACGTCAGCCGCATTCCTTGACCAATGCCATGAAAAACCCGTCACACAGACACACACCAATACAAAGAGTGTGTGTGAACAGTCAAGGCCACACACACAGCCATGCACCGGAACTATAAGGAAGAATAAGGCCGATAAAAAAATGTAAACCCAGACCCAGACTGGCTAGAAAAAAAATGAAAACGAAATATCCCCCCCAGGCATATGATTAATGCATAAAACAATGCGGAGAAGTCAAAATAGATCAAAACACACATAAATCACCCTAAATTTGGTGTAGACAAAGAATTATCAATAAATAAAGGCTTAAATATACGGTGTCACTAAAGCTAAAGAAATATTTTTTTCAATAAATGACCAAAATAACTTCAGATACGTATAAATAGATACAATATAATACAAAGAACATTTAAATTAATGAAAAAACTAAAATCCTGCCATAGACGCTTAATTAGAGGAAAAATGCGTGAAAATAGATTTTATAAAGAAAATATGTTACGGCAATACCTAACCCAGACTCAGATAAGGACTTAGAGCGGTTATTCCTCCTCTAATAGACTAGAATACTAATGGATAATGGTTAAGTCAATGGTTAAGGCCAGGAAAATTAGTAGTCTCAGAAAATAACCGCGCAGTCCTCGTCCATTTTTATCTCGGTGTCTCTGAAAACCACTGCAAAGTCCTCGTCCATTATAACCCCCCACACACACACACACACACACCACTGGGAACTTTAAACACGGAACAACTCTAACCCGTCAACTTGTGCCACTCATTCCTGACAGAGTAACAGACAGTCAGACAGCCACTCACCACAGCAGCCCTGGTGTGCCCCGCCCCGCCCCGCACTGGAGCCATAGGGGTGACTGGCACTCGCCCCCACACAGCAGGAGGCATGCCAAGGCACCCTCACTCTGGCACTCAAACACACGAATTGCCTCAACATTTCCTATCAGCTGTTTCTGTCGTCTTAATCTTGATCTTGACACCATTTTCAGGGTGCCTCTCTCTCTCTCTCTCTCTCTCTTTATTTATGTCTTTTATTTTGACACTACTACATTTGTCATACATTTTTCACTTCGTATAGAATGTTTCTTAACCTGATTTATTATTATTATTATTATCAGTTATTTTGGGAGGGAGGAAATTCTACAGTGTACTCTCTCCCTCTCTCTCTCTCTCTCTCCTGATTACAGAAAAATAAAACAAACACTATCACATCCAAGCATACATAACTATTGTCTATTTCTCATAGGTCGAATTCTTTCTAAATACTCATTCACTGACTCGGAGGGAATCTACACAAAATATTACCTGTGGCAAGCACTAAAAAAATTGCATCCTTGTATGACACCTGACGTACTGGGCAGCATTATCTCATCAAGAGTCTCTCATGACCTAAACAGCTTTGTCTCATCACAATCTCATCACCCATTCACTACTCTCATCACGATATAGTCTCTCATGACCTAATCAGCATTGTCTCATCACTCATCACCCATTCACCACTCACATCACGATCTATAGTCTCTCATGACCTAAACAGCAGTCTCATCATTATCTCATCACTATCTCATCACCAATGCATTAAACCTATCTCATGCACTTATATTCTTGTGTTGATGGATATTTGGGGTAACTGGTCTGGGGTATTATAACTCGTCAACGTTACTTGAATGATATTATTTGGGGATGATTTGATAAATGATTACAACTTGACGGGAGGATTTAACTTAGTCTTCTGACTTCACTATCTGATTGTAGTGTGACCACTTCTCACTACGGATAGTACTGAACAAGGGGGTATACTTAAGGGGAGGGATAATAAGTTTTAGGTTAGGGATTAGCTGCCACCAGCCCTGACGAGTATTTCGCTATGATTACTCCCGGGGCACGTTAGATTAATATTAATACTAGATTGATCTTGGTAGTCGTGGTCGGTACTAGGGATTATACCTAGTAAAGGCGGAACTCTTTTGGAAGTGTGGGGAATTATTTTCCTAACTCAGAATAATCACCTGGGTTTTCATAATAACACAAGAACTATATTTGTAAATGAAATCCTATTTATTTTGTAAACATGGTAAGTCTCTCACTTGAGATCATCTTCAGCATATAAGGGTTAACACTATATAGAGAAAACTCTACTCTGACATAAGAAATGCGACTTCACGCTCTGACCTAGGAATCTCCCTTAGTGATGAGATAAAGCTCTTCTGAGCATAAAATCTCCTTCACTAGAATTTCTATTCAGTGCATTGCCCTACACTAGGTAACATAATACTTAATATTTATAAATCACACCTGGAAGATAGGTATCTAGTAGAGAAAGAATATGGCGAGAAAGTGTTGTTTGTGTGTTACAGTAAAACCATGTGGCTTTCTGAAGGAGACACGGACAGCCTGCAGTGACGCGAAGAGACGAATGACTCGTTAATAACACTTATAAGGATGGGCGGAACATCTATGCCTTAGTGACACTGAACTGTACCTATATATTTATATAGAAATATATAGATATAATATACTGAGAAAGAACACAGGAGTTAGGGACGAAGGTCTTACCTGCAGTGACGCGAAGAGACGAATGACTCGTTGGGGCCTCGTGGGCTTCCCGCAACAAAATGGAACTTGTTTGGAAAGTCTCACCGTGACTTCAGATGAAAACTTATAATCCCGAAATAACTATTTAAGTAATGAAACTCGCGTACCTCAGAAAGACTGTCCCTAATACAACCAGTTACTTTGATGTAGAAGAATTTAATATTTTTTAACCTAATATTCAAGAAGGATGGTTTTATATGTAATGTCGACCCTCCGAACACCTATTTCAGAGTGGAGTGGTATTGAAGACTTGCTTAGATTTTTGGTGGGCTTTAATTTTAGCGGGGATCCTTACTATAACGCCCATATATGACCATAACCGATAACGATAGGGATTATTTTGAAGGACGTTAAGACTCTGGGAGAGTTTCTTGGTCTGACCAGATGGCTGGCAAAAGATAAAAAGATCTGACATCATTAGTTATCACGGATCGCAGAATAATTATCCTACGGAACTTTCCTCGCATACGGAATGTTGGGGAGGGGAGGAATGGAAAGAAGGAAGAAAGAAAATGGCGGAAGAAGGATAGAAGATAAACAAAATGGTGGTAATGATAGCAGGGCGATGAGTCACCCGTGAGACATAGAGAAAAAATTACCTACTGACAAGACATAGCTCGGGAATTTATAATAATAATTCTCATACTATCATCTCCCGAATAATGGGCATTACACGCGTCTATTCTCCGGGAAAATTAAATTCTATGGCATCAAAGTCGCTACTTACGGATCATGTTTCCGTTTTTAAAGCTGCGTCAAGAGGAGGTGTGTATGGGAACGAATTTAGAGTGAATTTAATAGAAATTCTTCTGTTCTTTGAAAACGGGGGGTCTGCTTGTGTTTAGATTACCGAAAATCCAATGAAAGGAAGTATCCCAGTCAACCTGATACCTGGGTAATGAACGTGACCGTCAACCTTGACTTAGTCCGCATTCTCGGTGCAGAGATATATCCCAGAGGCGCACGCCAGCTTACCTCTGGTAAATGATAAGAGCCCTACAAGTCCTGAAATGTCCGTCACACCGCAAGCTGGTTGACTGTAAGGTGAGAAGCGTAGTACTACTATCTCGAATTAAAATACTCCTCCCACTGAACCAGGCTTCGCCGTGAGAATCAGACGCTCCGACTTCTAGACATGAGAAATTCCTAGACCAAATTGTTTCATCTAGTCTGACACTACACTCACCTCTGACTCACTAAGTTACATTGAACACTTTTCGCTTAATCTTCACCTGAATATACCTGGTCGTGTTGATTGTAACTTGAATTAAAATACCTTGAAGACTCACCGAACCAGACTGAGTCTGTTAATGAAATTCATCTGAGACTGGTATCCCAATCAACCTCTTACCTGGATATATTACGAACATACTGACCCTCAATTTGTTTTGAATCCTTGTCAATGTTTTACATTTAACACTTTTCTATTTGATTTCCACAAGAGTAATAACCGGGTGACGCTACAACTACTCTAACCAGAGTAGGTATTAAACTTTCAAGTTCATAAAAATAAAAATTTCAACGTTCATAAAATAAATTTTCAATGTTCATGTTCAAAATAATTCTTCCTCGATTTTCTAATTTAACACTATTGGATACCGAACTTTTCCATCTTGTTGTTGATGGGTGACATCATGGGTCTTGTTGACGCCCGGTACTTCTTGATGGCCTTCAGCTCTTCAAAACGTTTCAGGAACTCTTGTAGGTTCTGGGAAGCTAAGAGTGTGCCCATTCTTGAGCCGGTGTCGCTGCATCCTCCGTCTCCGTAGCTGTTTGGGCTACCGCTGTTGCTCTGCTGGTTGTTGCAGGACACGGTGGCGGCGGACAGGCTGTTCAGACGCCCCTTGATTCCCTGTACGGCAATTATGTACAGGTTCTTGGCGCCTGTGTTGTCAGCGCAGCTCATGTCGGTGACGGGGAGACCGAGGGAAAACCAGGACTTCCCTCCCGACGAGGCTTCACGTCCTCTCTCTGCCATGGTGGTGGTTGCAGCTAGATGTGGCGTCTGTAGTGGCTAGGAACGGCTGCTACGGCGGTGAAGCGCTGCATCGATGGGGCGAGCGGGCGGCTGTAGCGTTGAAGGGCGGCTGTAGCGGTGAACGTGGTTGCTAGCTGAGGCGAGCGTCGCTGTGATGGGCGGCGGAGTTGAGGCGAGCCTGGCATCGAGGCGCGCGGTATGCTCTAAGGGCGCGGTGAAGGGCGCGGCGGCCGGGACGCGCGGCATGTGTCGGTGAAGGGTGGCGGCTGGCTGGCTGTCCAGGCTGGCGGAGTTGACGGCTAGGAGCGGCGGCTACGGCTTGCTTCTTACCGCTCACGCTCACATGGTCATGGGTTCATGTATGTATTGTGTTTGGTTTATAGGGAGAGAGATCTAATAAGCCTACTATAATGATCGATTACTATATGAAAATTTACTGAAATTTGACTATCTTGCTATTTATTTTCCCAGGTGCGCTTCTGTTGCTGTTATTTTTAGGAAATAATATACCACCGCTATAGTCACCAGTGTGTTATGAACTGATACAAAGAAAAAAAATCCCACCGCTGCCACCAGTGTGTTGATGGATATTTGGGGTAACTGGTCTGGGGTATTATAACTCGTCAACGTTACTTGAATGATATTATTTGGGGATGATTTGATAAATGATTACAACTTGACGGGAGGATTTAACTTAGTCTTCTGACTTCACTATCTGATTGTAGTGTGACCACTTCTCACTACGGATAGTACTGAACAAGGGGGTATACTTAAGGGGAGGGATAATAAGTTTTAGGTTAGGGATTAGCTGCCACCAGCCCTGACGAGTATTTCGCTATGATTACTCCCGGGGCACGTTAGATTAATATTAATACTAGATTGATCTTGGTAGTCGTGGTCGGTACTAGGGATTATACCTAGTAAAGGCGGAACTCTTTTGGAAGTGTGGGGAATTATTTTCCTAACTCAGAATAATCACCTGGGTTTTCATAATAACACAAGAACTATATTTGTAAATGAAATCCTATTTATTTTGTAAACATGGTAAGTCTCTCACTTGAGATCATCTTCAGCATATAAGGGTTAACACTATATAGAGAAAACTCTACTCTGACATAAGAAATGCGACTTCACGCTCTGACCTAGGAATCTCCCTTAGTGATGAGATAAAGCTCTTCTGAGCATAAAATCTCCTTCACTAGAATTTCTATTCAGTGCATTGCCCTACACTAGGTAACATAATACTTAATATTTATAAATCACACCTGGAAGATAGGTATCTAGTAGAGAAAGAATATGGCGAGAAAGTGTTGTTTGTGTGTTACAGTAAAACCATGTGGCTTTCTGAAGGAGACACGGACAGCCTGCAGTGACGCGAAGAGACGAATGACTCGTTAATAACACTTATAAGGATGGGCGGAACATCTATGCCTTAGTGACACTGAACTGTACCTATATATTTATATAGAAATATATAGATATAATATACTGAGAAAGAACACAGGAGTTAGGGACGAAGGTCTACCTGCAGTGACGCGAAGAGACGAATGACTCGTTGGGGCCTCGTGGGCTTCCCGCAACAAAATGGAACTTGTTTGGAAAGTCTCACCGTGACTTCAGATGAAAACTTATAATCCCGAAATAACTATTTAAGTAATGAAACTCGCGTACCTCAGAAAAGACTGTCCCTAATACCAACCAGTTACTTTGATGTAGAAGAATTTAATATTTTTAACCTAATATTCAAGAAGGATGGTTTTATATGTAATGTCGACCCTCCGAACACCTATTTCAGAGTGGAGTGGTATTGAAGACTTGCTTAGATTTTTGGTGGGCTTTAATTTTAGCGGGGATCCTTACTATAACGCCCATATATGACCATAACCGATAACGATAGGGATTATTTTGAAGGACGTTAAGACTCTGGGAGAGTTCCTTGGTCTGACCAGATGGCTGGCAAAAGATAAAAAGATCTGACATCATTAGTTATCACGGATCGCAGAATAATTATCCTACGGAACTTTCCTCGCATACGGAATGTTGGGGAGGGGAGGAATGGAAAGAAGGAAGAAAGAAAATGGCGGAAGAAGGATAGAAGATAAACAAAATGGTGGTAAGATAGGGCTGTAATGAGCAGGGCGTGAGTCACCCGTGAGACATAGAGAAAAAATTACCTACTGACAAGACATAGCTCGGGAATTTATAATAATAATTCTCATACTATCATCTCCCGAATAATGGGCATTACACTCTCATCATGCAATATTGTCTCTTCACAAAAACACCACGACTGAAGATAGAAAAATTAGAGAAAGCGGTCTTTAAATGAGAGAAGAGAGAGAGAGAGAGAGAGAGAGAGAGAGAGAGAGAGAGAGAGAGAGAGAGGAGAGAGAGAGAGAGAGAGAGAGAGAGAGAGAGAGAGAGAGAGAGCGAGAGCGAGAGAGCGAGAGAGCGAGAGAGAGAGAGAGAGAGATAAAGGAAAAATATATAAGTGATTCATTGTCTCATCACCAAGAACATTGAGTCATCAGTCACTGGCATAAAAGTGAGGCTTATCTAAGTTTCATGGAGCACCAAACACCAAAGACAGGTAGGCTATACACATTCATGAACACTTACTTTATTCCTTATAAAACTATGCTTTACATTGGTATATACACTGAAAGTACACAAGAGTCTTCCATACTCCTAATTATATCACATATGTCAGAAAGGGGGAGAGAGAGAGAGAGAGAGAGAGAGAGAGAGAGAGAGAGAGAGAGAGAGAAGAAGAGAGAGAGAGAGGAGAGAGAGAGAGAGAGAGGAGAGAGAGATAATTATGTGCAATGTTGTTTTGAGCTTGTGTATTAGCAGAGAAAATAAATAAGATATACTGTTGCCTTGCTGACTGTCTATACTTTCTGTCCCGTCAACTTACATCTAGTTTGTCCCCTTATCTTCCTCTGCCTGTGAGGAAGAGCATCCGAGGCATAAGACTCGTGCTGCAAATTTGAACGATGAATGCCGACAGTAGAATTGGAAGCGTATCATCAACTGTCTAACCTCATGAGACATTATGGGAAAATCTGACGTTAAACAGTAATGATGAATGAAATGATATCTTCCCTTCTTCTGATCTCCGCCTCCCATATTTATACGAGCACAAGATATTTTTCATGGGTAGGGCTAATTAAGCTGAAAATGCAAATGATGACATACTGACCTCAATTAATTGTTACAGAAATAAGATTAATTTCCAAACAATCACTCTCCCAACAGTATGACCTGACTAGACTTGACCTGACCTGACCAGCTGTCTATAAAGAGGGGTAGGGGAAGGGGAAGAGGGAAGCAGAAATTATGTCCCTTCTCCCCTTTCCCAAGTTACTTCCTCCTATAAAAAATAAATAGATAATAATAATAATATAATTACTTCCCTCTATGTTGCAATCTTCCTTATATTTACTGATCTTTACATTTTTTGCCACACAGAGGAAGGGGGAGGGGCTAGGGGGGCTAAATGGTACACATTACGTCCTTACATGCGTACATATACCTATAATAATATATACATACCTATAATATATACATACATAATTCCTGTCCACACCTGCACTGCCTTAAGCCAGCGACGCCTATGTACACAGCTGCCCTGCCATGATGCTGCAGCTGCCTATTGTGTTGACAGAAATTGGGGGTCACTGGTATGGGGGTTTTATGACTAGTCAACGTTACTTGAATGATATTATTTGGGGATGATTTGATAAATGATTTCAACTTGAATGAAGAATTTAACTTAGTCTTCTGACTTCACTATATGATATAGTATGACCACGTCTCACTGCGGAGAGTACTGCGAAGGGGGACGTACTTGAGGGGGAAGGATAATAATGTTTAGGTTAAAGGGATTTGCTGCCACCAGCCCTAGCGAGTAGTTCACTATGATTACTCCCTGGGCACGTTTGATTAATATTAATATTAGATTGATCTTGGTAGTCGTGATGGTAACGTGGAATTATACCGAGTAAGGCGGAACTCTTTTGGAAGTGTGGGGAATTACTGTTCTAATACAGAATAATCACCTGGGTTTTATAATACACAAGAACTATATTTGGAACATCATCCTATTTATTCATAGTGACATAGTATGTCTCTTGCTTGAGATCATATCCAACATATAAGGGTTAACACTGTACCGAGAAAACTCTACTCGGAAATAAGAAAAGGACTTTACACCCTGACCTAGGAACTCTTCCTAAATGATGAGAGAAAGCTCTTATGAGCATAACTCTCCTTCACTAGAATTTCTATTCAGTGAATTGCCCTACATTTAGGTAACATACCACTTAATATTTATAAATTACACATGGAAGATAGGTATCTAGTAGAGAAAGAATATGAGGAGAAAATGTTGTGTGTGTTTCAGTAAGACCATGTGGCTTTGAAGAGAACACGAGCGAGCCTACAATGAAGCGTAGAGACGACTGACGTTAATAACACTTATAAGGATGGGGCTTGACCTTCTATGCGTTAGTGACACTGAACTGTACCTATATATATATATAGAAATATATAGATATAATATACTAAGGGGGAAAACAGGAGCGAGGTGCAGATGTCTTACCTACAATGAAGCGTAGAGACGACTGACTCCTCGTGGCATCATGGCCTTCCCGCACCAAAAGGGAAGTTGTTTGAAAAGTCTCGCCGTGACCTCAAATGAAAAACTTATAATCCCGAAATAACTATTTAAGTCATGAAAACTCGCGTACCTCAGAAGAGGCTGTCCATAATACAAACCTGTTACTTTGATGTAGAAGAATTTAATATCTTTAATCTAATATCCAAGAAGGATGGTTTTATATGTAATGTCGACAGTCCGAACGCATATTCAGGAGTGAGAGGGTATGGAAGTGTTTCTTAGAACTTTGGTGGGCTTTCATTTTAGCGCGTATCTTTACTAAGATATCCATTCATGAACATGATTGATAACGATGGGGATTATTTTGAAAGACATTAGGAATCTAGGAGGGTTCCTAAATCTGAGAAGATGGTTGGGAAAGAATGAAAAGAATTGAATACATTAGTTATCACTGATCGCGGAATAATTATTCCACGAATTTTTTACTCGCATACGGCATGTCAGGGAGAGAGGGAGGGAAAGAAGGAGGAAGAAAATGGCGGAAAAAGAAGGAAGAAAAAACAAAATGGCGCGTAGGAAGTACAAATGATGAGAAAATATGGCGGAAATGATAGCAGGGCGATGAGTCACCCGTGAGACAAAGAGAAAAAATTAACTACTGACAAGACATAGCTCGGGAATTTTATAATAATAATTTTCCTACTATCTCTTCCGAATAATGGGCATTACACTATGTACCCGCCTGCACTGCTATGTACACACCTGCACTGCCTTGACCACCGACACCTATGTACACAGCTGCACTGCCTTGAGCCACCGACACCTATGTACACACCTGCACTGCCTTGAGCCACCGACACCTATGTACACAGCTGCACTGCCTTGAGCCACCGACACCTATGTACACACCTGCACTGCCTTGAGCCACCGACACCTATGTACACAGCTGCACTGCCTTGAGCCACCGACACCTATGTACACACCTGCACTGCCTTGAGCCACCGACGCCTATGTACACACCTGCACTGCCTTGAGCCACCGACACCTATGTACACACCTGCCCTGCCTTGAGCCACCGACGCCTATGTACACACCTGCCCTGCCATGATGCTGCAGCTGCCTATGTACGTACACAGCTGCCCTGCCTTGAGCCACCGACGCCAGTACACCCCTGCCCTGCCATGATGCTGCAGCTCCTTGTACACCAGTCCCCCCTTGAGCCACCAGCCTATGTACCACCGCCCTGCCATGATGCGCAGCTGCCTAGTACGACACAGTGCCCTGCCTTGAGCCCCCCGATCCCTAAAATTTGGTGGAGTGCCATTCCTTTTGTTTAAAAAGTTTCCCACCGGGAAATTTTCTTCACCATAAAAAAGAAAATAAAATTAAATGCAGCCTTAGATATTTAAAGCTTTAACTGGGGACTTTAAGAGGAAAACAGACTAGATTTTAGAAAAAAGCAAAAAATGGGAGCTTGGGGGCCCCTTTGGGGGCTTTGGGGGGCCCCGTACAACCGCATATTCACTAAGAAAGCAGGGTGTTATCTAAAGCCAATGCACTATAGCCAGACCTTAATAAAATACCATTAGTAACGAGGGAAAAAAAAAAAAAAAAAAAAAAAATAATAATAAAAATAATTTTAAAAATAATAAAATAAAAAAAAATAATAAAAAAAAAAAAAAAAAAATAGTAAAATAAAAATAATATAAAAAATAAAATAATAAATAAAGCCCGGGGTTGGTTTGGCCCCGTATCCCATACCTGTATTTTGATGGAGGGTTGAAAGAGCGCCGAAGGGTCGATACGGGGAAAGGGAAAACCTCCCGCAGTGGGCTCTTCCCTTTTTCTCCTGGCAAAAATGGATCACGGTAAGTTTTTTTTTTTAGCGAGCCACTAGAAAATAAGAACATAAGAAAATAAGGGAAGCTAAAGAGGCGGAAGACCTCACGTGGTAGTCCTTTTACTAAATACCTACATCCACTTTTCATCCCCATCCATGAATTTGTCGGCCTTCTTTTAAAGTCCCTATTTACTCCGCACAAACCCCCTGACGACCCTTCCTGAGTCCCTTTCCCGATAATTCCAGACACCTTAGTCCATTTCAATCATTACCACCCTATTTGTGAACCAGTTTTTCCCTATTTCCTTTTAAATCTACGCTTTTCCAGTAATCCAAGATCCCAAAACATATCTTACTTCTTTCCTAATCTCATCTGGCGCAGCAGGAAGCCCTGGATGTCTGTCTCCGTGAAGGGGATGACGTGGTCAGAGAGCGCCAGGGCGGGGAGGAATCACGGATGGTCCTGATGTAGTTGCTGCCGTGATGGGCGCATGGAAGGGTCAGGCATTAGAGGGGCTTCCACTCACTCAGTGTCATGGATCTATACTGTATTAATTTTGGCAAGGACACTCACAATAGCTTAGTCCTGGTAACTCAACTTTCCCGGCAGGATGATGATGTAACCTACTTGTCATATTAAGGGTAAGGCTACCTAAGAAGGGTAAGGTAGTAGCCTCACCTGCTCTGCCTGGGCACGTAGGTTCGCTTTATCACAATGTTGTGCAGGACGCTGCACATCTGCCTGGGCAGGTTGTCCATCACCAGGGCCACCACCTGTGGTAAAATGCCTCAATCAGACATACAAATCTATGGTACAAATTAATGGTACAAAAGATTCAAATAAAGACATATATTTATACACTCACATTCTTTTCCATGCTAAGATATTATGAAATAGTACTGTGTGGCTACTGCGGCATACAGTACCTCTAAACGATTGATATCCACATGCATTTATTGAAGACAAATTGTGTGAACTCCAAAAGTAATAAAGCCATGAAGCTGTTTAATACAAAAAAATCATATTGTTTTATTCCTCTTACCTTGAATCCCGGCACACTGCACTCCTCACTCAGGCCTCTCTCAATGATCTGCTTGCCTTTGCTGGGGGAAAATAGACTTATGTAGCTATATGTATGTACAGTAATATATATGTATATTTGAATGCATGCATGATTAAAATGAAAGTACTGTTAACTGAATGAGTGCAACACTATAACACTCACGGGAAGGTTTCCAGGTACTTGGAGACCACCACCAGCATTCTCCTGGAGCTCACCACCGCTTTCTCTATGCTCGCTGCAAGAAAATTGCATAGATATAGACCAAGAGAGAAGCTGAGTACAGGGTAGTGGGGTGGGAGGCGAGGCGAGTAATTCATAGACTTAAAATGATACAGCACTCATTATAGACAGATAGAAGAGCAACACTTGGTCAAAGAATCTGGAAGGTTAATGAGAAAAGACAAATGGAGATGAAGGAATAGAGTAGTGATGCATAACAGGAAACGAGTATTCGTCACTCAAAAGTGGCAGGTGCGGACAGGATGCCGACGAGCAAAATGTAACCGAATGTACACAACTCTGACAACGACAATGCTCGTCGGCAAGCGTCGACGGTGGTGAGTGGTAGTGTGTACGGGGCTTAAGAAGTACCGGGTCATGCCTCACCATCTAGGTTGTCCCCCGGCATGAAGGCGTTTTCATTCCACGCCACGGAGAACCCGAGTTCGTTGAGGGGGTCCACCAAGTCTGTCTTAACCATGTCGTTGTCTTCCCAGGAGTGGACCACAAACACACTGTACTGCCTCTGTAAAGGATACAAAATATCTTTCTTTATCAACAAGACCAGGTATCATTTCACATAAGAACATAAGAAAATAAGGAAGCTACAAGAGGCCGCGAGACCTACACGTGGTAGTTCCTGTTACTAAACACTACCTACATCCACCTTTCATCCCCATCCATGAATTTATCCAGCCTCCTTTTAAAGCTCCCTATTGACTCTGCACTGACCATCTGACAACTGAGTTCATTCCAATCATTTACCACCCTAATTGTGTGATTAAAAACTTTAAAAGAGAAATAGAAAATATCTATGCATAATATACACGCAAAGCAGAAAGACGAGCACTTACTTACCGTAAAAGTAGCATCATCTTTGGCGGAAGGCAGCCAGCCCAGCACGTAGTAAATGTTTGGGGTGATTTTCCGACATCCGATGTGGACGAACAGCATAGCCAGGCAGACGGTGATCAGGATGCCCACAATCACTATGAAGAAACCTCTATGCTGGTTCCCTGTCTGACATATCTGCCATTAAAAAAAAGTCATTAACCCCTTGAGACCCACAGCGTAATTTCCATTGTAATTTAGCTACCATTAGACAATTTTTAGTGACTATAAGCAATATTTTATAGATATGACCTGTTCAGTATCTTGTCGACTAACTAATTGGGTATATTCAGTTACTTTTCGTAATTTCATGGCTAACAACATACAATTATTTTATAGCAAAGGAAAGATCTGGGCGTAAGGGGGTTAAGATAGAGTGGAATTTTCGCCTCGTAAAATAATAGACTATAATATAATGCAAAGTGAACCCGAGTGGGATTGACAACCTTACCAAGAGGTCTTTGGTGAGTTCGGAGGAGCAGTCCCAGGGGTTGTTGTTGAAGGAGAGGTTCTTGAGGCTGGGAACCTGTGCCAGGGTGAGCAGCGGCTGGATCACCTTGAGCTTGTTGTCACTCAGGTCCAGGTGCTCCAAGGATATGATGGCAGAAAGGCTGGACAAAAAGAGAAGAGTAAATGAATAGATGAACCCCTTTACGCCCAGATCTTTCCTTTGCTATAAAAACTAATCTGTTGTTAGCCATGAAATTTCGAAAAGTAACTGAATATACCACATTAGCTAGTGGACAAGGATACTAAACAGGTCATATATATATATATTTTTTTTTACGTTGAAGCCTATAGCGCCTGTAGGCTATTTATTATCAATCTGGGGGGACGTGATGGTAACATGATATCTATAAATTATTGCTTATATTCTCTAAAAATTGGCTAATGGTTCACAGATTACAATGGAAATTACGTTACGGGTTTCAAGGGGTTAAAGGGAAGGATATATCTGGAGTAACAAAAAGGCACATGAGCATTGCCTCGACTGCAAGAATTTTCATTTTCACAAAAAAGCAAATCGAAGAATATAAATCTGTCTTTCCTTCAAAATGTACCATTCATCTAAGAGTTAACATAAGAACATAAGAAAATAAGGAAGCTACAAGAGGCAGAATAGAGATTGGAATGAAGAGTAAAGGAGCCAAGAATACAGTGCAGAATCCTATAATTACCTGGTATTGACACAGAATTCCCTGAGGCTGTTGTGGCTGACATTGAGCACTATGAGGTTGGGCATGAGCTTCATGATGCAGGGGGGAAATGTGACCAGCTGGTTGGCCGAGAGATCCAGCTCCCGCAGGTTGGCGTAGGGAGTCACATAGCCATCACCCTCGTCACTACAGGAGACGCCTTCAAGAAGTTCCCGGGGGCCACACACTGAGATCTCCAGATGCTCCACCTGCAGTGAATTAAAGTGAAGTAAAAATGAATTAAAGTGAAGTAAAAATGAATTAAAGTGAAGTAAAAATGAATTAAAGTGAAGTAAAAATGAATTAAAGTGAAGTAAAAAGGAATGAAAGTGAAGTAAAAAGGAATGAAAGTGAAGTAAAAATGAATTAAAGTGAAGTAAAAAGGAATGAAAGTGAAGTAAAAATGAATTAAAGTGAAGTAAAAATGAATTAAAGTGAAGTAAAAAGGAATGAAAGTGAAGTAAAAATGAATTAAAGTGAAGTAAAAATGAATTAAAGTGAAGTAAAAAGGAATGAAAGTGAAGTAAAAATGAATTAAAGTGAAGTAAAAATGAATTAAAGTGAAGTAAAAAGGAATGAAAGTGAAGTAAAAATGAATTAAAGTGAAGTAAAAATGAATTAAAGTGAAGTAAAAATGAATTAAAGTGAAGTAAAAAGGAATGAAAGTGAAGTAAAAAAGAATTAAAGTGAAGTAAAAATGATTAAAGTGAAGTAAAAAATGAAAGTGAAGTAAAAAATGAAAGTGAAGTAAAAAAAGAATTAAAATAAAAGAAGTGAAAAAATATAAATAAAATCAAATTAAAATAAAGAAATAAAAGGTGAAGTAAAAATTAATTAAATGAAGTGGAAATTAAATAAAAATTAATTAAAATGAAGTGAAAATGAATTAAAGTGAAGTGAAAATGAATTAAAATGAAGTGAAAATGAATTAAAATGAAGTGAAAATGAATTAAAGTGAAGTGAAAATGAATTAAAATGAAGTGAAAATGAATTAAAATGAAGTGAAAATGAATTAAAGTGAAGTGAAAATGAATTAAAATGAAGTGAAAATGAATTAAAATTAAGTGAAAATGAATTAAAATTAAGTGAAAATGAAGTGAAAATGAATTAAAATGAAGTGAAAATAAATGAAAATGAATTAAAATGAAGTGAAAATGAATTAAAATGAAGTGAAAATGAATTAAAATGAAGTGAAAATGAATTAAAATGAAGTGAAAATGAATTAAAGTGAAGTGAAAATGAATTAAAATGAAGTGAAAATGAATTAAAATGAAGTGAAAATGAATTAAAATGAAGTGAAAATGAATTAAATGAAGTGAAAATGATTAAAATGAAGTGAAATTATTTAAAGTGAAGTGAAAATGATTAAAATGAAGTGTAAATGAATTAAAATGAAGTGAAAATGAATTAAAATTAAGTAAAAATGAATTAAAATGAAGTGAAAATGAATTAAAATGAAGTGAAAATTAATTAAAATTAAGTAAAAATGAATTAAAATGAAGTGAAAATGAAGTGAAAATGAATTAAAATGAAGTGAAAATGAATGAAAATGAAGTGAAAATTAATGAAAATGAAGTGAAAATGAATTAAAATGAAGTGAAAATGAATTAAAATGAAGTGAAAATGAATTAAAATGAAGTGAAAATGAATTAAAATAAAATAAAGTGAAAAAATATAAAGAAAATAAAAATAAAGTAAAAAATAAGAAGTGAATTAAATAGGATTTAAAATAGAAATTCATATTTATCTCTCATGACACCTTTTATGACAGTTATTCTCAACATAACATTCTCTATTAGAATATAATACACACAATGATCTCATGACAAGTGAGATCTTCCCAGAGCAGCACAGCGAGGAGCACAGCGAGCAGCACAGCGAGGAGCACAGCACTCACGTTGTTGCCGGCCAGGTGCAGCTCCCGTAGAGAGTACAGCAGCTGGGAGTCACTGGGGGACAGGGTCTTGATCTGGTTGTGGTTCAGTGAGAGTGTCTGTAGTGTCTGTGGCAGGCAGCTCTGGTCTTCCTTCCAGTCAAAACAAGTGCAGCTGCCCACAGTGTCTGCGGGAACTATAAAAAAAAAAAAAAATAATAATAATAATAATAAAAGGTGCCAACATTAATAGATAGTTATAAACCTGCCATGATATTCAGAAGCAGCACCATTCTGATGGACACTTACTTTATTAAGAATGTGAATGATAGGAGATGAAGATAGTTGGAAAAGCCAAATTGAGATAAAAAAAAATCCATTATTAAGTAAATTAAAATTATCTTATAAACAATGTTAAGATTGTCAAATCTTTGTTACAACTTACTGATAGATGATAATTTGTTATGATCAGCATTAATGGTCTTGAGTTTGCACCACACGGGCGACTCAATGCCACTCATGTTCACCAGACCGTTGTTGTCCAGAAGGAGGATCTGGGCCTCCGAGGGCGCCACGCGAGGCACAGTCGTCAGGCCTGAGGCAAGGGAGGGTTAAGGCGAACATTACTTTTTTAATCCTTATCCAGGCTACAGTTATCGACAATCCGTTTCCATGTTTCCAAGGCGACCTTCCAGCGGTGGCATGGGTAATGTTATGTCCATCAGTACAATAGAAAGCCTGAACAGTGGCATGGGCAATGTTATGTCCATCAGTACAATAGATAGCCTGAACAGTGGCATGGGTAATGTTATGTCCATCAGTACAATAGATAGCCTGAACAGTGGCATGGGTAATGTTATGTCCATCAGTACAATAGATAGCCTGAACAGTGGCATGGGTAATGTTATGTCCATCAGTACAATAGATAGCCTGAACAGTGGCATGGGTAATGTTATGTCCATCAGTACAATAGATAGCCTGAACGTGGCATGGGTAATGTTATGTCCATCAGTACAATAGATAGCCTGAACAGTGGCATGGGTAATGTTATGTCCATCAGTACAATAGATAGCCTGAACAGTGGCATGGGTAATGTTATGTCCATCAGTACAATAGATAGCCTGAACAGTGGCATGGGTAATGTATGTCCATCAGTACAATAGATAGCCGAACAGTGCATGGGTAATGTTATGTCCATCAGTACAATAGATAGCCTGAACAGTGGCATGGGTAATGTTATGTCCATCAGTACAATAGATAGCCTGAACAGTGGCATGGGTAATGTTATGTCCATCAGTACAATGGATAGCCTGAACAGTGGCATGGGTAATGTTATGTCCATCAGTACAATAGATAGCCTGAACAGTGGCATGGGTAATGTTATGTCCATCAGTACAATAGATAGCCTGAACAGGGGGCATGGGTAATGTTATGTCCATCAGTACAATAGATAGCCTGAACAGTGGCATGGGCAATGTTATGTCCATCAGTACAATAGATAGCCTGAACAGTGGCATGGGTAATGTTATGTCCATCAGTACAATAGATAGCCTGAACAGTGGCAATGGGTAATGTTATGTCCATCAGTACAATAGATAGCCTGAACAGTGGCATGGGTAATGTTATGTCCATCAGTACAATAGATAGCCTGAACAGTGGCATGGGTAATGTTATGTCCATCAGTACAATAGATAGCCTAAAACCCAGTGGCATGGGCAATGTTATGTCCATCAGTACAATAGATAGCCTGAACAGTGGCATGGGTAATGTTATGTCCATCAGTACAATAGATAGCCTGAACAGTGGCATGGGTAATGTTATGTCCATCAGTACAATAGATAGCCTGAACAGTGGCCTGGGTAATGTTATGTCCATCAGTACAATGGAACAGTGGATAGGCCCCTGGTGCACCTTGCATGGAGGGAACGTGGTCTGGCTGGCTACACCCTTACCTGACAACAAGCCACTGTTGCTGCCATCCCCCAACTTGCTTACAGCCTGAACTGCTTACTGGATAAACTACTTTGATCTAAGGCATGGCAAACAATATTTAAAGCATGACATGGATTTCAAAATGATCTCACCTGTCATTAATAATTCTATTAATATATAAAATTAAAGATTCTATCCATATTTTTAGAGATGTAACTCTAACCTACAGGCTACTTCCTTGATATCAATCAGAGTCACAGTCCCACCAAACAATAGCTTTGTTCTGATCATGCAAGAATCTCAGTAGAATCACAAAAACATGAATGGTATTTAATCTACTACATGAAAATAACACTGCATCACCAGCCTCTTACCTGCACCACTACATTTTGACAGTTTTACTCATGGCATCACAAGTACAGGCGCAGGACACGCCTCCCACCCCACCCCCTCAGGGCCTCCTTACCCTTTGTCCCCTGGAAAGCCAAGACATAAGAACATGAGAACATAAGAAAAAAAGGGAAAGCTACAAGGATCCCGCGAGACCTACAGTGTGTTCCTGTACTTAACACTCCCTCTTACATCCACCTTTCATCCCCATCCATAACACTATCCAGCCTCCCTTTAAAGCTCTCTAATGACTCGCACTAACTACCTGTCTACTGAGTCCATTGCCAATCATTTACCACCCTATTTGTGAACCAGTTTTTTCTTATTTCTTCAAGATCCTCACGTTTGGTGCTAATCCTGCCCTGTCATTACATGTAATATTATAAGAACATAAGGAAAGAACATAAGAAAGTAAGGAAGCTACAAGAGGCAGCGAGACCTACACGTGGTAGTTCCATCATCGGTGCTCTGCTCGGTGTTTAATGCGAGGTCGGGCGTTGGTAGTTCTGTGGTTGCTGTGTCTTCCATCGCTCCATCAGATGAAGGCGTTGGTAGTTCTGTGGTTGTTGTGTCTTCCATCGCTCCATCAGATGAAGGCGTTTGGGAGTTCTGTGGTTGCTGTGTCTTCCATCGCTCCCTCAGATTTAAGGTGTTTGGGAGTTCTGTGATTGCTGTGTCTTCCATCGCTCCATCAGATGAAGGGTTGGTAGTTCTGTGGTTGCTGGGGTCTTCCATCGCTCCATCAGATGAAGGTGTTGGTAGTTCTGTGGTTTTTTGTGTCTTCCATCGCTCCCTCAGATGAAGGCGTTGGGAGTTCTGTGGTTGCTGGTCCCTTCCATCCGTGGCTTATTCAGATGGAAAGGTGTTGGTAGTTCTGTGGTTGCTGTGTCTTCCATCGCTCCAAACAGATGAAGGGTTGGTAGTTCTGTGTTTTTTGTGTCTTCCATCGGCTCATCAGATGAAGGCGTTGGTAGTTCTGTGGTTGTTTTGTCTTCCATCGCTCCATCAGATGAAGGGTTGGTAGTTCTGTGGTTGCTGTGTCTTCCATCGCTCCATCAGATGAAGGGTTGGTAGTTCTGGGTTGTTGTGTCTTCCATCGCTCCATCAGATGAAGGCGTTGGTAGTTCTGTGGTTGCTGTGTCTTCCATTGCTCCATCAGATGAAGGCGTTGGTAGTTCTGTGGTTGCTGTGTCTTCCATCGCTCCATCAGATGAAGGTGTTGGTAGTTCTGTGGTTGTTGTGTCTTCCATCGCTCCATCAGATGAAGGTGTTGGTAGTTCTGTGGTTGTTGTGTCTTCCATCACTCCATCAGATGAAGGTGTTGGTAGTTCTGTGGTTGTTGTGTCTTCCATCACTCCATCAGATGAAGGTGTTGGTAGTTCTGTGGTTGTTGTGTCTTCCATCACTCCATCAGATGAAGGTGTTGGTTTTACCCATATTGCCTCCACCACAAGGTCTCTGGGCTGCATCCAGGCACCCAGAAGTAGGAGGAGGAGGAAGGAATACATGAGGACCACTGGTGACTGGCCACGACTGTCATCCACTCACACTGCTAACCTGCAAAGTACAAATGTTGTATGTAAAAAAAAAATAATAATAAATAAATAAATAAATAAATATACGTATAGCTAATAATGAGAAGAAAAAAAAAAAATAATAATAATAACAACAAATAATAGAATAGCTAATAATGAGAAGAAAAAAAAATAAAAAAAAATAATAATAATAATAACAAATAATAATAATAATTCTTATCCACGGTTTCCGAAGAGATTCACTGAGGGCCGTACTTTTAAAATCTTTCGCCAGGGCTGGCGAAAGCGTTCGCCAGGCGCTCAGTGATTTCTTACTTTTAAACGCCACGAGCGCTCCGCCAGGCGCTGCTCCGCCAGGGCTGGCGAAGGAGAAGTATTGGAATAGCCTGGCGAACGTGAGTTCTGGTGAGACGTCCCTCTCACCGGGCGATACTAAGCATTTCATGAGATAGGAAACCTATTGCGACGGTAAATATGTGTAAGGCAAGTTCTTTCATGGAAAATAAGTCATGTATATTATTTTCAAAACACCATCGAGGTTCCAACGCAGCTGACAGCACCAGACACCTCCACTCCCCCCCCCCTCCCCGAGGTGAGTGTATTTTGCCTTTTCGTCCAATATATATTGGTTTAGGGACCATATTGCACAATATAATGTATACATTGGATGTTTTGGTGATGGCGTATTTACACTAAGCTATAGCAGAGGCCTCTCACCCTCATAAGAATTTCAGTGAGACGTGACTGATATCATTGTGCTCCCGCCACTAAAATATTTTATTTCTGTTGTATATCAGATAGAATTGAATGTGTTATTTTGTACAATGTCAGGTTATGTTTTGGTGATGGCGTCTTTACATTGAGCTATGTCAGAGGCCTCTGACCCTCATACATTACACGTGAGACGTGCTTATAATAGTGTTCTCCCGACACTAAATTAGTTTTATTTGGTAAATTTTTACACTAGGACCAGAATTCTCTACACCTTTGAGGGGTATGGTTTCTGTTTACCTTAATAGATTCTGAGAAACATTCTCTCAATGAGTTTCCGTCGCAAATCACTACTTTCGGAGATATAAGATGCTTTTAGTAGGAAGGGAGTGTATAGGAAGGGGTGCAGTCATTTCGTTCACAAGTTGTTTCGTACACCAGTAGATTTGTAGACCAAAAAGTTGTTTCGTAGTCTATATGAAACCATAGTCGTTTCGTACACTCAGCTCAGAGTTGAACTTTACTACTGAGTACGAAACGACATCACTTTATGTACGCAAAACTCAAAACAGTGTACGAAACAACTAACAAAACCTGTGTACAAAACTCCCTGTAAACATATGGGGAGATATGAAAATTAACTAACCAAACCCCCTACTGTTACAGGGAGTTTCGTACCCAGGTTTTGTTAGTTGTTTCGTACACTGATTTTGAGTTTGCGTACATACGTGATGTCGTTTCGAAAACTCTAGTAGTAACGTTCAACTCTGAGCTGATTGTACGAAACGACTATGGTTTTTTTAGACTACGAAGCAACTTTTTTGGTGTAGCTACGAATCTACTGGTGCACGAAATGATTTTGTGAACAAATTTGACTGCATCCCCTCCCATACCCCTCCCCTTCCTAGGGGAGTGTATACACTAACAAACCCTAAACCCCATGTTTTAACCTAACTAAAGTCAAATCCTCATTAAAAAGTGTCCGCGGCAAGGAAGAATAGAGGCGATGCAGGTCACAAGAGGGAAGAGAGAGGGGTGAAACATAAACACTTGTCTCTCTCCTCCGAAAAATAGGATTTTATATTATATCCCCAAAAGTAATTTTTTGCGATGGAAAGCTCATTGAGAGAAAGTTTCCTAGAATACAATAAGGTAAAAAAAACCATGCTCCAATGGGCCCCAGAATAACTACGTCACGGTTTGTTTACATCGGTGCATTGTGGGGATAAGGGGGGGTCGCCGCGGGTGGACCTACGAAGGGAAAACTACGGCGATGGAAGAATTTAGAGTTTTTTTTGCGCGAAATTGATATTCCAGGTGCTATATTACTGTGCTCTTTTTCTCGCTGACAACACTATAGAGAAGACCTGAGGTAATGGCTGATGTGCAGAGGCTTCTAAACCAAAAAAAACAAGGGGTCATAACAGAGCCTCGTCAAAAGGTAAGCAGCTGGTAGGTACGTAATGTGTCCTACACTTGCTTACTCTTAATGAGACTCTTGCTGTGACTGTTTTCCTGGTTTAGAAGCCTCTGCACATCAACCATCACCTCAGGTCTTCTCTATGTTGTCAGCGAGAAACGGAAATATAGCACTTGGAATATCAATTTCGCCCAAAACGACTCGAAATTTTTCATCGTCGTAAGTCTTCTTTTTGTAGGTTGTACATATTCATGGTTATGATAGTATTAAAATACGTTATTAATTGATTTCCCTTTTTGTTGTCTTTTCTATAATAAGTAGGGTTTTATTGTAGTGTTTGCCCATACTCCCCTCTCCCACAAAACAAGCTTGGGGACCTGGGGGAAGCGGGATTTTGGCTGGGGTACAAACTATGCGTCGCAACCACATAGTTTTTGAGTTAGGGGTGTTGTAAAATTTGCCTAGATCTAGGGAAAATTCATTGGATTTCTTCTGAGTCCCGAGACGTGTGAACCAGACGATCCTCACAGAATGATGACCGAAGTGTCGAGAACCCCCCCCAAACCCCCCGCTAGGAGGTTAGGTTAAAATTTTGGGTTTGGTTAAGGTAGGTTATATTTGGTTAGGTTATATTTGTTAGGTTAGGTTTTGGTTAGATTTGGTTTGGTTAGATTTGGTTAGGTTAGATTTGGTTAGGTTAGGTTAACTTTGGTTAGGTTAATTTTGGGTTAGGCAAATTTCTCTAGATATAAGGTAATTTCCCTAGATCTACGGAATTTTACCCCCCATACACAACTCTTAAAAATGTGTTTCCGACGCATAATTTGTTCCCCACCCGAAAAACCCCGCATTCCCACAGGTCTCCAAGCTTGTTGGTAAACTGGGGAAGTGGAGAGTATGGGCAAACACTACAATTTTATATGTGGGGTTTTAATATTTAATGTGGGGTTTTCGGGTGGGGAACAAATTATGCGTCGGAAACACATAATTTAAGAGTTGTGTATGGGTGGTAAAATTTCCTGGATCTAGGGTAATTACCTTATATCTAGAGAAATTTGCCTAACCAAAATTAGCCTAACTAACCAAATAAACCTAAGCTAACCTAACCAAATCTAATCAAAACCTAACCTAAAACCAAAAACAACCTGCCCTAACCTAAAACCAAATCTAACCTAACCTTCTAGCGGGGGTTGGGGGTGTTCTCGACACTTCGGTCCCTCATTCTGTGAGGATCGTCAGGTTTTACATGTCTCTGGAACTCAGAAGAAATCCAATGAATTTTCCTAGATTCTAGGCAATTTTTACAACACCCCTAACTCAAAAAACTATGTGGTTGCGACGCATATTTTGTACCCCAGCCAAAAAGCCCGCATTCCCCCAGCCCCCCCGCCCTTCCCCCAGCAGGTCCCCAAGCTTGTTTTTGTGGGAGAGGGGAAGTATGGGCAAACGTGCACTAGAAATAATACCGGGAAATTTACCCCCTATACACAACTCTTAAAAATTTTGTGTTTCCAACGCATAATTTGTTCCCCCCCCGAAAAAACCCCCCATTCCCACAGGTCCCCAAACTTGTTTGGGGGAAGTGGGAGAGTATGGGCAAACACTAGAATTTTTCCAAATTCCCTAGATCTAGGGTAATTACCTTATATCTAGAGAAATTTGCCTAACCAAAACTAAACTAACCAACCTAACCTAAAACCAAATATAACCTAAGCTAACCTACCAAATATAACCAAAAACCCAACCTAACCAAATCTAACCTAACCTAACTAACCAAATCTAACCTAACCTCCTAGCGGGAGGTTGGGGGGGTTCTCGACACTTGGGACATCATTCTTGAGGATCGTCAGGTTCACACGTCTCTGGAGACTCAGAAGAAATCCAATGAATTTCCCTAGATCTAGGTAATTTTACAACACCCCCAACTCGAAAACTATGTGGTTGCGACCGCATATTTTGTACCCCAGCCAAAAACCCGCATTCCCCCCGGTCCCCCAAGCTTGTTTTGTGGGAGAGGGGGAGTATGGGGAAAAAACTAGAATAAAACCTACTTATTATGAGGAAAGACAACAAAAGGAATCAATTAAACGTATTTTAATATTATCATAACCATGAATATTATGCAACCTACAAAGAGAAGACTACGACGATGAAAAAAATTCGAGTTGTTTTGGGCGAAATTGATATTCCAGGTGCCCATATTTCGTGCCGCTGACAAACAGAGAAACCTGAGGTGATGGTTGATGTGCAGAGGCCTTCTAAAACCCGGAAAACAGTCACAGCAGAGTCTCATTAAGAAGTAAGCAAGTGGTAGGGACACGTTACGTACCTAACCATTGCTTACCTTTTGACGAGGCTCTGTTATGACTCTGTTTTCCTGGTTAGAAGCCTCTGCACATCAGCCATTACCTCAGGTCTTCTCTATAGTTTTGTCAGCGAGAACAGAGCACAGTAATATAGCACCTGGAATATCAATTTCGCGCAAAATAACTCTAAATTCTTCCATCGCCGTAGTTTCCCTTCGTAGGTCCACCCGCGGCGACCCCGCCCTTAAACCCACAATGCACCCATGTAAAAAAAACCGTGAACGTAGTTATGGGTTTGGGTCCATTGTGTAGGGAATTCTGGTCTAGTGTAAAATATTATACCTTTTTTTTATTTGGTTAATCAGATGAAATTGAATGAGTTACAACTTTTTTTACAATTAGAAGGGGTAAATATGCAGTTTCAATCAATACTCACTATTGAACAATACCCTATGAATAACTAGGGGCCTGTGGCCCCCCGGACCCCCCTTGCTAGTTCACTAACCTAACTAAATTTTCATTAGCGCATTACTTTTTTTTGGGACGAAACTTTGTCATGAATAGTTTTAAAATATGTTTGAATTTATCTGATACTTATTTTTGGGTGATTTATTTTCTCTGATTTAAAATCATACAGTATATTTAAATGAATGTTAGGTTATTATATGTTTCATATATTATTTTCCAGATTATGGACGCACTGCTAGTTTTTGAAGATATAGAAGTGCTTGATCCAGCCAAAGCAGAATGGATCAGATTGCCAAGACAAACTGTGAAAGACAGAAAGACAGCCTAGATTTGTTCCTGAGCGAGACTGAGTTGGAATTAAAAGTTGGTTGGTAAAAAAAACATACTGAAAACATTTCCTAATGTTTAATATCACAAACCTATATATTGTTTTGTCTTTGTACTTGTTAAATGGTGAATGAGTTTAAATGATTAAAATCACAATTGCCTTTGGAAGTATGATGATTTTTGGCTCTTGGGTTTAAGTGGGAACTATATTTAATGATTTATATCACTGCTGGAAGTATTGTTTAGTGTGTAGCAGGTTGGTTAAGTGGTGAACGAATTTTAATTTTTCATATAACTACTGGAAATATCTGATAGTGTGTAGCATGTTAATTTGGGATGTTAGGTTAAATGATGAATGGTTTCTGGTTTACCTAAATAGATTCTGAGAAAACATTATCTCAATGAGTTTCCGTCGCAAATCACTACTTTCAGAGATATAAGATGTTTTTAGTGGGAAAGGGAGAGTGTATAGGAGCGGGTGCAGTCAGTTCGTACACAATTTGTTTCGTTACACCAGTAGATTAGTACACCAAAAAGTTGTTTCATAATCTATATGAAACCATAGTCGTTTCGTACACTCAGCTCAGATTTGAACTAGAGTTACGAAACCACATCACGAATGTACGAAAAAAAACTAAAAGTCAGTGTACGAAACAACTAACAAAACCTGGCTACGAAACAACTTTTGTACGAAACACCCTGTAACCTATAGGATAGGAAAATATTAACTCCCTACCTTTAGACTCACTAACCTAACCCTACATTTAACCTATCAACTAAGGCCAAATCCCCATTAAAAGTGATGATCTTTAATATCGATACTGGAAGTATGATCAATTGCTGAAATGTTAGGTTAAGCGGGGATAAATTAAAATTCAAATACAATTACTGGAAATATATGATCGACTGTTGCATTTTAGGTTAAGTGGTGATTGATCTTTATAATATCCCTACGGAAGTATATGAATATTGTTGCACGTTAGATAAGTAGTGAGCGAGTTTAAAAATTTTAAATATCAGAACTATCTTTGGTAAAAATTTTGGAAGTGGGCAATTTACTGATTCGAGGTCGAAACTTAGTTTTTCCCGAATAGTTTTTATGTGTTTTTTAATGGAATCTGGCACTCGTTTTTGTCGGAAATAAATGTTTGTTTACAGGTGTGGGGGTGCCCGCCCCCCCGCAAACCTTAAATTGCTCAGCTTCGCACTGCCATAGTATTGATTAATTTCTTTTTTCTTGATATCTGTTACTAAACCAAACCCCACCTCTAACCTAATCTAATTTAACTTAACTTAACAGTTTATGGCTGGGAAAAAACGGTAGATTTTCGGGATTACATGTAACACCATTATTATTCAATTGCACCATGGGAAATGGGGTTCAAAATATTCATAAAGAATAATTTCACCGATGATGTTTGTTTTGTTTAGAGGATAATTCCTCAGAGCCGTAGTGATCTACCGCTGCAGCAATTAGGTGTTTTGGGTGAAGCCACCACCCCGGGAGGGGGGTCACAAACCCCCTGCTAACACCGGTACCATTCACTGCTGGGTGGACAGGGGATCGGGTTTTAAGAAAGACCACCCATCATCTTTGCTCGCCCGGGGATCTAAACCGGGACTTCTCGGTTGTGAGCCGAGCGTGCTAACCACTATACTACGGAGTACGTAGTAAATGTAGGTAAGAATCCTAGGACTTTTGGAAGCCCCCTACCGAACTAATACCCTATCTTTGCACGAGTTAGGTGGTAAATAAGCTTAAATGGTTAATATCACAACTGCCTTTGGGAGCATATGACATATTATTGCTCGTTAGTTCAGTGATGAACGAACTTTAATATTAATAACAGTACTGTCCGGAAAAAGAGTAGCTACAAGAGCAATCACGGCATATAACTTTGGGATTTTTTCATTTATGCCCTCAATAACTCCTTGATGAGGTCAATGAGCATCCCTTATCCACAGTTGATATAGGAGTTGCCTTAAGAGAGCCAGCATCGTCACTCGTAGCAGTGGGTCGACTGTAGATTTAAACAAACTTGAATTTCCCGCGATTTCAAGCGCCATTTCGCAGAGTCGAGCGAGAATAGGAGAAGGTTAGCGCTGGCGAACACTCACGTCCGCCAACCCTGGCGTTCGCCAGGGTTGGCGTAAGCCAGTGTTTAAAAGTAAGGATTTCCTGAGGCTGGCGTTCGCCTGGCGGAGCATCGGCAGGCGATCGCCAGCCCGGGCGGAAGGTTTAATAAATACGGCCTCAGAATTAACTCGGTACACTAATATTGTCCCCCTAACTACCTTTTAAGCTTTATACTTTAACTTTATGTTCAAGAGTTAGGACCCTAGGAATCTATCTTGGAACCTTACCTATATGACGTTTAAATTTTTTTTTTTTCCCCTCTCTCTCCTTCCCCTTTTTCTCTCTCTTTTTCCTTCCTCTTTCTTTCTCCTCTTATTTCCCATTCCTCTCATTTAATTTTTCATTTCCCCCCTCTTCCTCTTTTTCTCTCTCTTCCTTTTCTCTCTCTCTCTTTTTCTTTTTCTCTCTCTCTCTTATTTCCTTACCCCCTTTTTCCCCATTTCACATCTCTCTTCTTCATCCTTTTCTTTCTCTCTCTCTCCCTCTCCCTCTCTCTCCCCTCCTCTCTCCTATTTTTTTTTTCCCCCCCTCTTTCCCCCCTCTCTCTCTCTCCCCTTCTTTTTCCCCCCCCTCTCTCCCTTTTTTCTCCTCTCTTTATCTGCTTGAACGGTGGCAGGGATTTTTCTTCTAAAAAAAATCACTCGCCGTTATTAGTTGTAACGGAAGAATATTCAGGGAGATTAAAATTTTTACTTTCAAAAATATATTAAAATTTCTTCAAACAAGAGATAATAATAAAGAAAATTAAGGGGAAAACCCTGGCACCCCACTGGAGATTATTGGTTATTTTTTTTTTTTTTCTTCTTCTCATTATTAGCTTTTTTTTTTTTTTATAGTAAAAAAAAAAAAAAAAAAAAAAAAAATACAAAAAAGTTGAATTTTCCCTAATTTTCGGGAAATTTTCCCCTCCTTGTGTGTGTGTGTGTGTGTGTGGGGTGTGTGTGTGTGGTGTGTTTGTGTGTGTGTGTGTGTGTGTGTGTTGTGTGTGTGTGTGTGTATCTATTTCAAGGAGAGAGAGAAAAAAAAGAGAAAGAGAAAGGATAGAGAAAAAAAAAGAGAGAGAGAGAGAGAGAAGAGAGAGAGAGAGAGAGAGAGAGAGAGAGAGAGCGAGAGAGAGAGAGAAAATATTAGTCATGCATCGGGAAACTCTGGCCTTGACTGTCACTGCTTCTTGTATGGATGGTTTGTCCTGCATAACTATAATACCCAAATGACAGCCTGTTGTTTTTGTCTTGCTCTAAAATGTTATGAGATGCATAATAACAAAGATATTGAGCCACTACCTAACACACAGAAGAGAGAGAGAGAGGAGCTAGATGAGAGAGAGAGAGAGAGAGAGAATTTAACGTCATATAGGTAAGGTTCCTGCATTACATAACACATATAATTATCTTCCTACAACACTATTTATTGTCTCCATAACTTCACCCCTTCACGCCCGGATCTTTCCTTTGCTATAATAAAAGTGTCTGTTGTTAGCCATAAAATTACGAAAAGTAACTACATATACCAAATTAACTGGACAAGGATGTCAAACAGGTCATATCTATAAAATATTGCTTTAATTCACTAAAAATCGTATAATGGTAGTCAAATTACAATGGAAATTACGTTTTGGGCCTCAAGGGGTTAATGTCTGTTCAAGTGTATCAGGAATTTTTTTTTTATTACGTTAGGTCTGGTCAGCGTCTGGTGGAAAGATGACGTAATAGTTGACATTAGTTTTACTTTCACTATCTTAATCATGATCGTTCTATTTCTCCTTTAACAATGAAACATTTGATATTATATTATATTTGCTTTAGTACTTAAGTTCATTCCCTCATGTCTGTATAATTATGTTGTTGTTATTATTATTATTATTATATTAAAGATTGAAGACGTAACGAAATTAAAGACATTTATGCTCGTATTCGTAGTCACATACCATGATTGCTCGTGGTAATTGTTCACTTTTTGTCTTGTTCTAATTAAATCAATATGTCATGCCAGCTCTGTTGTGATTGCAATAGGAGTACTGTATGATTGCTCTAGTACTTTCCATGGCAGCTACAAGATCAAAAGTGAATAATTTTTGACTGAGTAGAAATGGAACAAAATCATAGCAATTACCACGATCAATCATGGCATGTGACTAGGGAATACGAGCAATAGTTCTACGTCGCAGCAAGATTATATAGGTGGTTTTAATAATCACTCATGTTCTTTGCTACCTAAATTCTAACTACCTGCTAACTACCTACCTACCTAATTTTCTACCTAAATTAAACTACCACGTGTAGGCCTCGCGGCCTCTTGTAGCTTCCTTATTTTCTTATGTTCTAATTCCTACCTAATTGTATTCACTGAGATATTTAGGTACGCATATAAATCAAACATTTCCGACACCTGTAGCTCTCTCTCTCCCTCCCTCCTCCCCCTTCTCTCTCTCTCTCTCTCTCAACACAACAACACCCACAAAAATAACCATATGTACAAGACTATTATTTTAAAAAGCCTACCACTTCAATAAAGTTAAAGCACCATACCTTCACTGCTGCACCACAAGTATGTATGGCAACAGAAAACTTAATTGCTTCCTCGTATTGAGCAAGCGCAGGTAAATGCGTAGTCAACACACACACCCATTCTTTACAGGCGAGAAAAGTGTTGTGGTACTGTGTTGTAGCCTGGGAGAATGGTATGTGGTAGGTAGCTAGGAACCGCTTGCCAGATTCCCTTTGCGGCGTAAAGACGGGACAAAAGAGCGGGGAACTCCCTTCTATAATTTCTATTTTGTTTATTATGGTCAAAATGCAGTAAGCGAAGCCACGCCCCCTGCCTCCCCTCTATTCTACGGGCAGCTGTTTGGTGCATTCCTCGTATCATCACTACCAATCACAGTATCTTCACTACTTAACAGCGGCGTGACCACTGGACAGAGCAATCTTCACTACAGAGGGTGACGAAATCAAGAATCCCTTTGTAGTAAAGATTGCCGTATGATGAAGGAGGGAGAAGGACTCAGGGGGGGGGGGGGGGGGGGGGGGGGGGGGGGGGAGAACGTGTTTACTATAAAGTTCAAAGTTGTAACATATACAGGAAAAGTTATGCTCCTACTGTCCCGTCTCCAAATCTACTATTATCCAGCTTGCCTTAGAAGTCCCGAATATTTCTTACATTAATACTTCTGCATCAAGGTTATTCCAGGCTTCTATGCTTCTATACGGGAAGCTGTATTTTTTTATGTCCCTCTATGTGTGTGTGGTGTGTATGGACGAAGCTATTGGTTTAAAGGCCTCTTCCATTTGCGACATTTCATGAACCAGTTCACGGAACCCAAGAATTCAGGCGTTCCATTTGCGCACGAAAACCTAGGTCCGAGGCGACCCGCGTAGTGACTCAGCATAACCCGTGAACTTTTCTACCCACATTCATTGGTGGGTAGAATTTTCAGTTCATCCAGTTCATAACAGAGAATGGCAAGGCAGAAAGTTAAATAAACAGGGGAAGAGTTAACAAGTTTTGTTAACGAAGGAGACGAAGTGGAAGAGGACCTATGAAGCAATAACAACAACGGTCACAAGAAGAAGAAGAAGAAGGCCGCCGCTTTATATGTCGGTCACAAGAAGAAGAAGAAGAAGGCCGCCACTTTATATGTCGGTCACAAGAAGAAGAAGAAGAAGGCCGCCGCTTATCAAAGCCAACCATTCACAGTCACAGACTGGGTGATATGATGTAAACTATCGCCATGCTTAATTGGTTCCATTTTACCTCATACCTCACACAATACCTCATCATATCTGCCAAAGATGCCAGCAGTGGATGGTACCGGTACATAATATCTCTCTTCATCACTAGAATCGTCCATCATTGCGAGAATAGCCCCAGACACGGCAGGAATAAGCTCTCCTTCCTCTTGCCTTGCCATCTTGGTTGTTTGTAAACAAAAAAAAACGGGGTTTTTGCGTTCCATTTGTGACACGCGAACCCAACCCTGAACGAACCCAACCCTCCCTGAACTGAAAGAACTGGTTCATGCAACTTGGGCACAAATGGAAGAGGCCTTAAATGGTGTTTAACGAATGTGCTTTTTATTTTATATATATAATATATATATATATATATATATATATATATATATAATATATATAATATATCTATATAATATATATATATATATATATATATATAGCTTACATATACACAAAGAGAGAGAGAGAGAGAGAGAGAGAGAAGAGAGAGAGAGAGAGATAGAGAGAGAGAGAGAGAGAGAGAGAGCTGTCCCTCCCGCCAATGTTACGTCATGTTAGCTACACTAGTTTATACGCTATTGTGGGATGTCTGAGGTTTACGCATTATGGTGTAACTTGTGATTTTGTAGATATATATTGAGAGAGAGAAGAGAGAGAGAGAGGAGAGAGAGAGAGAGAGAGAGGGGAGAGAGGAGAGAGAGAGAGAGAGAGAGAGAGAGAGAGAGAGAGAGAGAGAGAGAGAGGAAAAACCCAGGGAGAAAACCTAACAGATGGACATCATATAAGCAGACAGAAAGGAGGGGAGAGAGAGAGAGAGAGAAGAGAGAGAGGAGAGAGAGAGGAGAGAAGAAAAGAGAGAAGAGAGAGAGAGAGAGAGAGAAGAGAGAGAGAGAAGAGAGAGAGAGAGAGAGAGGAGAGAGGAAGAAGAGAGGAGAGAGAGAGAACATTGTATGTTTGCCGGGAGTGACCCGGATATGTTTTCAAGGCCAAGTCATTACGAGTCCTGACATGCTTGGCAGCGCGGTGCGGTCGGTGGTCGGTTCGTCCGCCAGTGACTCCAACGCCTCGGGCACTGACGTCACGTGCTGGGTATTATTTTAGACTAGCCGCAAAGCCGCCCTCCGGGCGGACTTTTTGGCTAGCTCTGCGGAGGGCTATTGGCCAGCTAGCCAAAGCTAGTTAGCTAGCTGGAGGAGCTAGCCAAAAAGTCCGCCCGGAGAGGCGGCTTTGCGGATGGTTTTCTGGGCCACATAGCCAGTGTTCTGCACAAGTGTTGGGTTTAATGAGCAGCGTTTGGGGCAAAAATATTGGCACCATCAGGCTAAACAAACATTATTACAATTATTAAAAACTAATATAAAAATTCTAAAAAAACGAGTTGTAATATGAGAATAAAATTATAATAAAAAATCTTGAGGAAAATATAATTTATGAGATATTTTATGAGAAAATGTTTTTATTTTCCTACCTAAAGATAATGAGTCAAAATCTAATATAAAAATTCTAAAAAACGAGCTATTTCAGAATATAATTATATTTTCCTACCGTAGATAACAGTGAAGCCGCCACCTGCAGTGAAGTCGCCAGGCGCCAAATATTACGAATTATAGCATCACTACTGATTTTTATGTGCCACTGAAGATGTTACACAGTAGTTTTTTATCATGACTGTAAATCTACCCTGTTTCAGCGTTGTTTTATGCTTTGTATCTGCAAAATATAACTGTTGAGCATTTGCTTCTCACGTTTTTCTTCGCGCGAGGACAGACAGTAAACAATAGCTTTTCGGGCGACAGGACGCAGACTTGCCAGATCTTTCAAACTTTAATAGAATTTATTTTCACGTTGGCAGAGGAATTTTTATATATCCAAGCATCTTCCGCAGGTAATATATATAGAGACTTGTTATACTTTACCTCTAATTTCCCTGAATTCCCCAGAGTGGCGACTCAACTGTGGGTTAAAATACTAGCTGGACTTTGGTAGGTATTAGTCGTACCTGTTTAGTAATTGTTCATATAGCCTAGCCTG
>JACEEZ010017547.1:0-54193 GCA_016584305.1 Chionoecetes opilio | reverse complement strand
CACATCAACAACCACCCCATAACCACCATTCAACCACCCACAAAAAAACCCACCCACACACACCCCCATCAACACCCACCTGTCCTGTCGTCGTCGCTCTTCTGTGTCCTCAACCCCCGACAAAGACCCACCCGTCACCTCCGATCCAAAGTTTCAAACCGCCTAAACCACTATACTTTTCAAACATCTTTTCCATACAATCTCACCACCACAACTACTACAAACTACTTACTACTACTACTACTACTACTACTACTACTACTACTACTACTACTACTACTCTACTACATTAACTACTGCTACTACTATTCTACTACTACTACTACTACTACTACTACTACTACTTCACTATTAACTAACTACAAATAACTACTAACTATATACTATTTACTACATTCTTACTACTTCTACAAACTACTACTATTTACTACTATTTACAAACTACTTCTACTTCTACTACTACTAACTACTACTACTACTACTACTACGACTACTACTACTACTACTTCCTACACTACTACTACTACTACTACAAACTACTACTTCTACTACTACTACACTACTACTTCTACTACTACTACTACTACTACTACTACTACTACTACTACTACAAACTACTACTACTACTACTACTACTAACTACTACTACTACTACTAGGTCTAGTAGGAGATAATAGGTAGGAGGGTCAGGGTGTGTCTAGGGAAAATAGCCCTAGTAGTCCAGTCAAAAACGAAAAAAAAAACCTTACCCTGAACAAATTCCAAGAAAGGGGTTTTATTTGTTTTTTTTGGTAGTATTACATGTAGGGAAAAACATACTAAAAGTTTTACCAAAATATGGTTACCACAAAGGGTCCAAATGTGACGTCAAAGAATATGGCCGCCAAAGCTATAAAATTTTAAGGGGATCGTTTCCCCTATCGGGCAATTTTTTTTGTTATTGAACCTACAAACGTGAAAGTTGGTATATATACGTAAAAGTTAATTCTAAGAACTTTTTGTTCCTGAAAAAAATTGATTTTCCTCATAGAAAAACAAATTTAAACGGATAGAAAACGTGATTTTAGGGGGGGGTTTCCAAACCCAAACTCCTCCTTGAGTTTTTGACGTAGGGCGATGATTGGGTATCATTGGATGCGGAAAGACTTGGGCTACAAATTTAAGTAAGCACTTTTTTATTTTCCTCCTCTGAAATTAAACAAAGTGAACATTGCGGAAGGAAACGAAATTTGTCGGGAAAAAGGAGGTTTTTCCTTTCTAATGGGGAGAAAAAAACGGGTCTCCTTATCAATCTGATTTCACAACCGCATGAAGGACAGAGGTTTTTGCAACGTAATCCCAATCAGAGGGGATGCAGATGTGGAGATTGTTAAGGCAGCAGTGTCAATGTCATCCAACAAAAGGCCCTAGTCTCATTGGCGAAGATACAGATCTATTGGTGTTGGTTACTTCATCACGCGCCCAACCAGCGATGGCAACAAGCTTTATTTCTACTCGGATAAAGGGAGTCCTTGCAACAGAAATATCGACATTAAGGTTATGAAAAAGTTGCTTGGAAACGATGTCTGCAGCAGTCTTCTTTTTTTCCTGCATGCAATTCACGGGATGCGATACCACTTCCGCGGTTTTGGAATGGGAAAAAACTCGCTCTACACAGTTTTGAAGGGAGACTCTGTCTTCAATAGCTGTGCTAAGATGTTTACCACACCTAAGAAAAACATAGCTGAGATTGAAGACGCTGGGTGTAAGCGATGGTGGCATTGTTCGGGGGCAAACCTGGAGACAATCTGTCTGCAATGAGGTATTCTGCCCTCTGCCGAAAAGTTGGTTCAGCCAAAAGCTTTATTACACCTGAACGACTGCCACCGACCTCCTCTGCAACGAAGTATCATGCCCTTCGGAGTTTACCTCCAAGTGATGCTTTGAAGGGACAATGGTGAGGCCATGGACACTACTGAATGGGATGGAATTGCAGAACAACAGTCTACTTCCAGTGATGATGGATACTTCACCTGCGCCAGAAAACTTCTGAAAATATTCACTGCAATTGTTCTCGTGGTTGTAGTACACTTCGGTGCACTTGCAAAACACACGGACTTATCTGTTCACGGGTTTATGCGGACCATGTCAAGAAGGGCCCATTGTGACAATATGAGTGAGGAAGCAGTGTCTGATGATGAAAATAGAGCTAAAATAAACTGACACGGTTATTCAGTGATGAAGTAGGTCTTAAAATGCACTGTGTATTCTATAATTTTTAGAAATGTACATGAAATGTCATGACGTCATTGATGACGTCATGACCTCGCCTGTCCGTGTAGTTAGTATAAAACTTTGTATCAAAATTGTTATATCAACATATATAGTATAAAAAATGTAAACTCTTCTGTAACCTAACAGCTACAGCTTTGAAATAAGGAAAGAGTGGTTATTTTTAGTGCGATGGCTGTCCATCGTCTTATTTACGTCATAGTTAGGACTTTGTGGTGATCAATTTTTAGTAAACTTTTAGTATGTTGTTCCCCACATATAATGTTAGGTGTATGTCCCTCAAATAGTCCCTCCAAAATAAAAAAAATGAAAAAAAAAATGATTTTTTTTATTTTTATTTATTTTTTATTTTTGAGGGGCTATAATTTTTGATCTAATTAAAAATTTAAAAATAAATCGCCCTTGACGTCCTAGCGGCTTTATTCCTCTTTCGAATGACACCTCTACCGACTCTCTCCGACTGATATTGACGGAGGAGTAGTCTTTGGGGGGAACCCCCCTAAAATCACGTTTTCTTTCGCTAACTCGTTTTCTATGCGTCAAATCAAAAAATTTTCCCAAAAGACGACCCCTATTTTTTTTACTTGTTTTATATAGTAAACCAAGTTTCAAAGATGTAGGTTTAAAAATAATAAAAAAAAAAAAAATTTGGGGAGTCGATCCCCTTAACATTTTATAGCTTTTGGCGGCCATATTCTTTGACGTCACATTTGGACCCTTTTGTGGTAACCATATTTTGGTAAACTTTTAAATATGTTTTTCCCTACATGTAATACTACCAAAAAAAACAATAAAAACGCTTTCTTGGAATTTTTTTCAGGGTCAAACCGTATTTTGACTGGACTATAGGGCAAGGCACTGGGAATTTTCGCCCCTGGTTGGGAAGGGGATGGGAAAGGGGGTTGATTTAATGCCTAAAAGGGAATGTTGCCAGCCATCAGAGGTCATATGGCAACTATGGCAAAGCATATAAAGGGTCAGGGTTAAAGAATAATAGTGAAACGATGAGGGAAGGGAAAGAACGGAATGTTACAGCAGGATGGTTAGATCAGATGTAGATGTGGATTTTTTGGGAAGGAGGTTACATTGTCCAGGGAGAAGGAGGGGGATTCCCGGAGAATGTCCGCAAGAACAGGGAGGTCCGGGAAAGGGAGGACAAATGAGGGAAGGAACGGAAGGGGGGGGGGGCATTTTGAGATATGGCAATTCTAGAGCATTTCTGGCACATTTCCCCTTTTTTAGTATTTAAATCTGGGAGCATTTTGAAGCAATTTCAATTTGTATTTAAGAAATTAATTGACTTGCGCCCCCCTTTTCAAGAAAATGTTCGAAGTATAACACCTACTATAAGAGCGTTTTGAAACCCCTTTTTAAAAAGCTGTATTTGGTCTTCCTTTTTTGGGGCGAGGAGTTTTGGGGCGCCCCCCCTGATTGGGCCAAATTTTTTAATTCCAAAATTATATCATCTCAGATTACCCCCACGGGTCACACACACACGCACGCCCCATCCCTCCACACCTCACACACTCCCACAGCCCCCACCCACGCACCCCACCCACCACCACTTATTCTACCCCACCACCCAAAACCACACATCCACCTTCTCACCACCACCCCACCCCCCACCACCAACCCCCCCCTTTCAAAAACACCACCCCCCACCACCACACCCCCACCACTCACGCCACCTCTGGACAAGGGGGGGCCACTGATGGGTTTGTAGTAGGCGCCCCCCCAGCCTTTTCCCAAACCCTTGTGCCTTCCCATCCTCAGGAAAGGGTGGCATCACTAGGGCATACGGTTAATAAAATTATTTTTGGGAAAAGACCACGCCCAAAGGAAAAAAAACAATCTTTTTAGCTTTTGACCCCATCCTGTAAATTTTAAAATACATAAAAACAAAACCTCGTACCTAGACGAGATCGGTTTTAATTTACGGCCTTTCTATAGAGACAACCAACAATGCAAAACAAGACACAGGAAAAAAAGCCGCAGAAAAACCCGTTTTAATACAACAGTCGCCAAAAAGGGGGGCTCCTACGGGCGGGCGAGCTTTTTTTTTTTTTTTTTTTGTCATTTCACGTAAATGTTTTTTGGCAAATTTTCGTTATTGAGCAACCCCGATTTCGGGCCAAAACTTTTTTCCCTTAAATATTTTTGATGTGTTTTGAGTGAATCGGGGCATTCGTTTTTTGAGGGAAATAAATTATAATATTTTTATATAAAAATTACATATTAAAAAATATAAAATATCTATATAAAATATATTATATATATAACTATATTATTTTTATATACCTATCTATATATTTTATATTTATTTTTAAAATATAGTTATATATTTTATATTTATATAATATGGGATTTTTATCTCATAAAATCTTAAAATTTTATTTATTTTATATTTTCTTAATTTTTATTTAATATTTTTTTTCTATTTATATTAAAATATTTTGTTACAAAATTTTCATTTTTCCCCGTATTGTTTTTAGGGTTTCCAAAGGGCCCGGGGGCAAGTGTGTCCCGCCCCCTTTGGGGAATTTGGGTTCCCGGAAGGGTTGCCCCCCGCCGCCAGCTGGTTCCCCATATAAAAAAATTTCTTGCCCCTTTCCCTTTTCCCGCCCCCCCCAATCATTCTTATGTGTTGTGTGGGAAAGCCACTGTGGGGGGGCGTGGGCAAACCACTAGGAGGCTGTTTGAGTCCCCCTTTTCCCCCCCTTGATCCCAGGGTTTTGGGTGAGTATTTTGAAAGTGTTTTCACCCTTTTATTTTCCCGAGTCGGGGGGGGCTTTATTTATGGGAAAAGGGAGAGTAGGGGGGAATAGGTGTTTTGGGGCCCCGTGGGACGCTTTTTTGGGTGTTTTGGGGGATAAATAACTTTCCCCTAGGAGCGTTTTTTTGTATAAAACTCAGTTAAAAGGGTGCTCTTTTTGTGAGGGTTAACTTAAAAAATTTGAAGCGTTTGTGTTTTGTAGCCTATAGAGGCCCCGTAAAGCCCCTCTTGGTTATGTGTGAGGCTCAGTAGAAGCACTCAAAGGGTTTTGTGAAATATTATAGAGCCCTCATTTAGAAGTGCTTTTAAAGGTGTTTTTGTGTGTGGGGGCCCGGGGAGGTTTTGAGAGAAACCGGAAAAAGTGAAGGGAGTGAGATTTGGGCAGCGTTGCGCGGGGTTCTTACCTGCGGTCTTCTGTGACCGTGCATTAAAGTTTTTAAATTCTTTTTTCCAAAGGAATTGGAGTTAAGGGGTTTTTAATTTTTATAAAAGGTTTTTTCTTTATTTTGACCTTTTTAAAAATACCCTAAATTAACTTAATTAACCCCGGCCCCTTGGGGCTGGCCTGGGGGGCGCCCTTGTTCCCCCGACCGTGCCCATAAAATATACGTGGGGGCGAAAAAAAGAAAATTTGCCTTTTGATGGATGAAGAAAAGATAAGATAAGATTTTAAATCCTATCTAGACACTTGGGGGAAAGTCCCAAATTTACAAGGTTTTTTACTATACAAGCGCCGCCACGTCAGCACGAACTAGGCGGACTCGAACCGCTGACCGAAGGGCCAGGCCCTGCACTTTGCGAACTCACTTCCTTCCCAACCTTGCCCCCCCCTGAGGGGCGGGGATGAAAAAAAGGAGAGAGAGAGAGAAAAGGAAAAAGGGGAAAAAGAAAAGGAGGAGAGAGAAGAAAGAGAGAAGAGAGAGAGGAGAGAAAAGGGGCGGAGAGAAAGAGAAAGATAAAAACAAACCAACATGCCCAGACAGGCAAAAATGAAAAAAATATAAAAATCAACCCCAAAAAAAACAGACAAAGTTAAAAAAAAAAAAATAAAAATAGGGGGCAAAGGAAAAAAAGCTGTACCCCGGGAAACGTTAATTTTGGGCGAAATTGTGGCCTGGAAAATGATTTTTTGGGGGTTTGCCTAGTGCGGGGAGAAAAGGTTTTTTCCCCCGGGAAAAATGATTTTTGGGGGCTGCCTGAGTGCGAGGAGAAAGGAAATTGTGCCCGGGGAAAATGAGGTTTGGGGGCTGCCTGAGTGCGGGGAGCAGGCAATTGGATGATTTTTATGCCTCATTCCTCTACTTGGGGCCCCTTTCTTGGTGCTTCTGTAAGAGAATTAGGGAAGTACGGGAAACCCGGGAATTTAAAATACAAAAAGAAAAATTTGGCCGCTGGTGTCTTGCCCCCCCCTCAATATCACTCGGGGGGAGCTGGGGCCCCTGGCCCCGAGCACCCCGTCCCTTCGCTCCCGAAAACGGGGGGAAAAGGGTTTTTTGACTTAAAAAACCTTTGGGGGTCGTTTGCGAGGAAAAGCCTCGAGGGTTTATTTAGGGGGCCCGTAACTCCTTCGGCATCTCCCCCTTTTGTGTCCTAGACGCAAATCACGGTGGGGCACACTGCCCTTGTTTTTTTGAGGAAGGAAAAGAGGCTTGGGGGTGGGGGTTCCTTGGCCCTTGGTTTGGGGGCTTCCCGCCCTCCCGGCTCCCGGGCCCTTTTTCGGGGTTTGGGAATTATCGTCCTGGCCCGGTTTTCCCAATTTAAATGTTTTTTTTTTAGTAAAATTAATAAAATTAAAACCTCCAAAAGGGGGTTTTTGGGGTCTTTTTTTAAAAATGGTTTCATTAGTTTTAAAATGTTTTTTCCTTTTTGTTTGCTAATGAAGGGTAGTTTTATATATTAAAAAACTTCCTGCTATTTGTTGATTTTTTTTGGTTTTATCCAGTCCACACTTTTAGGGGAAGCATTTTCAGTTTTTTTTTTTGGCTGGGAATTTTCCAACCAGTGACATATATTTTGGTGTTCTGTATTCTATGAAATTTACTTTTTTCGTTTAATGTTACCCTAGGGCCCTTGGTTTCCATGCAATACAAAAGAAACCCTCGCTAAAAGGGCAATTTGGGGGGGGGGGGTGTTTCCCGGAAATATAAAGGAAACCTCTGCCAAGGGGCCCTAACCCTTTCTCGCGCTTTTTTCTTTTTTAAACCGCCCCAGCAGTGTCTAAGTCCCAGGCGCGGGTGGTTAAGGGGTTTTAACATTTCGACCATCAAGGCACACTAAATTGGGAATATCGTTTAACACTTACCCCCTCTGCCGGGACTCTAGACAGGCTGGAGACGGTGAAAACAAAAAAATCAGCGCGAAAAGGGGGTTGGGCCCGTCTGGCGGGCAGGTGCCTCAAGGCGAAACCCTTTTTATATCCAAAAAAATTTTTAAAGGGAAAATCTTCTTGTTTCTATAAGGGGGGGGGGGGGAAAAAAAAAAAAAAAAGGTAGGATGGGGAAAGGTAGGGTGGGGTAAGGGTTTTCCTTAAAGGTGGCGGGGTGGGGCATTTCACACGTAAACGAGAGGTAACGCGAGTGAGAGCTACGGCGGGGAAAAACCGTACGGTAAAAACGGTACATACTTTGCTTATTGGTCTTTTTTAAACCCTGCCTGAATTATTCTCTCTCTCCCCTCTTTATTTCCTTGATTTTTTAAATCATTTAAAGCTTTAAAAAAATTAAAACAAACTTGTAGTGGCAAAAATATAAAAACAATAATAATCATAATGGGGAAAAATTGTTTTTTAAATTTTTTCATTACTAATTTTTATTTTTCTGGGGGGAAAAGGAGAAAAGGGGGTTCCAATAAAGGGGAAGGGGGAATTAGGGGGAAAATTTGAAAGGGGTTTTTTGGGATAATTAACCTTTATTTTTCTTCAAAGTCTTTCCCTTTCCCTTTTTCCCTTTTTCCCCTTTTCCCTCTTTTCCCCGTCTCTCTTTTCCTTCCTTTTCTCCCCCCTTTTGCCCCCCTCCCCTCTCCTTTTCCTCTCTCTCTCTCCCCCTCTCCTCTCTCTCCCCCTTCCCCTTCTCCCTCCCCTCTTTCTCGCCCCTCCCTTCCTCTCTCTCTTCTCTCTTTCTCTCTTTTTTCCTCTATATCTGTGATAAAAAACTTAAACAAATTATTCATGAAGTGGTTTTTTTTAAATTTCTTCCCACCTTTCACAAGGGGGCGTTGAAATATGCCTGACAAGCCCCCCCACCACCACAAGAACACCCCACACCAGCCTTTCCCCCTCCTCACAGGTGGTCTGGATATGCCTGGCAACACGACCCTTGCTAGGGAAAAAACTTGCCGCAATTTTCACACTTGTACTTCCTCTCACCCGTGGGGTGAGCATGTGGGGTGTTTAAAATTGCTCTTGCGGGCAAAAGTTTTCCCACAAATCCTACCCCCCAAAGTTTCTCTCCACCAGTGGGGGGTGAGCCCTGTTTAGTTAAAATTGCTCTTGTGGGAAAATTTTTCCCGCCCTCCTGGCACTCCAAAATTTCTCTCACCAGTGGGGGGTGAGCATGTTGGGGAGTTAAAATTTTCTCTTTGGTAAAAGTTTTTTTCCCACACTCCCGACACCAAAGTTTTTTCTCACCGTGTGGGTGACATGTGTAGGTTTAAAAATTTCTCTTGTGGCAAATTTTTTTCCTGCCCTCCCCGGACTTTTAAAAGGTTTTTTCTCACCGTGTGGGGGAGCATGGGGTTTTGGGGGTTTAAATTGCTTTTTGTGGGGGGAAATGGTTTTTCCCGCACTCCTGGCACTCAAGTTTCTCTTTACCAGTGTGGGGGGACATGTGTGGGGTTAAGATTGCTCTTGTGGGTTTAAAGGGGTTTTCCCACACTCCCCGACACTCCCAAATTTTCTCACCCGTGTGGGGAGGATTTTGGTATTAAGATTGCTCCTTTTGGGGGAAATTTTTTTCCTACACTTTCCCGAAAAACTCAAATTCCCCTCCCCACCAGTGTGGGTGAGCAGTGGCTCCTAAGAGCATCTTTACGAGGGGAACCCTTTGCCCAGTTGGGCACACCCCGGGCCCGTCTTGCGTGTAAAGGGGGAGGGCGTGTGGGAGTAAAGCCAGCCTTGCTGGAGCACACTTTTTCCAAAAAGTGGTCACAATTTTAGGTCCCCACCCCTCCCCTTTTTCAGCACTACTTCTGCCACACCCCGTGTGGGGGCATCAGCTGGGCCCGCAGGAAAAACCCGGGGGAGGCCCCCGGGGGGGAACCAAACGTTCCCTAAAAACCCAAAGGGGGGCCGGGAGGAAAAAATTTTGGGTGGGCGCCGACCCGGTCTTGACCTCAGCACCTTAACATTGGGGCCCCCACCACAAGCAGGGAAGTGCTTCCCCTTTAAAGGGGGCTTCCTGCTTCACCCTCCACTTTAAAAACCCGCCCTTTTTGCAGCCCCCGGATTAAAAGGCCCGCACGGACCCCCACGCCCCCACTCTACGGGGGGGGGGAGTGGAGTGATGAGTGGCTATTGGGCCTCAATTTTTGGAAATTTAGCTAAACCCTTTCCCCCCACACGCCCCAAAAAGGGTAAAGGGGCGGAAAAATGGGGGGAGTGGGGAGAGGGCGGGCTCTCTCTCTCCCCTCAAAAAAACAGGCAAAGGAAAAGAATATTTAAAAATGAAAAATTCTTCTATTCAATTGAAATTTGGTCAGAAAAGGTCATACTGCATAAGAAAAACAAAAATATACAGTAAAAACTTTCCCTTAAAAAAATAAAATACCCAAAGGGAAAAAAGAGAGGGGGGGGGGGCAGAGGTTTTCCCGCCCTGGGGTACAGAAGGGGACCGCTTTTCCCCCCAGCCCCCTGTCCCTAAAAGGGGTCATTTGGGGCCCCGGGCTCACATTTTCACTTAAAAAAAAAACGAATATAATTAAAAGAAAAATTTTCCTGAAAACCCTTTCCGTTGAATAGAAACACTTAACCCCCCCTGCATTCCGTCCTTATTTTACCCTTTAAAACGCCTTTAAAACGCCCAGGGGCGAGCGAGCCCTTTGAAACCCGCCGCACGTGTGGCGTCACCCGGAGTTTGACCCTTTTTGACTTTGCTTTGGTTTTGTGGTCCAAAACCCCACCCAAATTTTTTAAAATTTGTCGGTAAAAGCCGTTTTCTCAGCTATAAACAAGATAAAAGTTGTCTGACACCCCCCCCGGCCCGCTAAACCCCCACGTGAGACAAAAATTTTCAAACAAAAAAAGGGATTGAATGGGCATCAATGTCCAAAAACCGCTTGTCAAACGGGGCGGGCTTTCCCAAAAATTAAGCTCCGAAAAAGCGTGAAAGGTCGGGGCCCGGGGGGCTCAAAATGAAAAAATCCCGTATCCACCCCAGGGCTCCGACTCTTCGCCCTCGCTTTGTAATGAATTCTTTTCTCGTGCAAGGGCCCTGGGAGAGGCTCCAAAAGGGGTTTTTTTTCGTTTAAAAAGTTTTTCCTTTTCGTGTATTTTTCTTTCCCGACCAAACTCTCTCATGTCAATGGTTTTTCTGTTTTCCCTTTTGGGTATTTTTTTTTATAAGTTATCGCACAAAAAAATTTTAAAGGGCCCCAGAAAAAATGCCTTAAAGAGACCCTGAAAAAAGCCCAAAAAAGGGGGAAAAAACTTTAAAATTACTTCAACCCCTTCACTAAAACATTTTTTTTGGGGAAAAATTTTTGGGTTTGCTATATCCAAAACAGGGAAATTAAAACGTGTTTTCCAGGGAACCTTGTTTTCTTTATAAGGGGGGTTTGCCACCGTGGTAAAAAAGGGCAAAATCAACACTTCTCTTCAAAAATAAAAAGTTTCTACCTTTTCTAATTTTTTTATCAAAAGTTTTATGAAACTTTGGGAAATTTTGGCCCTTTACTGTGTACAGTCCCAAAAAAACCCCCAAAAAAATGTAAACTTTTAGTACTAAAGTCAAAAAATCTTTTTTTTGGGGATATTTCTTGATAATTTTATCAAACGCCTATTAAAAACGCACTCTATATAAAGTTTCCCCCCTTATTTCTTCAAATTTTTTCTCACTAAAAAAATTTTTTTAATGTCAACATGATTTAAATACATTTTCTTCAGCAGTTCTGGGCCCGTCTTCAGAATATTTTGTATCTGCAATAGTTTTCCCGAACTATCCGTGTAAACTTGACCCTCTAATAGCAGTGACATATTTTTTAAAAACCTTTATTTTTTTTGGGTTTGATTGGGTTGGGAAAAAATGCACGAAAGTTGTAAAGGATAATGACTACACGGGAAATACAAGAATGCCAAATAAAAATAGTGGTTTTTTGCCCCACAAAGGTTTTTATGGATGATAATATCATCCATACAAATTTCGTGAGGGGGTAACCAAAAATATCCTTTAGTGGCAAAATTCCCCTTTTCTTTAAAATGTGGCCCTATTTTTCCACACTGTAAAAACAAAAATGCACTTTAAAAGGGTAGTGTCCTAGCCTCACGGGAAAAAGTATGGATGATGTGGGCCACACTGTAAAGACAAAATGCCAAATAAAAGGTGTGTTAGCCCCCACGAAAAATTTTTATGGATGATGTTCCACACGTGTAAAAAGACAAGAAAGCCACTAAAAGGGGTAGGGGTCCCCAGCCTCCGAAAGGTTTTTATGGATGATGGTCCACACTGTAAAAAAAAAGAATGCCACTAAAGGGTATTTTTTAATGTCAATATTTTTGGAAAATTTAAAATTTTTTTTGGCCCGAAGTCAAAACCCCCTTCCCTCTGCCCTGATATGTCCCCCCCTTTGCGCCTCACGTTTCCAAAATTTGGTGGGGAAAAAACTGAGTAAAAAGAAGAAAAAAAATTTTCTAAATTGTCCGATTATAAGTATAATTTTAAAAAACTACCCCTTTTCAAATGATATAACAAAATAAATTTTTGCAAGCATTTCACTTTTTATACTGAAATGTCCCCCTCATCCCGATTTAAGAATTTTATTCTTCCCCCCTTGAAGTGCCACCAAGGATTACGCCTAATGTCCCCGCTGGGAAGCACCGACCAGACATTGGGAATTACCTGGTGGCTAAGTGCGGGTACACAATTATAGGCCCAAACAGAAATTTATTAATGTGTAAAACACGCTTTTAAGTTTTACAACGGAGGTAATTTTCAACATTTTCCCTTCCCTAATGGGAAAAAATGTAACTAAACCCCGAGGGAGGTAAAACGCGCACAAACCGGGGCCCCCGTCCAAATCACAAAAATGAGGGGGCTGGTTTTTAGGAAAATTTTTTTAAAACCCTAATAACCAATGTCACATAACACCATATCCGTGGGAGGTGGGAAAACCAAGTAATATAAATCACAATGTCTGCATTTGTAATATATAACCCAAAAAGACCCCCTGTGAAATTTATACGTTAGTCAAATCACAAAAGCAAAAGTTTTTACTTTCCCATCCATCACCTCCCAAATAAAGGTTTAGCCCTTCCCGGGTAATAGGCCCATAAGGGGTATAAAACAATATAAAATTTTGTTCCCCGAGCTTTAACTGGGCCCCCTTTCACCGTTACAGGATTAGTATAGCCTATTTCCAGTACATGGCATGTGGCCCTCATATTTGCCCTGCCCGGTCATCACCCCGATCTGTAATGGCAACGAAAGCACGCTGCAGCACTGAAAGCAGACCTTTGGGGTTCTCGTGGGGCCCTTTTAAAACCCCGCCACTCACAATGCCCCCCAAAGGGTGACTGGGGCCCGGGGGGCAACTAAAAATTTCCCCTTGCGCACTACCAAAAAAATTTCCCACCGAGGGTTTTCCAGATCATTAATTTTCAAAACATCAGGGTTTCTGAAAACTTGCCCAAAAAGCCCCAAACTAGCGTTAATCCCATTTTTTAGGGGAATATTTTTTTGCCGCGGGGGGCTGAATGACCCCGTTTAGCGTCATAGGGGGTACCAGACTTCCCCTTCTCAAAGCGCTTTCCCCCGTCCAAAAATTTCGAGGGGGTTAAATGCAAAAATGCCTTTTGTAGTTTGTTTTAATCAGGGGGGGTTTTTATAAAGACTTTTTTGCTACTCTTAGCCATCTGAGCACTTTGAGTTGCTCTGAGTGGCAAAAATGTTTTTTTGAGACACTCTCAAGTGGCCAAAATTTCTAAAGGGTGGCGGGACCAGCCCGAGGGGTACTCAAGGGGCCCTTCTGAGTTGCCAAAGAGTAAAACATAAACATAAAAAATAATGAAGCTACAAGAGGCCGTGAACCTACACTTGGGAGTTCCTACCACGTAGGTCCGTAAGGGAGTGGTAGGAAAACAAACTTTTTTTAAGCTTGTGGGCAAAGCTTTTGCCCCGCAGAGTATATTAAATAATGTTGGCTGCCCCGAAAAAACCCCTCCGGGCAACAAGGCAACGTGGCGGAAAGGAAAGGGCCGGGGAGGACCAAAAGACGAGGGCCATTTTGCGGTTGTTTTGGGGGGAGGACCAGTTTTTAGCAGCCTTTGGCCCCCCTTCACTTTCTGCATTGGAAAAAAGAAAATTTACTTCAAATTTCGCCATTTTAAAAAATTTGGGGGAGTCCCAAAATTTTTCCCTGAAACATTTCAATAGCAACGCAATTTTTTTTTTTAGCTTTCCTTTTATTATTTTCGTTTTTGATAAATGAATTCAACCAAACTACATTACCGTGTTCCCCTTTTGGAACGCCGCGTGATTTCGACAGGGGGTGGGTTGCAGCCTATGTTGATCTCAAGAAGGCTTTTTTAAAAAGGATTTCCCCCCCTGAGGCACTCTGGGATCTTCTGCCCACTTTGGGGGGGATTCCTGAAAAGGGCTTTGGTTTTTTTTAAATGGTTTTGTATTTTGGGCTGAGAGTGCTGTGAAGGGGTGGGCGGTGTATCCCCCTTCTTTCCTTAATCAGGAATAGGCAAGGGTGCGTCCTTGCCCCCTTTACTTTTTCCCAAACCCCTTTTATGGAAATGGGGATTTGGGAAAAAGGGGTTTTAGATCAAATTTATTGTTTGGGGCACCCGTCGGGGGAAACCCAAAATCACTGATCTTTGTTTTTTGCCCATGATGCCGTAAAACCCTTTTCTGATCCCCGGGGGGTTTCCCGGTGAGGGGTTTTTCGAGGCCCCTGCAGGGGAGGCCCAGCCTTTGGGACTTGAGGTCCCCCTGGCTCAAGACCAAGGTCCAGGTGTTTGGAGACTTACTAGATGAAGCAGTACAGTCTGTTCATGTGTGTGGCGAGAACATTGAGATCTTGGAAAGTTTTACATACCTTGGTAGCGCAGTCCATAATGACGGCGGGTCACGTCAAGAAGTCTTACGGCGGATTGGCATAGCCCACAGTGTTATGGACTCGCTCAGCGGGAGTATTTGGCGTTGTCGGTACCTGTGCAGAAGGACAAAGATCCGGATCTTCAAGTCGCTTGTGATCCCTGTCTTACTCTATGGTTGTGAGACATGGACACTAAATAGTGACTTGAAGAGACGAATCAATGCCTTTGGTAATAAGTGTCTTCGCAGAATCATGGGGTATCGCTGGGATGATTACACACACAGACACATTACGTGTCAAATCAGTGATTGCACCGTGAGACTGAATCGAGGCCTATTACCTGCATAGTCCGTCAGCGCCAACTTCGGCTATATGGGCATGTGGCACGCTACCCTGAAACCGATCCTTCCCATCGGGTTGTATCTGTAAGACACAATCCGGCGTGGAGGAGGCCAAGGGGGCGCCCACAAGGCTCGTGGCTGGGGCAAGTTGATGTTTCTTGTCGAGAGCTGCTTGGTATGGGAAAGGAGCCTGCATGGGAACTCGCGCGTGGTGACCCCCGGGAGTGGCGTCGTAGGGTGGGCGAGGCGACGCGCCCCCCGGTGTATGCCCCCAATGATTGATTGATTGATACATTACCGTTAACTAAATAAATAACATCATCAATCTGGTAATTTTCCCGGTTGATGATTTTATTTATTCACTTATATATTCGTTTTCTGATAAATGAGTTAGCACCATGCATAAATTAGCGTTAACTAAATAAATAACATCAGCAATCGGGAAAATTACCCGATTGATGATGTTATTTATTTAGTTAACGGTAATGTATGCATGGTTCTAATTCATTTATCAGAAAACGAAATATATCAATGGAAAGCTAATAAAATTGCGCTTCTATTGATATGTTTCATGGTAAATGTTGACTCGCAAAGTTTTAAATGGCGAAGAGTTGAAGTGAATAATAATTTCATGCATATTTCTTCAGTCTCGTAATGGCATTTCTTTAGCGTGTTTTAGTTTTTTATTTGATAATATTTGATAACAAACATTTACGAAGATAACAGTATATCATATATACTGATAAACCATAGTCCATATGATTTTCATTGATAGTCATATGCAGCAAGTGAATGGGCCAGCAGACTGGTTAACTCCTGCCGCACGGCGGAGGTCGATTTCACGCCCACCACAGGGCACCCCGGAGTGAGGTATCTTGTTGTAGAATGTCTTTGCTATAACACTGCCGCCGCCATTCACGCAGCCCAGCAGCGCGCCTTTCCCAGGGTGACAGGGTGACAGGACGGTGTGGGTGGGTGGCGGGGATTCGCTCTCGCTCTCGCTCTCTCTCTCTCTCTCTCTCTCTCTCTCTTTCTCCACTAAAATTGCTACAAAGTCAAAGGTTTTTATAAACGTGTGTGTGTGTGTGTGTGTGTGTGTGTGTGTGTGTGGTAGGCCGTGGGTAGGGAGAGTAGGAGTGAGTGAGGTCAGGTCAGGGCAGGCCGCCGCGGCCACAGGTGCGTGTAGGTGGGTGGGGGAGTATCCTCGTGAGGCTCGGGGAATATTTTAGAATAGGCCGTGATACAAAATAGTCGTTTTCTCGCACCACTGAAACTGCCGTCACTAAGCTGCGCGTGGTTTAACCTAGAATGTCTTTTAATCTTGACATGGAGTTTCGTACACAAGTTGTTTCGTACACAGGTTTTGTTAGTTGTTTCGTACACTGATTTTGAGTTTTTTCGTACATACCTGGTGTCGTTTCGTAACTCTGGTAGTCAAGTTCAACTCTGAGCTGAATGTACGAAACGACTATGGTTTCATATAGACTACGAAACAACTTTGTGGTGTACGAATCTACTGGTGTACGAAACAACTTGTGTACGAACTGACTGCACGCCTTTCCCAGGCCCGCGGCGAGCTCAGTGCTCACTAGGGTCTCTCTTATAAAGGTACCCCAGTGCTCACCCCCCCCCCCCTCAGGTTAGGTTAGGGTAAGGTTGCGTTAGTTTAGTTTTATTGGTGAACTATATCTTTCGGGTAGATTTTGATGTGTTTACGAACAATCTGAAGTTTGTTTTGATTGAAAATCACTAGTTTTTCAGCGGTGAGGTCAAGGGGGTAAAAAAACAACAACAACTAGTGCTTACCAAGAAAAACAAACATCAGATTCTTTGAAAACACATCAAAATCTATCAGAAAAATATAGTTTCATCTGAAAGAGGAGAGGGTTGATAAAACGAATCTTTACCTCATAGGCAGCCTGTGTTACTAAGGCCGCCTTCACACCAGGGTTTTTACCGTGCGGTTTAGAAATCAATGAAGTTCAATGAGGCCTTCACACACTGGCCGCGCGGCTTAATTCCCAAGCGGCAATGATTCACCGGCCACGTGCACTGCCAAGGCCGTCTCAATCTATAAAGGCCTGCGCCTGAGATTTATGACGTCACGGACTGAGTCTGTACGAGGCCACCGAGATGACAAGTTTACCTACCTAATTATATGTTTATCAGTATAAAAGATATATTGTTATCTTCGGAAATGTTTGTTCTATAATATTATCAAATAAAAACCCGTAAAACACACTAAAGAAATGCCATTATGAGACTCTCAAGAAATATGCATGAACTTAAACTCTTCACCATTTAATATTTTTCTCGCAAACATTTTACATGGAGAACATCAATAGAAGCGGAATTTAGTTAGCTTTCCATTGCTATATTTTGTTTTCTGATAAATGAATTAGCAGCATGCATAAATTAGCGTTAACTAAATACATAACATCATGAAATCGGGTAATTTCCTACCTAATTATATGTTTATCAGTATAAAAGATATATTGTTATCTTCGGAAATGTTTATTCTATAATATTATCAAATAAAAAACCGTAAAACAGACTAAAGAAATGCCATTATGAGACTCTCAAGAAATATGCATGAACTTTAACTCTTCGCCATTTAATATTTTGCTCAAAAACATTTTACATGGAGAATATCAATAGAAGCGGAATTTAATTAGCTTTCCATTGCTATATTTCGTTTTCTGATAAATGAATTAGAACCATACATAAATTAGCGTTAACTAACTAAAAGGATCATGAAATCGGGTAATTTTTCCCGATTGATGATGTTATTTATTTAGTTAACGCTAATGTATGTATGGTTCTAATTCATTTATCAGAAAACAAAATATATCAATGGAAAGCTAATTAAATTCAGCTTTTATTGATATTCTCCATGTAAAATATTTTCGAGCAAAATATTAAATGGCGAAGAGTTTAAGTTCATGCATATTTCTTGAGTCTCATAATGGCATTTCTTTAGTGTGTTTTACGGTTTTTTATTTGATAATATTATAGAACAAACATTTCCAAAGATAACAGTATATCTTTTATACTGATAAACATATATTAGATAGGAAATTACCCGATTTCATGATGTTATGTATTTAGCTAACGCTAATTTATGCATGCTGCCAATTCATTTATCAGTAAACGAAATATATCAATGGAAAGCGAATTAAATTCCGCTTCTATTCATATTCTCCATGTAAAATGTTTTTGAGCAAAATATTAAATGGCGAAGAGTTAACAGTGGGTGAAAGGTGGGTGCAATGAGAGCCGTACCGCCCGTACTACATCCTCACACGCAGAAAGCTCGGCTCCTACTGACTCGCATAGCAGACTCTGCTACTGACGTCACGTCCATCTCGCTCTCCCAGGCGCAGGCTTTTACATACAGACGGCTTTGGCACTGCCAACCCGTGAGGCGCCAGGCGGTTTAGAATACTCTAGAAGTCTATGGAGCCCTTCAGACGGGAGGTTTTTCCCCGAGCGGCAGTCGTGGCAATAATTGAAAAACTTTTCTTCATCAGCTTTCAGGTCAGACTATAATGTGTAGAATGGTCCTTGAAGGAGCCTAGAGCTGTTTATTGGCTGGCTCCACCATTTACACAGTCGCTTCTTTTTGTAACACCCTGTTCATTATATACACAGAGATCACTCTCTTCTTTACGTTCTCAATCTCGAACAAACACCGACAAACTGACAAGTATTCTGTGCACTGCTGCAGACGAACCGGGCTGGAAAAATCCGCTCTTGTGAAGACATGCTCTTAGACACCCACCCGCGCGGCCATACTACCGCGCGGGAGAAAACCTCTCGTGTGAAGGCGGCCTAATACAAACTTCATGTCTGACCTGGTAATGCTACCGTAGATAACAGTCAAGTCGCCACCTGCAGTCATGTCGCCAGCCGCCAAATATTACGAATTATAGCATCACTACTGATTTTTATGTGCCACTGAAGATGAGACACAGTAGTTTATATCATGACTGTATAATCTACCCTGTTTCAGCGTTGTTTTATGCTTTGTATCTGCAAATATAACTGTTGCGCATTTTGCTTCTCAATTTTTTCTTGGCGCGACGACAGACATCACCTTTCGGGCGACAGGACACAAGACTTGCCAGATCTTTCAAACTTGAATAGAATTTGTTTTCACGTTGGCTGAGGAATTTTTTTATATCCAAGCATCTTCCGCAGCTAATATATATAGCGACTTGTTTTACTTTACCTCTAATTTCCCTGAATTCCCCAGAGTGGCGACTCAACTGTTGGGTTAAAATACTAAGAACTTAAGAAAATAAGGAAGCTACAAGAGGCCGCGAGGCCTACACGTGGTAGTTCCTGTCACCTAACACTACCTACATCCACCTTTCATCCCCATCCATGAACCTATCCAGCTCCCCTTTAAAGCTCCCCAATGACTCAGCACTAACTACCTGTCTACTGAGACCATTCCATTCATTCACCACCCTATTTGTGAACCAGTTTTTCTCTATTTCCTTTCTAAATCTACGCCCTTCCAGCTTGAATCCGTTACTTCTTGTTCTACCCTGGTTAAAAGCCGTAAGAACTTTTCCTACCTCTTCTTTATTAAATTCCTTTATCCACTTAAAAACTTCCATCAGATCGCCCCTTACTCTGCGTCTCTCGAGTGAGTGTAATTTTAATAACTTCAATCTCCTCTCATAACTAAAGTTACGCATCCCTTGTATCATTTTGGTCATCCTTCTCTGCACTTTTTCTAACAACACTATATCCATCCTGTAATATGGAGACCAAAACTGAACTGCATAGTCTAGGTGAGGCCTGACTAGAGCCAGATAAAGCTTTAGAATAACTTCCGCACTTCTACTTTTAACACTTCTAGTAATGAATCCTAATACTCTATTAGCTCTATTTCTGGCCTCAATACATTGTTTCCTAGGTCGGAGGTCTGGGCTTACCCTCACTCCAAGATCTGGAGTGATCTGGTCTCGGTCGAGGTCTGGGCTCACCAACTCACTAGCTGGAGACTTTACTGTAGTAGGTATAACAACTTCGCCACTCGGTTTTATTTTTATAATTTGTTCATTTATAGCCCTAATATGACGCAGATGAAGACACAAAATGACACAGACTTTCCAGATAGCCTCTTCTAACTTTCCTGAAATCATGGATGTAGAAAGGTAAGTATCAACGCCACCACACGTCTGTAAATAACAAAGAAACGTTGTCCTGGCGACTTTACTGTTATCTACGGTAGAGTCCTTTCCCGCCCTTATTGGTGGTTTTATTTCCTCCAGACCTTCACAGATCCCTTCAGATACCTCAAACACGTAATTATAAAGTGGGGGAGAGATTAAAAAATATAAGAAAAATTACTAACCTAACCTCCATATAACCTAACCTAACCTGGTAAAATTTAAGTTCTTCCCCGCCTTAGGTCTCGTTAGGAGGTTATTTGTGAGGTTAGGTTAGTAATATTATTTTGGGGGTTCCAGGGGGGGTCATTTAAGGGGGGGCGGGGGTTTGAAGGGGGCATCGCTCCCCCACTCTATAATAACGTTTTAGTGGTAGTGCTATAGTCTATTAGAAAGATAAGGTGGATAATATAAAATAAACCTAGGAAGGGCAATACTAGAAGGAGGCCAGGCAAGGCTGGTGGGGAGGGAGGCTGGGCTGGGAGACCAACAAGAGTAAGAGGCAAGAGATCAAACACTACAAAGTTATGTTTAATGCATCTGATAACGTTAACACTCACGTCTTCTCGGTCCTGCAGTCAAGACGGCCTTTACGTCTTACCTGAAAATATAAACAAAACAAATATCAGGCGATGGAAATTTGCAGATAATAAGGAAAACCCAGCAAATTCCCCGGAGAGATGCCACCGAGCGCCAAAAGATCAGAAGTTAGGCACTCGGTGGCATCTCTCCGTGAATCACTTAGTTCCTGTTGAGTTGGACGTCTAATAAACGACGTTGAAACAAGGCGATAATGTATGTGAAGTGAGCTACCTGGCGTCTGGCGGACTTAATGTAGGTCTGAAGGCAATTTCGAGGCAACAATTCCGATAGAGTTTTTTGAGCTCTACAACTTTGTCTTCAGTGAAATTTTTTCAATCTCTTACGTAAATGGCTTTTTTGGAACAAAAACCCCCCTGACACTGACCCGCACCGCCAGTGTCAGGGGGGTTTTTGTTCCAAAAAAGCCATTTACGTTCAAGATTGAAAAAAATTCACTGATGACAAAGTTGTAGAACTTAAAAAACTCTATCGGAAGGTAGGCCTCAAAATTGCCTTCAGACCTACATTAAGTCCGCCAGACGCCAGGTAGCTCAGCTGAAAGCCACTTCGTGACACTTTACACTCACAGAAAAGCCACTTACGTTCGAGATTGATTTTTTTTTACTGATGACAAAGTTGTAGAGCTCAAAAAACTCTATCGGAAGTGTGGCCGCAAAATTGCCTTCAGACCTATATTAAGTCCGCCAGACGCCGGAAAGCTAAAAAAATGGACAGTGAAAATTGATGTTTTGGGGGTACCATCAAATATGGGTCCCAAATGGACAGTGCATTCAAGTTTATTCACTGTTACCAGTTGATTTCCACTTCAGGGGATCCCACACGTATCTGTAGGTACATTATTCATGCATCTGGAGACCAAAGACCTACACTGCCCGAAATCGGTGTGTCGCGAAATCGCGAAATCAAAATTTGAGGGTACCCTACTTCAAGAGCAAATTTTGAGAAAAGTTCCAAGTAGAATTTTGTAAGAAATGGGTTTTTGAAATCCTGAGACATTGCCCTCTTAGAAACAACTCACAGACCTTTTGGCAAATGAAACATAACAAACACCCCCTCAGCTCTGGGACTACACCATTAACAAAGATCTAGGATACCAATGGCTTGATCATTTATTACCTGCTGGTCACGCCATGACCTGGGTGTGCTCCACTGATTTCAAGGACCAAACTTTATTGTCCTGAATAGTTTTGATGTTTTGAGTTAATCTGGCACTCGGTCTTGGGGGAAAGCATGTTTGTTTACAGGTGTGGACGGCCGCCCCGCCCCTCCCGGCTCGCCCCGCAAACATCCCTCTCAGCCTCGCACTGCCGTAGTATTGATTTTTTTTATTTGTATTATCATATGTGGTTAAGGTTTGCTGTATCAAGCCTGCCATATCTCCTTTACTACCTTATGAAGGACTAATCTTTTGTCATGTACGTCTTCTACTAACCTTCAAACCTCTTGGCAAACTGTTACTTTGGTCAAAATCACGGACAAAACTTATCTGACATGAATAACTATAACACTGCCGCCGCCATTCACGCAGCCCAGCAGCGCGCCTTTCCCAGGGTTACAGGGAGTTTCCTACACAAGTTGCTTCGTACCCAGGTTTTGTTAGTTGTTTCGTACACTGATTTTGAGTTTTTCGTAACTCTAGTAATCAAGTTCAACTCTGAGCTAAGTGTACGAAACGACTATTGTTTCATATAGACTACGAAACAACTTTTTGGTGTACGAATCTACTGGTGTACGAAACCACTTGTGTACGAACTGACTGCACGCCTTTCCCAGGCCCGCGGCGAGCTCAGTGCTCATTAGGGTCTCTTATAAAGGTACCCCAGTGCTCACTTCCCCCCCCTGCTTGTGCTCATGCTTGTATACGTCTAAACCCACAATTCTTATGATGGATACACCTATCTGCCTGACTACGAGTGGTGAACGGCGGCAACTCACCCGAGGCCACCTGGTGTCACCACACCGGCGGGCAGCTGCCACAAACCACCACGAGCACGGCTCCGCATCAGACTGAAGGTATAATGGCTCCCTTTTCCTTAACAAAAACCCAAGCCCTTGTCCATCCAGCCGTGATGGGTACCGGGTGTTAGCCGGGGGTTTGTGACCCGCCTTCCGGGGTGGTTGCTTCCCCCAAATGGCAGGAAGACCAGCTACGAATAGAGATTATCAAGCGGAAAAGAACACCCATAGCAACCATGTACCGCCACTGCCATGTCTCGTACTTGAATGCCCACGAGCTCCGGGGTGTAGAAATAGAGGGAGTTAGTTAAGCTAACCACCGTGGCCTTTAACTCTCTCTGAATGTCTGCCCTGGACTAGTCCAGTCCAGACCGGGCCAGAGCAGTCGCGAAAACGCGCTATTACTAAAACCAACTTCATGTCTGACCTGGTAAATGCTAGAGTCCTTTCCCGCCCTTATTGGTGGTTTTATTTCCTCCAGACCTTCACAGATCCCTTCAGATACCTCTACCTCACGTAATTATAAAGTGGGGGAGAGATTAAAAAATATAAGAAAAATTACTAACCTAACCTCCATATAACCTAACCTAACCTGGTAAAATTCCAGTTCTTCCCCGCCCTTAGGTCTCGTTAGGTTATTTGTAAGGTTAGGTTAGTAATATTATTTTGGGGGTTCCAGGGGGGTCATTAAGGGGGGGAAGGGGGCATCGCTCCCCCATTCTATAATTACGTTTTAGCGATATTTGAAGGGATCTGTGAATGTCTGGAGGAAAAACCCCACTAATAAGGGCGGGAAAGGACGGTTATAATGGACGAGAGTTTCGCGGTCGTTTTCAGAGACACCGACTATTTTTTCTTGGCCTACAATAGGTGCTTGTTCTAATGGAGATTGTTTTATTTTGCGCACACCAAAAAAAATATAAAAAAAAAAATAAAAAAAAATAAAAAAAGTATACTTTGTGGTTAAGGTTAGGTTAGGTTTCATTAAAACCTTTAAGGTTAGGTTAGGCTTCATTAAAACCTTTAAGGTTAGGTTAGGTTTTATTAAAACCTTTAAGGTTAGGTTAGGTTTCATTAAAACCTATAAGGTTAGGTTAGGCTTCATTAAAACCTTTAAAGTTAGGTTAGGTTTCATTAAAACCTGTAAGGTTAGGTTAGGTTTCATTAAAACCTGTAAGGTTAGGTTAGGTTTCATTAAAACCTGTTACGTTAGGTTTCATTAAAACCTTTAAGGTTAGGTTAGGTTTCATTAAAACCTATAAGGTTAGGTTAGGTTTCATTAAAACCTTTAAGGTTAGGTTAGGTTTCATTAAAACCTTTAAGGTTAGGTTAGGTTTCATTAAAACCTATAAGGTTAGGTTAGGTTTTATTAAAACCTTTAAGGTTAGGTTAGGTTTCATTAAAACCTTTAAGGTTAGGTTAGGTTTCATTAAAACCTTTAAGGTTACGTTAGGTTTCATTAAAACCTTTAAGGTTAGGTTAGGTTTCATTAAAACCTTTAAGGTTAGGTTAGGTTTCATTAAAACCTCTAGGGTTAGGTTAGGTTTCATTAAAACCTTTAAGGTTAGGTTAGGTTTCATTTTTTTTTTTTTTTTTTTTTTTCATATATTTTTTGGTTTTGGTTTGCAAAAAATAAAACTATCTCCATTAGAACAAGCACCTATTGTAGGCCAAGAAAAAATAGTCGGTGTCTCTGAAAACGACCGCGAAACTCTCGTCCATTATAACCGAGTTCCCTGTGTCTGTATGTGTGTGTGTGTGTTGTTTGGGGGAAGGGGGAGAGTGTGGGCAAACGCTACCGTAGAAATTGACCGAAACAACTAGAGTACGAACTGACTACACCCCTTCTGGTCCTAATGTAAAATAATACCCATAAAAAAAAAGGTATTATTCTAGTGTTGCTAGTACAGTAATAGTAGTTCCTAGTCTAGTACTCCCCCTCTCCCACAAAACAGGCTTGGGGACCTGGGGCAATGCGGGATATTTGGCTGGGGTACAAAATATGCGTCGCAACCACATAATTTTTGAGTTAGGTGTGTTGTAAAAATTCCCTAGATCTAGGGAACATTCTTTGGATTTCTTCTGAGTCCAGAGACGTGTGAACCTGACGATCCTCACAGAATGATGACCGAAGTGTCGAGAACCCCCCAACCCCCCGCTAGGAGGTTAGGCTAGATTTGTTTAGGTCAGGTTAATTTAGATTTGGTTAGGTTAGTTTAGATTTAGTTAGGTTAGGTTAGATTTGGTTAGATTAGGTTAGATTTGGTTAGGTTAGGTTTAGATTTGGTTAGGTTAGGTTAGCTTAGGTTAGATTTGGTTAGGTTAGTTTATCGGTGGGTTAAGCCCCCCGCTAGGTTAGGTTAATTTTGATTAGGCAAATTTCTCTAGATATAAGGCAATGACCCTAGATCTAGGGAATTTTACCCCCCTACACAACTCTTTAATTACGTGTTTCCGACGCATAATTTGTTGCCCACCCGAAAACCCCGCGTTCCCCCAGGTCTTGACTTGTTTGGGGGAAGTGGGAGAGTATGGGCAAACACTAGAACTTTACCAAAAAAAATCGCGTCTTGAACGTCACAAAAATTCAATTCGGACAATTTCCTTCCACACCCATCACCAAAATCCCACAAAACCACCAAAATCCCACAAAAAAAATAATAATTCCTGATTCCTGAGTCTGGGCGGAAATACTTTGGAACTCATCCTTCCGGCTTTGACTGAAATGAACTACCGCACTGTATTGTATGCTCGTTGTACTTCACATCTGTAAAGGTTCCAGCGTGCGCTCGGCCTTGGTTAACCCACACGGCCGCTATGAAATATGAGGTGCCTCAAAAAAGTCTAAGTCCAGTTAGGTTAGGTTAGGTTAGGTTAGGTTAGGTTAGGTATACTTTGTGGTTAAGGTTAGGTTAGGTTAGGTTAGGTTAGGTTAGGTATACTTTGTGGTTAAGGTTAGGTTAGGTATACTTTGTGATTAGAGTTAGGTTAGGTTAGGTATACTTTGTGGTTAAGGTTAGGTTAGGTTAGGTATACTTTGTGGTTAAGGTTAGGTTAGGTTAGGTATACTTTGTGGTTAAGGTTAGGTTAGGTATACTTTGTGGTTAAAGTTAGGTTAGGTTAGGTATACTTTGTGGTTAAGGTTAGGTTAGGTATACTTTGTTGGTATAGGTTAGGTTAGGTATACTTTGTGTGGTTAGTTAGGTTAGGTTAGGTATACTTTGTGGTTAAGGTTAGGTTAGGTATACTTTGTGGTTAAGGTTAGGTTAGATTTTTACATATAGTGACTTTGATGATTTTTTGGGAGCCATAAATCACTTATATTTGCTTCCCCCACCCAAAAACCCCGTATTCCCGCCAGTTCCCCAGGCTTGTTGGCTAGAGGGGGAAGAACAAAAAGATAGGGGTGAAGGACTTCTTCCAAAGTTTTACCAATTTTTCCCTGCCAAATTTTTGTGTTTTCTCTGATGGAGATTTTTTTTTATTTTTTTTATTTTCGAAAATTATGTTTTTGCTCAAAATAAAAATATCTCCATTAGTAAAAGCACCTGTTTTAGGCCAGGAAAAACTAGTCGGTGTCTCTGAAAAAGACCGCGAAACTCTCCTCCATTATTACCAGAAAAAAAAATAACGTCACAATAAGTCAATTCGGACAATTTTCTTCCACCCCCATCACCAAACTCCCACAAAACCTACACAATCCCACAAAAAAACGATAATTCCCACAGAAACCCACCAAAACACCTGGAAATATTGAGCTCCAAACACGTCTTTACATAACCCTTAATAGACCCTTAATTAAAGGTGACACAAGGTTAACTACGCGCTATAAAGGTGTGGGAGTGTATGATAGTACTCACTCGTTAGGTATTGTGGTGTCTTCGATGATAACTACGTCGTCATCGTCCGAATTGTAACTATTGTCGACGTCCATTTGTTGTGGGTCGGCCATCTTGGTGGCTGTGGGAAGGCGCGAGCACGAGCACGAGTTGCGACTTTCTCTCTGTCTGTCTGTCTGTCTCTATTTTTCTCTTTCTTTCTGTGTCTGTCTCTCTCTTCACTCTGTCTGTCTGTCTGTCTGTCTGTCTGTCTGTCTAATACTTGAGTACTTGTAGGGGATTGGATTATATTAGGTAAAAGGTAAATGGGGCATACGCGTGGCCTCGGTGCTCATCTCCGTGGCATTAGGCCTTAAGCGTAATTGAGCCTGTGGTACCCCGGGACACAGGGCTAGTGTGACACCCGGGTTACCACAGTTACCTTCTCCAGGTTTCCCCAGGTACCCATTTATCCACCATCCATGAGAGGAAGGATGAACAGCTGATTGGGCTGCACGCCGACTGCCCTGGCCGGGATTCGAACCTGGGGCCAGATCCAGCAGACACATACGCCGGCTTATGTCAACGTAAGTCTGAGATAGCTACTCCTCTTGCGAAAACTTTCTTGGATCAGGAGCTATATCTGCGCCAAATCGATGACCTCACAACGCCAGACTTTACGCCTAGGCGCAAGTCTGCGACCGCCCTCCCTGTCTGGATCCAGCAAGCGTACTTACTCCATTTCCGTGACGTCACAGGGCCAAAATTATGGTGTAGATTTACACCACCTCATGAGGAGGTGTACGTAGCCCCGGCGTATCTCATATATATAAATAAAACGTCATTTATCATGCCTAATAGACGTTACCACCGAGGTAAGGATTGAAATATAAGCCTATTGGTAGCCGGCAGCGGCGTATGCTTACAAATGTTTAGGAGATACAAGCCTCGGTAGGGAGGCCGCCTCGGCCGTAAGGACCACTAATCTATATAACATGGATCGCGGATCTGGGCTAGCTGTGGCCGAGATACTGAAGTCAGCCACCAGCCACCAGCCGCCATCTTGCCATCACCAAAACAAATACATGGGCCGGCCCAGGCAGTGGCTGGGTGTTGGCTGCTGGCATGTGATAGCCTATATTACCACCTACTACTACTATTAACACCTACTACTACTACAACTATTACCACCTACTACTACTATTACCACCTACAACTACTATTAATACCTACTACTACTACTAAACTTCCAACCTAGTGCATCGTCGAACCTTCCAAGTCATTTATTTACGGTGATACACAGACAACAGGTGTGTTGCGAGGCCGTACAGGTGTGTAGTGACAGGTGTCTTGCGAGGCCGTACAGGTGTGTAGTGACAGATGTGTTGCGAGGCCGTACAGGTGTGTAGTGACAGCCCAGCTAACCATCACCGGCGGGCCTACGTAGGCCGTAGAGCGGCGAACGGCAGCCGCCGGCCCGCCCGCTGGCCCGCTGGTGTATTTTCAGACGGGAAAATTTACTATGTTGAAAATTAATATACAGAATTTCAAGAATTGAATATTTCTATGTGCAAACATTTTGAAACAACAGTTATATGATTATCTTGATGTAGTATTACATCAGTAGTGACAAGCAGCGGCAACTTGACGTCAATCCTCCGGACGCCCGCTGGTAAGTATTTGTAAGTGGGAAATATTCATTTCATATTATATATATTAACTCAGTAATATACATAGTATCTCAATATCAGTACCATCACTATTATTAAGCCTGTTCAAGCTATTAAAAATTGTTATAAAAGTTTTTATAATAGTTTATAGAAATGACCATACATCAGTTTATTTCAAATATTTCCAGCTTAATCAGGAACACCCAGAGATACATAGAAATAAAGATGAGATACGTACATAGGAAGGAGTTTACATGGAAAAAGGTTATCAGTTTGTCTGTGTTATCATATAAAAATTATTTGAAATCATTTCCCAGCTATCAATGCACTAAACTGCCAGACGTACGATAGCCATTATAAAGGGTTAAAAACCCACAAAAGGCCTAAATTGTCACCCTTAACCAGTCGATAACATAATGACAACTTAGTTATAACATGTTTTTGCTCCTTCATTATATCGAAATAGACTGAATAATATAAATAATTGCAGTACGACACGTTTTTTTTAGGAATTCCTTGACCGCGCTGACGGCGCTCAGCGCCGTGTCAGTGAGTGAAATCAGTTAGTGGGAAAACGCACAAGCGGGTGGATGTTGTTATGTGGTTCGCCGCAACCTATATCCTTCTACATGGCTGTTCAGTGTTCCACGTACACCAGCATGTAAACCCAATAACGAAAATGTTTTTGTACTTATGAAATAAACAATGTCCGTAGCAATTATGATCTCCTTTTCATCGTATTACTGGATACATAGGAATATTTCTGGTTAAATTTTCTAAGCATATTGCATAATAGTAATGTTTTTAAGTGTTGAACAGCCCATTAGTCTATTAATCGGCTAATGGGTTGTGCAACACCCCTTAAAACATTACTATATCTGCAATATACTTAGAAAGTATAACCATAAATATTCCTCAATCAGTTAATATAACAGCGGCAAATGGTCATATGCCCTACGGCGGGCCGCTGGGAGCAGCCGCCGGTGAGCCTCTGAGCAAATTCTCAGCGGCCCTACGTCGTACACTTCCGTTGGGCCGCCAGTAAGACATACGGAGGGTCTCCGGAGGCCCTGCGTCTTTGTGTTTGCTGGGAGGTGTCTTGCGAGGCCGTACAGGTGTATAGTGACAGGTGTGTTGCGAGGCCGTACAGGTGTGTAGTGACAGGTGTGTTGTGAGGCCGTACAGGTGTGTAGTGACAGGTGTCTTGCGAGACCGTACAGGTGTGTAGTGACAGGTGTGTTGCGAGGCCGTACAGGTGTGTAGTGACAGGTGTGTTGCGAGGCCGTACAGGTGTGTAGTGACAGGTGTGTTGCGAGGCCGTACAGGTGTGTAGTGACAGGTGTGGTGTATGTGGTAAAGCGAGAAAGGCTAAGAGTGCAGCATTAGCCCCCGAATGTGTGTTTGTCTGACCTAAAGAGCGAACGCGTAGTTCTCGTCCACTATAACGGCGTCAGCTCCGTACCGCCGCGGCCACGGGTAAGGCGCGGGCCACAGTGGTCCATAGAAGCTACTCTCGGGGATTACAGGAGGTTTAAATGAATCAAAAACCTTTGGCCTAATCAAAAAACCTTTCTTAATTAGGTATATTGAACTGAAAGTAGTTAGTTTCGTACACTGATTTTGAGTATTTTCGTACATACCTGGTGTCGTTTCGTAACTTTAGTAGTCAAGTTCAACTCTGAGCTGAGTGTACGAAACGACTATGGTTTCATATAGACTACGAAACAAATTTTGGTAATAATGGACGAGAGTTTCGCGGTCGTTTTCAGAGACATCAACTATTTTTTCTTGGCCTACAATAGGTGCTTGCAATGGAGATAGTTTTATTTTGCGCAACCCACCCCCCAAAAAAAAATAATAATAATAATGAAACCTAACCTAAGGCGTTTTCTGCGGGGATCCTGAATGCAACCGAAATTTTTTCGGTTGCTCAAATTTCGATCCCTGTTCAACCATCCAGGGAAGATGATTGGCCCGACCCGCAAACATTTGTTGTTGTTGTTGTGACCGTTTGCAACCGAAAATTTTCCGGTTGCAACCAAAAATCCCTTGCAGAAAACGCCTCTAACCTTCTAGGTTTTAATGAAACCTAACCTAACCTTAAAGGTTTTAATGAAACCTAACCTAACCTTATAGGTTGTAATGAAACCTAACCTAACCTTAAAGGTTTTAATGAAACCTAACCTAACCTTATAGGTTTTAATGAAACCTAACCTAACTTTAACCACACGGTATACTTTTTTTTCTTCTTTTTTTTCTCGCAAAATAAAGCTATCTCCATTAGAACAAGCACCGCTTAATAGGAAGCGCTATGATCATTTGTATCATAACCGCACTCAGGTCTGCTTCCGTTCCCCACTAATTGTAAACAAGTATAGAAAAATATACTTATATCTATATCTACCTATATAAAAAAAAGTATACCATATCCACCTATATTTTTTTTCAACTAGTAGGTGGATGACTGGAGTGGGTAGTTGGATTAAGAGTGGATGGGCTGGGTGGGGAGTGGGTGTGGGTGTGTGGGTGTGTGTGTGTGTGTGTGTGGGTGTGGGTGTGGGTGTGGTGGGTGTGTGTATGGGTATCTGGGTGTGTGTGGGTGTGGGTGTGGGTGTGGGTGTGTCGTGGGTGTGTGGTGGGTGTGTGTGTGGGTGTGTGTGTGTGTGTGTGTGTGTGTGTGTGTGGTTTGCGTGTGTGTGTGTGTGGTGTCTGTTTGTACAGGACATAGCAGCACAGCTTGGCATGACGAGGCGATAACACAACCAGACAGCAACGCGAGCCGCAGAAACAAGGCTTTGTTTTGGTTATGGCAAGATGGCGGACAGTTGGAACCAGTGCTGAGCCAAGCTTCCGCGATCCATGTTACATAGATCAGTGGTAAGGACTGCCTTTGGTGTTTTTGTTGTATTAGTTCGTTATTGGGCAGCACTGATTTTTTAGACCACTAGCGGAGGCCTGAGCGGAATTGTTGTGGGACGAGTCAAGGTTGGCATCCCACGACTAGATTAATGTTGTTTCACTATCGTAATCATCGTATCGTATCGTAAAAGTCAATCAGGATGTCTGCACCTTATTGTCACCAAATTCTTTATTTCTGGTCAATCAGAGGCCCTTCCTCATCGCTTTATTTAAGGGCACATAGATTTGTTGTGTCAAGCCAGAGGCCAGCTGAGTAATCAGGTGAGTAATGTTTGTAAAAACTATTTATCTCGTGGAAGCCTTGTGATTGGCTGATAGATCTGAATAGACAATATAAACCAGTAAGACGCCATAATCGACGAAGGACGAGCGAGCCCGTAGAAACCCGCCGCACGTGCGCACGTGCGGCGTCACCCGGAGTTTGACCTGTGTGACATTGCTAGGTGTGTGGTCTCAAACCACACACCAAATTTCAACTTAGTAGGTACAGCCGTTTCTCAGCTATAGCAAGATAACGTTGTCTGACACCCTTCACGCGGCACGCGCCACGCGCCATGCTGACCCCTCACGTGAGACAAAACATGTCAAGCACAAAAGGGATTGAATGGGGCTATCAGATGGCGAAGACCGCTTGTCAATCGGAAGCGGGGTTCCAAAGATATAAGCTCCTGAAAAGCGTGACGGTCGGGTCGGGTCGGGTCGAGTCGGGTCGGCCGCTTAAGTGAGAAAAATCCCGTATACAGTGAGGACTCTCGAGCACTTCGCGCTCGCTCGTAATCACTGCCTGCTGATCGTATTATCAAGGATGACGTCATGTATTCGCCCGACAATCAGCCGGTCTGTCGAGATACTCCGGGCTACTTTCTCTTTACGCCCGGCATAAGGCCATCTTCAGTGGGATTATTCAAACAGCCTCGGCGCCGGGGGGGGGGGGGGGGGGGGGGCGAGTGTTGCGCCGGAGTACGATTATATTTACCACCATACTTACGTACGCCGCTTTGATCTACATTGTTGCTGTAAACTCTGGGGCCCCTGGCCCGAAGTTCGTAGGTAGGAGCGATAAACACACACCTCATGTCATGTCGAAACTAAACATTGTCAAAATAATTTTATCCCCACGCTAAAAACTCTTTCAACACATACACACACAACACACCACCACACACCACCACACAACACACACACACACACACACACACCACCACACACACACACACACACCATACACCACACACACACACATACACACCCACACACACACACACACACAAAACGACACATCAGTGAATTAACAATAACAAGCCATTTCTTAAGATAAAGGAAGCTACAAGAGGCCGTGAGACTACACGTGGTAGTTCCTGTCCTGTTACTCTAACGAAAATATGAAATGTCAGCATAATGTCTGTATAGGAAAATTATTTTATCGCAGCATACATAAACCTGATTTAATGTAGAAACTCTTAACCAGTAAGGGATAAAAATTATATTATAGCTTCTAACATATATTGAAGGCCATTTTGAACCCTGCCTATGGTTATTTATCGTGAATTTTAATATACATAAATCAATTCCCAGCGCCATGTTTGATAGAAATATTTCCTTCCATATAAAAAACCGGATTTAATTAATAAGGAACTCGTAACCCAATAAGGGAATAACACGAATACTATATAGCTTCTACATATTATTCAAGGCCATTGTGAAACCCTGCCATAGGTTGATGATGCTTAATCTTATATAAAATAGGTTTTTACGTGATTGCTGGACCAGATAGTTAGCAGTTATTGATATGATTGGGCTTTTTGTGTAAAAAAAACCACAAAAAGTTGGCAATTTGAGGATCATCGACCATACTCATTGATCTCAGATTTAATGTGTTTTACCATCTGTTCTTATGTGAAAATCTTATAGAACAAAGGGCATTTTCCGAAGATAACCGTATATTCTTTTAACATGTATAACATTGATATACTGCCGGGTCATGCCTTGACGAACTTCACCGGGTCTTGGCGTGAACGAAGAGGCCTTGGCACCAAGATGACGGCCCAGTAGCGTTTAAACATAGGGCAGAATGGCGTTACCATCTTTATAGAGGATACCCTAGTACACACCATCGATCTCAGTGGCCCCACCCACAACCCCATCATGGAAAGTCATAGTGAGCAATAAAGGAAAAGAGAAGATTTGCTTCCAAGGAACATGTAACAAACAGATTATAAGATAACTACTATCAGATGTGGAAATGGTTTAAGAGAAAATCTTTTTTGAAGGCACCAGGACCACCCAGCGGATATGGGACCTGATCCGTATCAGAAATGGACCACAACCACGCTCTCTGATATGCTGCTATCTCAGCACAAACAGGCATCACCAACATGAAGAGAGAGCAGCAGAAACAGAAGATTAACCTAGCCAGATTTACAGCAATAACCTGGATGACTTATTCAGCTGAAGCGTTACTTCCAAGTGAGGACATCATAAAGAGAACTTTGTCCGTACCCAAAGATGAAAACTCTATCCATCAGTACCAGAAAAGATGAGGATCTGAAACTTATGGAGAATGGACCACAACTTACTTGCCAGCTCCCGAGCCAAAGCAATTCCTGTTCTCGACAATGGAGCCAGGACACTGTAACCCGTATCATTGCGTTTGGTTTGATGACATCACTGCCACTGTGTTTACTTTGCTTCTGCTGATACATATCGGATGGATGGCAACTATGCAATGGCTCCCACTAGGATTTCTACCAGCTTTATGTAATACGCGTCCCAATTGGTAATACTGCCAGTTATACTGTTTTTTTCCTTGTCTGCAGACTAAAACACAAGATACATATGAAAACCACTTGCAGCTTCATGGAATCACTTGCCACGAGATGGAACTCTACCCAGACCCAGAAACAATTAATTGTGACTACGAAGCAGGCGGTTAATCCAAGCTCTCAACAATGTTTTTTTGGACGGAAAAACACCGCATTACAAGGCTGCTTTTCTACCACCTGCCTCGTGATTACCTGGAGAAAAATACAAAAACCTTGGCCTGAACCAACCACCTACAAAGAGAGTGAGGACTTTCTCAATTCTGTGGACAGAGCGACTACACTGGAATTTTTTTTTTACCAGTGAAGATGTTCCACGTGGGAATCGAGGCTACTTCAAGGACTAAATGTCTGATAGAGGAGTCCCCTGCTAGAGTTTACTTCCCGACCCCCTATGTCATGCTTCTGGTGAATATGTTCAGAGAAGAAGCGGCAACCCCCAGCCTGCATGTACAGCAGTAAACCCTTCTGGCGCACTTCCAGCAAGATTCCACCATAACTTTGGAACGTACATCAAGCTACATGAATGACTGTCCCAGAACAACAACCTATGTGAAGGCTGGATCAACAAATTTTACCATCTGTTGGATACCAGCACCACACTATCTGGAAACTTAACGAACCCCTCGATTCAGAAGGAAGAGTCTGTTGTGAGTGCAGTGAGCAAGGGCACACAGTGGGAACCACCCAGGAAGAAGAAAACAAAGCAAGATATGGTGATCTACAAACAAAGACTAAAGGAATTATGCACAAAGCCTAAACAGAGGGAAGGAAAAACCTTGATCAGTGGTTTAAGGTTGGAATTGGTCACAAACATAAGAATTTCCTAGTTATTAGTTCTGTTTAAAAAAAATGATTAAAAACCAGTGTTCTCATGTCTGAACAATGTTTCCTACATGATTTTCAAGTTATATAACTACTAATATATTTCAATAAACTTATTCGTAGTTAGTCGCCTTTTTTTTCCTATTTTTCACTTGTGCCATTATTACCTGTGCATTTTACCTGTGCCCTTTCTTACTGTGCCATTTTATCGTGCCATTTTTACATGTGCCATTTTTACCTGTGCCATGTTTTAACTGTGCCATGTTTTACCTGCTCGCCATGTTTACCTGGCCCATTTTAACCTGTGCATTATCGTGTCCATTTTTACCTGTGCCATTTTTACTGTGTCATCTATAACCTAATTCATTGACGTCGCATTACTCCTGAGTGGCGCAATGTGCTCTATATCCGGTGGATAACAGAAAGACACGGTATAAGGAGTGTACCATATCGTATGCTTACCTCCACCCAAGTCTTTAGGCCTGAATGAAGACTGATAAAGAGTTACATAATATAGTCCTTATGCCATTATGTGGTGACGGCGGGTTCTCTGGGGCTCAAGGCTGGGGTCGGACGATTGCTGCCGAGTATGGTCATCTAACATCTACCGGGCCCGGGTGCTTCTTCACTGGCATCGCGTGGGGGTTTAGCGCCTGTCTAGATGCTGTTATGTAGGTTGGGTGTGCCATGGGGCACCCCTGTTTTTGGAGGGTGACCAGCGGAGACGGAGTCACCCCTGCTGGCTGGTGGGGGTTGTGTGAGTCTGATGATCCTGTCCTCGGAGTGCGGGTGGACCAGTGAAAGTGACGGTGATGGACCCGGGGCGGGGTTGTCACAAGACGTAGGTCCTATTTCTATGTTCCTTAGTCGCTGTCTTGATGGGACCCATGGTTCAATAGGCGATAGAATTTTCTGTTCTGAGTGTAACGCGTCCCGAACCATCAACACGAACCACGTAATGGTCGAACGTCTTTACTTCAACCACAACTCCTGTCTTGTCCCATCGGTTTGGCGTGGGCCCTGTCTGATCTGTAAGCGTACATAGGTCACAAATTGAGAGGGGGTAGGAGTTTTGTCGTGACTCGGTTGAAGTCTATCAGCATTTTCGTGTGTCGGCATTTCTGACGTGAATGTTCCCTTTGTTCCAAGTCTCTCGCCAACAGTGGGGTGAGGTCTGTATCGCCATGCAATATGGGGATGAAGTCCTTTATTGGACGACCAAAGAGGCACCATAGGCGGGCGATATCTTGTCTCAGGTCCGAGGTGTTGTCGGTATATTGCAGGATGGCACGCTGCAAGGCCTCCGTGTCAGTTCACTACGTGGTACGTATTGCTAGTGATAGACGCTTGAAAGTTTTTAAGCCTACTTCTGCCCTGCAATAGAGTGGGGAAAAGGCAACGGAAAATGAGGCGATGGTGGGACACCACAATTTTGGAGGGAATGCCTTCGTAGATGGCTTGCGCAGTGAACTAAGGTCCTCCATCGTGCCAATCATCTGGAATTCCAAAGGTCACAAGGTATGTCGCAGGCATTTGATTAACCCCTCGTGCCCACTTGTAGCTTCGATTATGGGCCAGTTGGAATAGCGGTCCACGATGATTAAGTCAGCTGCGTCCTTGGTATTGGAACAGTAGTCGGCGTATATGCACTGAGAAGGATCTAGAGAGGGCAGTGGTTGACATTGGGGGTGCACTTGGCTGGGGGGTGACATTCTGTTGCAAATGGTTTTCATTTCGCACGCGACATCTTTGATGGAGGGGTGATACCCGGCCAGGAAGGCACGGACCGGATTGCCCGTGGGGTGACATCATTGAGGATCCCTTGGTGGGCAGAGTGTAGATATGGAGCTACTGGTTGCGCAGGCAGGGGTAGTGACGACTTCAGTCCTTGTAGATAACAAAACACCAATTCCACTGTGTAGAGGTCATCACGAAACTGGTGGTATTCGTGCAGGTTTACCGTAGCTCATGGCGGAAGGCAAGGGAAAAGCCTTAATCAATCAGTTGTAAAAGCGCTTTCATGTTTTCGTCACGTTGCAGTTGCTTCGCGGACTTGCTCCCATGTGATAGCCACACAGGGTAAGGCAAGGGCTACTGTTGGTGGAGGCACATCATCAATGTCCTATTATTACTGGTGCCCCACTGCCGTAACCGGCTAGGAAGAAGGTTCAACAATGGTGAGGTGATTTGATGGGATTTGCAATTTTTCCGGCACACCTGAGAACCACTGGAGGTGCTCGACACTGAATATGCTATATGTTTTGTACCCAGGATGTGGACCATTGGAAACCCTGTACTCAATGTTTTCTTTAGGTTACGGAGGCGTGCTGTTGGGGATGATCCTCTATAGATCGATCACCAAAAGGACTTTTTAGGCAAGGGTTTGCTGGTCAACTGCCCAAGGTGAGCCTCCTCGCAAAAGCCCAGTACAAAAATCGGGCTCTGTATTTTCCCAGGGGCATCTGCTCACAGCCAGGGCTTCACAATTCTATGGTGCTATTCTGGTATTTGCGGGGTGGTGATAAGTGGCGCCAAAATGAGGGTGGTTCTCAACCACTTTTGCCAGCAGAAAGGCTCTGGCCCTGTGCAGTGGCAGTGTTTCTGGAAGAGCCAAAATCCGCTTCCTCTTTGAAACCAGTCTGTGCCAGAACAAGTCGGTTTGTTCGTGTCAACAACTACAGTCACACCCTCCGATATCACTCAACAACTGGCGGCTGTTCACTCCTCAAACAGCGCATCAGGTCTCATTCCATCGGAGAAGGGTGTGAGGTTTGAGCACTAGTTCGCGACGAAACGGCAAACATTTTTATCTGCCATACTAAAGACATAGTGACTGATTCAACCACACAAACCAGGCACGTACGCAGTGATGTTGCGGGGCGTGGGGAAAACTTCGTATGGCTCTAGGTATGCACTGCAGTTGAACTGTGTCCAGTTGTAATTTAGAACTCTGCAAACTCAACAGTGTCTTGTGCAAACAGAATTTCTCTGGATTAAGTGTGACGCCATGGTGACCGCACATGCTGAGCCATCTGAAAACTTGGAGAAACTGCGTTCGATGGTGTCTGACCAGATTAGAGTATCAATCTCGTGCACTTAGCTGTATGTAGTGTATGATAACGTGGAGGATGCGATTTATTTGGTCATCGCGTCTTTGATGTAGCCATCCCGAGCAATGTCATCCTTGTGGTGCAAACACAAGTAGCGATACTGTCCCCAAGGTGTGATAAATGTTGTGTAGTGTCGGTCATCCGCATGTAGAGGGACACTGTGATACCCATTCCAGGACCAAGAAGACTTCCTCTCATGCTCTGGACTGGAAGTACTGATGGGAATGGGCTTTGGGTGTGATGAGTTTCCCTTTTTGCATAGATAAAGAGCCTGAAAACCCACCTGTGCGTCGTGGTTCACCATTTTTCTTCTGCACTATACAATCATGCGGTGGCACAAGTACACAGGTTCGCCAATGGGGGACTGGTTCGAATTGACGCGAAGCCTTCGTTTTGATAAGGTCAGCTTTGATTTTCTCACTCCAGTGAATGGGGACTGGGCTGCTTTGTGGCATGCGGTGGGCTCTGCGTCTCGGATGATCATACTCCATGGGATCATCATTTTTATGGTTTGTGTTCACATGTATTGAATGTGCTGCTACGGTAGTAGTTAATCATCCACTGTTTTCGTTTGGAACATTATCCAAACTGTGGGTGGAAAGGGCAGTGTGTATGGCATGTGTGGCGGTAACTAACGGACTTGGGGGCAGGAGAGCATGTGTGAGCCTTTATTTCGGATGAGTCTGCGGCTTGGATAGGGTTGAGAAAGACTCCCCTACTGTCGGGAAGTGGTTGGTGATTATGCCAAGCGCTACACATGCTTCGCGGTCTGAGGAAGATCATGTAGAATCATCCTGACATACAACCATGTCTAGTTTCTATTGGTTCCCTTGTTCGAGTCCGTTTCCAGCGAAGCGGAGGATTGCTGCACCAAGGATGTTATTACCTTCGTTGTTAGCTGCAGCATCTCATGGAGATGGATGAGTCTTTTTTGTAGATGGCACAAGGCGACGATCATCACCATGCGGGCAAGACAGAATGCAGCCCGTGTCGGCCATTACGGAGGTTCCTGGTATGTGTGGCTGGCGCTCTCAATGGAATCCCAGGTCTCGTAGTCCGCTCCCAATGCAGAACACGGATAACTTAATGATTGCGTTGTGAACGTGATGCTTGTTCGCACCAGCAGTCGAAAACTGGTAATAAGGTGCACCATAGCCAGTGTCAATGAACGACGGTAGCTTGTTTGCAATCTGGCTGACATTGGATATAAGGGTGTAGTGCGTACCTTGGCGGCGTACTACTAGTGTGTCTTCAGTCATAGGTTCCTGTGTCTTAAACGGTGGTGGATCCGATGCTGCAAAGGGCCTGGTGAAGGCGCTCCCTCGTCATCGCTGCAGCTGCATTGGAAAGGCCGCTGACATAATGTCGGAACATAACTGCAAAGTGATGTAGCGTTACACTTCGACAGTGTGATAAATGCCGGGCACACCTCTTTCTCCTTATGTGGGGTGGAGCTTTATGCCTAGATCATTTCTACCACACTAGGAACAGCCACCTGGTGAATCGTATCTAGAATGCTTTTCTGTATGGGTGGGGTGGCACTGACTTGGGTTGTATTCCTTTGATAAGGGAACTGTGAGTGGCCGGCCTTGTGAGTGAGTAAGTGGATAGCAGAGCGCTTGCCAGCTTCTTTCGCCTCCAATAAATTGAAAATCTCACTCAAGGGGCATTTCTTGGTTAGGTTTCCCAATAGGTCAAGCTGTATGTTACTGTATTCAAATCTTCTGGCTAACACATCTGCATGCAGATCGATCTGTGTAATGAACATCAGTATTACAATTCGGCACTGTAGAACGAACTTACATACATTGGCCCGAGCTTGATACGACGCTCCGAAGGCAGTCTTGGTTCCATGTGATCTTGTGTCAGTTATGCAATGGAATCTTAGCTACCATTTGCCTTCTTCTTGACAGCGGTTGAGTTTTTTCATAGCTTGCAAGCACAGACTCCTCAGTTGCCTCTGCCAGACTTGTGACAGCGGATCTGGTAGGTCTATACGTAAGCCCATCTTTACAGCATTCTAGCAGGTGTATGATCTTTTCCTGTCCTGTGACCTTTGTAGCCGAGACATACTCATTCCATCGAGTCAAAAATTAAGGGACCATTCCTCACTTGATCGCAAGATGATATGTGGGCCTCATGACTTTTCTCTACCTTGACCGTTTGTGGGTGCTGTGTTCTGCTGTGGAGTGCATCGTAGGAGTTGTACCACGATTGCTGCATCGAGGTTCGTCGTGGTAAACTTCGCATCCAGTCACAGGGCAAATGACGGGCAGAGCATGGTGACTTGTAGCGGTAAAGCAGTGGGTTACAGCTGGGTCAGGTGGTAGGTTTCACAGGCCAGGGCCTTCAAATTTTTGTTCAGACAAGAGGTGTCTGTCCTCCAGGGGACAGCGAGCCGAAATAACCACAGAAAATCGCAGCTGAGCTTCGGTAAAAACGACGGGTACTAATCACTAATCAAACAGATCTAAACTTCATACAAGATGCTACTGTGCTGAGCCACGTGATTGAGTCATATCTTTGGAACCGGTGTTCCAGCACGATTGAACATCATCAAGTTGGCGAGGTTTTTATCTCCGACCTTCTATTCAATAAAAGGTGAAATGCAGCATGTCCTTTACAGAGTTCAGCAACCTTATTAAGAGTAGACTACGATCGATCAAGTTGGGTTTTCGCATATCAGCTAGATCTTCGCTGAGTGATGAAATGTGCTTGACTGCTGTCCTAGTTCAGCTTGTTTGTTACCTGTAGCTGCGTGATAGTAGTATGGAATTTTTTCCTAGAATTCGAGAAAAACTGAGTCAAATAAAACAAAACTCTGGTATCTATTCTGCGCAAGTAGGCCATACCTCGAGCTGATACAGCTCGAGATCCAGTGTGCATCTGCAGAAGTTCCTTCAGAGTCTTAATTACTATAACACTTCCAGCCTCAGCCAAGCGTTTTCACACGAGATGGCCCGACACACCACCGTCGTGTTCGCAAGGACGCCTGATAAGGCCTGCCTTATCATTACTCAAGAAAGGGAGGTCATGACCACCCTGCGACCATCTCGGGTCACGAGTCAATTTATCTCCTCCCTCTCAGAGAAAGCAGGTGGTGTTATCATTATATTAATCAAAAGGTGGCATTCCGCAATTTAGTCCGCAATTCTGCAACTTTGCGGATCAAATGTAATTTGGTGGTTGCGGAATGCGCAATTATGGATGCCTGAAAAAATTGCGGAATTGCGAATGCGGCCCGCCAACATTTTGAAACGCAATCCGCAATAAACTGCTGATGGGTTAATTCGGTTGCGGATTGCGCAATTACAGATGCCTGAAAAAACATGCTAGAATTGCGGGTGCGGGGACCGCCAAAATTTGAAACGCAATCGCAATAATTGTGACGGTCCACCTTCCAAAGGGCAAGTACCCGTGAACATAGTTTTCCCACCAAATATTGTGGAGGGGACGACACTGCCAACTGCCAATTGCCAAGTTGTAGCGTCATTGATTCAGGCGTGCTGGAGAACTGGGGATTGAGAGCGTGTATTGCTGCCGTGTGTGTGATTTAGTTGCCAAATCCACATGCTGAATCAGAAGAAGTGGCGAGGAGGAGGAGGATGAGGAAGAGGAAGATTAGTCGATTACTACGCATTAGTGATACTAGCCAGTAGACTGTGAGTGTAAAAAGTCAAAAGAAAAACAGTTTAAAAGAGACCAAAAGATTAAGTGTGAAGGACATAAACAAGCTAAGACAGAAACAGAAATAGGAAATACAGCAGTATTAACACTACTAAAGAGTATAGAGACATTTTTTTATTTTAATTAGAGGTGTTAAGAGTCTAAAGATTGTTTAAGGTCTAGAGAAATTTTTTGTTTAATTGTAGGTGTTTTGTTTTAATTGTCAAGGGTCAAAAATTAGTTTGCGGAATTGCGGCATCGCGGAATTGCGATTGCAAAACGGCCTCCTATCAGAAAAAAAATTGCGGAATTGCGGATTGCGGACTGGTGCAGTTCGGAACTTGTGGAATAGAACTACCTTAGTGAGCTCGATCTGTCATCTGGTGGCGTCTGGGAAACTACACGCGGAGCTAGAATGTCGGGTGCGGGCGTGCGGCGCGACTTATTTTCTCATTAATTCCTCTACCAAACCAGCTACAATTAAGTGTTGTCATGGTCAAAATAGGCTTATGGCAAAATTGAAATATACGAGTTTTACATTATTCAAGGGTAGGGCCCCCTGCCAACTTTTTCTTATGGGGTGGCCGGGGGGCGGTGCAGAGGCGGCGCCTCGCCACGTCGAATTCACGCTGGGAATCAACCGGCGGAGGGTTTCATTCGTGTGGGCTCGTGGAACGTTCTGAGCCTCCTCAGAACGATATCTGACTACCTCTCCTAATCGGGCGAGCCTCAGTAGGCTGAGGACTGGATATAGTGGGACTCTCTGAAGACTGAGACGAGAGGCCTGGCTAGTGGCAGAGGATAGCAGTGGCTGGTTACAACCTATACTGGTCCGGCATGAATGAGCAATGGTCACCGTGTACGGGGAGTAGCTATAGGCCATCCCAGCAAACTGCAGGCGTCAGTTGTTGAGGGTTACTCGGTTGATGAGCGTATAATGCGGCGGTGAGGATGAAAAAACACACTGGGCTTCATTGTCTCTTGTTGCAGGTACGCTCTACCGAGATGCGTAAAACGGAGATAAGGAGATGTTCTACGCCAAACTCGACTCCCTGATTAGACCAGTGTCCTCCTCGGGAACACACTCATTGTCTTGGGCGACCTTCAATGCTAATACTGTGCACTGTGAGAGATGGCTACGTTGTGTGTTGGCCCCATGGCTCTGGTTACCAGAAACACCAAACAGTTCTCTGCTTCTGAACTTCTGCAAGGTCCAGAAGGTGAGGAATTGGCAGTTTCTTGGTATCAGAGACCAGAGCTGCACCGCTAGGACATGGTATAGTAATGCCGGAGGGGTAGTAAGGAGATCGACCACATCCTCGTTAGTACTCGTGGAGGATCCTCAGAACTGCAAGGGTTTACCGGAGTGCTGAGTTCTCGTGGAACAGGACTCACAGACTTGTCTCGTTGCGGCAATTTAAAGTCTTCATGTCAAGTCCCAGGAAGGACTCTCAAGAGAAACCATACTGTGTTTTCATCTTAAGAAACTGAATGACTTGACATGTGCTATGAGTATTGCGATGGCAGTCAGTTCAAATCGGTTTGATGGGCTCGTGCTTTCGGGGAATCCTGTAGAACTGTGGGATACCTTCAAACGTGAAACTCTACAGCTGCCAAGGAGTGTATTGTGGGCCGCCCCGAGGGCAAGGCGTGGGGTTTTGTCTCGACGGAGACGCTGGAGCAAATCGAGGGAGAGTCAGCGCTGCCAGGAGGCTGGGAATAACGGGACCAGCACAGTGGCTTCTGTCACGCCGGACTAGAAACCCTAATGAGGAGAGGACAGTGAGAGGTATGTCAGAGTCCGCGGAGGATGTCGAGGGTCATTGTGAACGCTAAGACCTACGACCCGCCTACGAGCCTGAAGAGCTCCGTTCCAAGTCCTCATTCTCGGGGCGAGTGCTATTCGAACAGCAGATGGAGCGCCATGTGTGGACATGGATGGGCAGATGGCTCGTTGGGCTGGAGTACTTTTGTGCAGTTGCTTCACGGTGTGGACCCTCCAACTGAGCAGCTTCACACCACTGGGTACAGGCAGGGTGATCGCAGATCTCCCCATTGGACCCCCTCTTTCGAAACCGCACCTCTCTGACGAAGTTAGAGAACGACGCTGTTAGCAAAGTCGAAGGGTGGAAAGGCAGCTGGTGTTTGTATATCAGTGCGGAGCTCCTTCAAAGCTGGGGGTCGGTGAGGCTCATGATCCGCGGGATTGCAGCTGTCCTGACTGCCGTGTGGAAATCAGGTACTTCCTCCGACTGGAAAAGGGGGGTGGTCGTTCCCTATCTGGAAGGGAAAGGGGACCGTCGGACTCAACAATTACCGCGGATACAATGCTAAGAGTACCAGGCAAGGGCTGCCCATCTATTGCTGACGCGAATTCGCAGTCATCGGTGAAGCATCAGAGACCTCAGCAGTCTGGGTTCACGCCTGGTAAGTCAACAACGGACCGTATCCTAGCGCTTCGTGTCCTGGTGGAACTGCCGACGTGAGTTTCGACAGGGGAGCTGCAAGCCTATGTTGATCTCAAAAAGGCGTTTGACTCAGTGATCGTGAGTCACTCTGGGATCTTCTGCGACTCGAGGGATTCCTGAAAGACTATTGGTCTTGATAACGGGTCTGTATCTGGAGAGAGTGCTGTGAAGTGGGGGCAGGTGTATCCAGCTTCTTCCCTGTGAATACAGGAGTGAGTTCAAGGTTGCGTCCTTTTGCCCCATCACTTTTCAACGCTTGTATGGACGGGGTATTGGACAGGGTTGTAGATCAAAGTGAGGTGGAGCATCGCCGCACACACCAAGATCACTGATCTTTTTTTTGACGATGATGCAGTAATCTTTGCTGAGTCGCTGGGGTCCTGGGGAGGCTCTAGAGGCGCGCACGAGGAGTGCAAAAGCCTTTGGGACTATAGGTCTTGTGCTCAAGACCAAGTTCCAGGTGTTTGGAGACTTACTAGAGTGAAGCAGAGTACAGTTGTCATGCGTGTGGCGAGCAACATTGAGGTTTGGAAGTTTACATACCTTGTAGCGCAGTCCATAATGACGGACGGTCACGTCAAGAATGTCTTTACGGGGACTTTGGCATAGCCCACGGTGTAAGGAACTCGCTCAGCGGGAGTCTTTGGCGTGGTCGTAATGTTGCAGGCAGGACTAAGATCCGGATCGTCAAGTCGCTTGTGATACCTGTCTTACTCTATGGTTGTGAGGCCATGGACACAAATAGTGACTTGAAGAGACGAATCAATGCCTTTGGTAATTAGTGTCTTCGCAGAATCATGGGGTATCGCTGGGATGATTACGTGTCAAATCAGCGATTGCACGTGAGACTGAATCGAGGCCTATTACCTGCATAGTCCGTCAGCGCCAACTTCGGCTATATGGGCATGTGGCACGCTACCCTGAAACCGATCCTTCCCATCGGGTTGTATCTGTAAGAGACAATCCGGCGTGGAGGAGGCCAAGGGGGCGCCCACAAGGCTCGGGCTGGGGCAAGTTGATGTTTCTTGTCGAGAGTTGCTTGGTATGGGGAAAGGAGCCTGCATGGGAGCTCGCGCGTGGTGGACCCCCGGGAGTGGCGTCGTAGGGTGGGTGAGGCGACGCGCCCCCCGGCGTATGCCCCCAATGATTGATTGATTGGTCAACATAGGCTTATGCAAAATGGAAATATACGAGTTTTTACATTATTCATGGCGTTATAATGAGGATTGTTGGCAAAATAGAAGCACTCGATCATAGGTGTCCTACAACATTCTACTAAATACTGTAAAAGGAATGCTTCAAGGGCGGGTGCATGGGTTAATATTACCTTCTCTTTGCATACATGGAGGTAATATTAACCCATGCACCCGCCTTGAAGCATTCCTTTGCAGTATTTAGTAGAATGTGTAGGACACCTGTGATCGAATGCTTCTATTTTGCCAACAATCCTCATTATAACGCCATGAATAATGTAAAACTCGTATATTTCCATTTTGCATAAGCCTATGTTGACCATGACAACACTTAATTGCAGCTGGTTTGGTAGGGAATAATAGAAAATAAGTCGAGCCCGACACCCCGCGACCCGACATTCTAGCTCCGCCTGTAGCTCCCAGACGGCCACCAGATGACAGATCGAGCTCACTAAGGTAGTCTATTGCGATTGCGGAATGGGAAAACAAATTGCGATGCCCACCTCTGCTATACATAGCATACATCAAGTCATACACACACATTTCATCTCCTGCAGACATCACAAACCAAATACACACCAATTTTCGAAATCATACCAACAAAATATTACTGTTGCGTCAACAGGGAGGAATAACCACTATGCAGTTTTGATTACGTGAAGGGAAAAGAAGGAAAGAAAAAAAACAAACCCAAAACTAAAAATTTTTAATTACCCACGTTACTTTAAAACGCCATTTTAAAATTAGTAGATTTTTTTAAAGTAAACATGGGGAAATGAACGAAGTTATAAATGGATGAAATTAAAACAGAAACCTTTTCCTTCCCAAAACCCCATTTTTGTTTGGGGCAAAACAAAAAAAATTTCAAAAAGACCATTTTTGTCATTAGGAATTTTTTGGTTCCCACAGGGTCTCTGAAAATTAGGGGAAATTTGGGGGGGAAAAAATCTATTAAATTTGGAAAAATTTTGGACTGGGGTTAGGCAAAAGGGTACATAAGTAGCCCCCAAAGGCCCCCCGCCAAGCTTTAAAAAAAGGGCCCTTCTGCGTGTGGGGGGTTTTTCATCTATCATCTAGGACCCCTTTTGTGATACAGAAAAGAAACAGAGGGGAAATTTAAAACCGACGACAGACAGAGAGAGAGACAGCCCACAGAAAGAAAAAGAGAGTTTTTAACGGGGAAAAATTTGGGGTTAAAAATTTTTTGAACCCATGAGGGGACGAAAAAAATTACGTTAAAACGGGGAAAGGGGGTTTAAAAGTAATTTTAAATAATTATCAAAATTAACAAAGGGGAGAAATTTTCCACCTCAGTCCTTAACCCAAGTTAGAAAAATAGGGGGTTTTTACTTTTTTTTTGCTGGTAGTAACAAAGCCATTTATCAAAGGAGGTGGAGGGGGTTTGCGGGGGTCAGTTTAGCAGACAAAAAGGGGACAGACACCCCAGGGGGAAAGGGCCACTGGGGGGTGCCCTTTCCGCCCTTGAAAAGGGTTTATGTTGAAAAAAATATTTGTTGGCTAGAGTGTGGTGTGATTCAGGGTTTTTTGGGTTTACAAAAAGGACAAATGGAACATGTTTTTCCAGGGTCCCAAGGCAGGGCTTTGGAAAAGATGGAGGGGGATGGCGGCGGCAGCCCTTTTGGGGCTGGTCCCAAGGTACCCAGTGAATAGAGGGGTTGGAGGGGGGGGCGGTCCCCTACTGTGGCGCTGTGTGAGACGGCCCCCACACCCACGGCCCCCCCAACAAAAACCCCCACCCGCACTTAGACTCTCGTGTTCCAAACCCCCGGAGAGAAGTTGGCGGAAAAATTTTTGGGAAGTGTGGGGGGAGAGTGTAGAATGTGGCTTTGGAAAAACCAAAATCAAAATTGGGAATGGGATAAAGTATGTTTATTAAGTAAGATGTTGGGTTTAAAGAAGTGTGCGTATCGTTAGTAAATATGTATAATTAGAATTAAGCGGTTGTGAAGAAAACACCTTTTCATTAATTTAAGAACAGAAATTAGGGAATTTTTTATTAGGAAAGCGTTGTTGGGGTTAAGAAAGTTGGGAATGTTTACTGAGATACAGAAAAAGGGGACAAATATAAAAATTTTCCTTATTTTTTAACGAGTTTTTATTTAGATAAAAACCAGACTTACATCTTTTTTTTTTATTCATTTTTTTTTTTTCCCTTTAATGGGGGGTGGGGGCCAGGAAAAATAGCCAGGAATTGTGGGAAACCCCCACTCTTTGTGGGCGCAAAAAAGAGAAATAGACAGACAGACAGACAGAGGGGAAAAGAGAGAGAGAGAGACAGACAGAGAGAAAGTGCAACTCGGGGCTCGTGCTCCCGCCTTCCCACAGCCCCCAAAGGGAGGGCCCCAAACCCCAAAACAAATGGAATGGCCCCCAATAGTTAAAATTGGGAAAAAGGGAACGAGTAGTTATAAACGAAAAAACCCCAAAATTTACCAAAACGAGTAAAGTACTTATAACTCCCACCCTTTATAGCGCGTATTTAAACCTTGGTCACATTTAATTAGGGTTTTAAAGGGTTATGTAAAGACGTGTTTGTAGGTCCTTTATTTCGGGGTTTTTTTTGTTTTGTGGGTTTCTGGGGGAAATTAAGGGTTTTTTTTTGGTGGGTTTCGGGTTTGGTTTTTTTGGGAAAAATTTTGGGTTGACGGGGGAGGAAGGAAATTGTCCGAATGATTTTCACGTTCAAGAAAGCGAAAATTTTTTTTTTGTTTACTTACTTGTTTACTTGTTTCAAGTTTAGAGGGTGATGCCCTGACAGTTTGTGGTGGGCCCCGGCTTTTAAATCTTGGTGTCCCCTGGGAGAAGGTCCAATTGATCTACGATTGAGTTGGGGGCTCGACAGGGGCGTTAGCCAGGGACCCGGGGGGGTCATCTGGTGAGGTCCTGAAAGGAAAAAAGTCCCAGAGCGGCCTTGAAAGTGTCCACATGCAAAACCCCCTGGGGCCCCCTTTACTTCCTTTGGTTTGAAAAATTGAATGTTTTTTGGCCAACATACTCGACTGGCACCAAAAGAGGGCTTGATTCGGGGGGAAGCGTGTGATGGAAGGGGTCTCCCCACACACCTCGTCCATTGCGGTTCCCCTGGAAAGGGACACTTCACCCCCCACAGGTGGGTTGGGTTTAGGTACCATTTTTTAATATTTTCCATAAAAGATAGATATTTTTGTTAATTATTTTGGGAAAATGGGCGAGGGTTTTGCCCCCCTCGTTTTCAGAGAACTATTTTTCTTGGGCCCGCAAAAGGTGCTTTTTCTAAGGAAATTTTATTTTGCGCAAAAAAAAAAAAAAAAAAAAAAAAAAAAAAAAAAACAATGAAACCTTTAAACCTTTAAAAAAGTGTCCAAAAAACCCTTTTTATCATTCCCGATTAATGCAATCAAAGCATAGCCATTGACGAGGGATATCAAACCCAAAACGTCGCCCCTTTTTGTATCCCGTCGCCGGGGGTTTTAAAAAATCCGCAATCAAAATCGCAAATTTCCCCGAGTTCTCAAAAGCACTCAAGATTTGCAGACGCCAGGCTCAGGCTCCGTGAGTTTCCCCTAGGGAAAGGGTCATTTTTCCCGCGGATTTAGAGGGGAGTAAAAAACCCGAGATTAAAAATAAAAAATACTTTAAGATATTTGGGTGTTTTGATAGATTTTTTTTGCATAGCCACATTTCATGCATCCCTTTATGGGTTGGGACATGTTCCCTTTTCCCCCAAAACACGCCCCGCAAACCCACAAAAATTCCCCCCACCAAAGGGCCTGCACACCGACATCCTTTCCCACTCACGCCTCCCTCCCCCACACACGCCTTAAAACCGAAACCCTTCCCACACTCACGCCCCGAAAACCGGGCACCCTTTCCCCACACGCCTTTCCCTTTCCCCCCCACAAAGCCTGCACACAAAATTCCTTCCTACACACAAGGCCCCGCACACCCACACCCCTTCCCAAAAACACGCCTGGGAAGGGAAAATTTTGGGAAAAAAAAACCTTCCGGCTTTTAATGAAATGAAATAAAGCCCCCTGTATTGTAGGTTAATTTTACTTCACATCTTTTAAAAAGGTTCCCGCGTGCGCTCCCGCCTTTGGTTAAACCCCCACGAACCCCTATTTAAATATGAGGTGCCTCAAAAAAAATTTTAAGTCCAGTTAGGGTTTGGTTAGGGGTATTTGTGGGGTTAAAGGGTTGGTTAGGTTAGGTATACTTTTTGGGGGTTTAAAGGTTTGGGTTTGGGGTTTGGTATACTTTGTGGTTTAAAGGGTTTTGGTTAGGAGGATTCTTGTGGGTTAAATTTTGGTTTTGGTTTGGTATACTTTTTGGAAGGGTTTGGTTTGGTTAGGTATACTTTTTGGGGTTTAAGGGTTTGGTTTGGGGAGGTTGGGGGAAATTTGGGTTAAGGGGTTAGGTAGGGTTTCTTTTTTGGTTAAGGTTAGGTTTTTGGGTTTGGTATACCCTTTTTGGTTTGGTTTGGTTTGGTTAGGATACTTGTTTGGTTTAAAGGGTTTGGTTAGGTTTGGTATACTTTGTGGTAAAAGGGTTTGGTTAAAGGGTTTGGTTTTACTTTGGGGTTAAAGGTTTTGGTTAGGAGGTTTTGGTTTGGTTTTTTACTTTGTGGGTTTAAGGGGGGGTTAGGTATACTTTTGGTTTTAAAGGGTTTGGTTAGGGATACTTTGTGGGGTTTAAAGGGTTTGGCAGGGGGTTTGGTTTGGTTAGGTATACTTTTTGTGTTAAGGTTAGGTTTGGTTAGGTATCTTTGTGGTTTAAGGGTTTGGTTAGGTTAGGATACTTTGGGGGGAAGGTTTGGGTTAGGTTTAGCCCGGCCCCCTAAGGACCCGATTTCAAGAGGATGGGGGCATGCCCGGAAAAAAAGCCCCCCAAATTTTTTTTCCCGGGATTTTTCAAGGTCTAGCTATTTTGAAAAGGGGGGGACAAACGACCAATTTCTCGGAAAACCCCCTTTTGAAAAACCCTTTTTTGATAACGGGTAATTTTCACTTTGAAAAATCTTGATGAAAAAAAGATTCGCCCAAAAAGGCAAAAGAAAAATTTTCCCTATAGGGAAAAACAATCCCCCCTAGTTTGGGTTTTTTTTTATAAAAAAAAATCGTTTTGGGAGTCTCCAAAAAAGAAAACCTCTTTAGCCACCCTTTGCTGTCCCTTTAAAAGCACATGGAGCGGGGCAAGCGGCGCCAGGTGTCTATGGATTTTCCTGGAGGAAAAGTGGGTTTAGTTTTAGGAACTCCCAAAGCCTGCCAGGCCTCTTGGGATTTTGGTGTGCCACAGACGTGGATGAGTTGATCGGGAAATCAGCACAGGGACAAATCATGTCACGCCCAATTAAAAACAGAAAGGGCAAGGGCGAAGAAGCGGGGGAGAGATACCCTCCTGCCCCAGAAGCCCGATGCCCTCGGCCCACGCAAATGTTTCGAAAGCCAGCGATATTTTGCACCAAAAAGAGGACCCCTGAGAGTCAAACCTAGGGGAGATGACAATTTAGGTCAAGGGGCCCGAGATTTTTGGGTTCAGATTTGTGACCAGGATGAAGGTGCGGGACCTCAGCACTGGAGGCCCCAAGTACCATTGCTTGCGGGGTTGGACTGCGGAATCGTCACCGGCCCGATCAGGAAAAGGGAAAACCTACGGGATGCCAGAAACCAGACAAGAAAGCCCGAGCAAAGCTTTTTGCGAGCGGTCATTACATAGAGAATGAAGTGGAAGAAGGCACATGCTCTTAATTTTTGCTTCCCTACCCCATCTTACGAAAGTCGTCTTGTGACTTTGGCACCTCTATGAGAGTAGATTGGTAGGGACAGGACCGGACAACAGTATCAAAGAATAAACCCAGAGAGAAAGGGGGAAAGGGTACAAAGGGAAAGGGGCAGCCAGACCAAGGTCCCGGGCAATTGGGCCCTGATTTTCTGCGTGCCCCCCACAAACGGGGAGAACTCTCCAGTCCTATCAGAGAAGATTTTTCCACTCCCTCCCAGACGGAAAGCAGGTCTTTGAAAACTTTGGGAGCCTCTGTAGTCTGCAGTGACGACCATCGATGCCGATGTGACCACGAAGGGGCGACACAAGAATTGTGGTCCTCTACAAGATGCCCTGAGAGTGGATGCCCCACAGCTTGGTACGCACCGGGATCTGACGTTCTTGCCCCATCCCATCGGGAAGTATACTTTCTACCCAGCAAGTACCATCGGGACATCGGGTCGCCTTCGGCAGTGGAAGAACTTCCTTTCCTACACCAACCCCATCTGTAGTACTCGGGGAAAAAGAGAAGTCCACGCGTACCAGTGTTCCACAGTTTACAGGGGTGTACGACTTTTCTTCTTGGAAAGGGGAAAAAGCGGTTTTGGGAAACATGGGGTGCATACCCAAGTCACAGGCCTTCAAAAATTTATCGTTTGAACATCCCCATGCAAAAAATCACCGTGGATTCCCCGGGTTCCCGTGCTGGGAAAGTTTTACAGCGTTATATATGACAAACCCGCCTTGGGGTCGGGGGAATGAAACAAGAAAGGAACTTTCGCCCGAAAACGAAAAGATTTAGAACATTCCCCAAATCAAAAGGCCCCCTGCGCACACCCAAACGGCAGGGACCCGGGGGGCATTGGCCCGGGCACCAGGCCCAAAAACCGACACCAACGCTGAAGGGGGCCCGGGTTTGGGAAATGGATGCAGAAAAAAAAAGTCCTGGGTCCTGTCTGGAGCCGCAGCCGCGGCAGCAAAGGCTGTAAATGAACTTTTTGGAAGTGTGCCTGAAAAAAGGGTGCAGGTTTTGGCGGGAGAGTTCATGCAAGAAAGCCCCGGGAAATTTCACCCCAACTGTGAGTGCAAATGTGAGAGTAGACACATAATTACAATTTTGAATCAACCCCAATGTGATACTGGTGCTTAACCCAAAAACATGGCATCCTGGTGTCAGGAAGAACATGATTGTGATAATAGCTTAATGAAAACTTTTTTTTCAAAGCACCCTCAGTAGATAACCACTGTCATTTTTGAATTGCAAAGGGGTATTTTTTAAATTTGGTTCTGCTAAAAACTACATGGCATTCGCGATGTCCCCAGGGGAGTTTAAAATCGAAAAAATATTGAATTTTTGTTTTTTTTGACAGCAAAATGGAAATTTGTTCTGGGTTTTTAAAAAATAATAATAAAAAAACTTGATCCAATAAACATTTTCCTTGACATTCTTTTTAAAAAACTCATTTACCTAATTTCCCCATGCGGAAATTAAAAAAAAAAAGAAGCGTTCTTATAGCCCTCGATGAGGGATCATTTTCTCCCCCCTCAAAAACAAAAGGAGCCGTAGAGTGCCCGAAAAAAAAATTTTTGGGGCTTTTTCGGATTTCCCCCTCATTCACTAAGCTGCCCGGACTATTTGGTAACTTTGTGGTTAAGTTAGGTTTGGTTAGGTATCCCTTTGTGGAAGGGTTTGGTTAGGTATACTTTTTTGGGTTAAGGGTTTGGTTGGTATACTTTTTGGTAAGGTTTTGGTTAGGTTAGGTTTTGGTTAGGGAACTTTTTGGTTAAGGTTGGTTAGGGTTTGATTTTTACATATATGACTTTGATGATTTTTTTGGGGGCCTAAATCACTTAATTTTTCTTCCCCCACCCAAAAACCCCGTATTCCGCCAGTTCCCAGGCTTGTTGGCTATAGGGGAAGAAAAAAAAGATAGGGGTGAAGGACTTCTTCCAAAGTTTTACCCACGCCTGCACACACGCCTCCTTCCCACACACACGCTTGCATACACGCCTCTTCCCACACACACGCCTGCACACACGCCCTTCCCACACACACGCCTGCAGACACGCTTCCTTCCCACACACACGCCTGCACACCGACACCCTTCCCACACAGACGCCTGCACAACACACACGCCTGCAACACACGCCTCCTTCCTGCACACACGCCTCCTTCCCACACACACGCTTCCTTCCCACACACACGCCTGCACACCGACACCCTTCCCACACACACGCCTGCACACACGTCTGCACACCGACACCCTTCTACACACACGCTACTGCACCACACCACGCCCTGCACACACGCCTCACTACGTGTGTGTTGTGTGTGTATGTGTGTGTGTGTGCAGGAAGGGTGTTGGTGCGCAGGCGTGTGTGCAGGCGTGTGTGGGAAGAGTGTCGGTCACAGCGACAGATTCACTGTCTGACACCGAAGTACAATCGGTCATCATAACATTTGCCGACAGGTGTCAGACAGAGTGTCTGCGGGCGTCCCTATTCTGACGTCATCAATAACAGTCGTAGCCCTGTTGGAGGGAAGATTTTTTTTTTCGCGCGCTTTTTACAAAAGTCGTGTTTTTACGGAAATAAGGCCTGGAAATCAATTATTTTTGGTGGATTAGGTGTTTTGAATGTACAGTCAACATAATTAGGCAAAAAAAAAATGGGTCTGGACGACTACTTTAAAGGTTTAACCTTAAAAGGTAAACCCTTAACCACAAAGTATGTTTTTTTTTTTTGGGGGGGGGGGGGGGGTTGCGCAAAATAAAACTATCTCCATTAGAACAAGCACCTATTGTAGGCCAAGAAAAAATTGTTGGTGTCTCTGAAAACGACCGTGAAACTCTCGTCCATTATTACCAATTTATTTGGTAAATATCCAGATGAACACCGAACTCACTTTGGTATTATTTTACGATGGCACCAAACTTGCCTACACAATTGGGAGCATGGTTTTTGTTTACCTTATTGTATTCTAAGAGACATTTTCTCCTTGAGCTTTCCGTCGCAAATCAATAGTTTCGGAGATATAGAACATTTTAGGTGGGGGGAGGAATATGTCTCCTTGTTTACAAAATGCCTCCCTCTTCCTCTTCTTGTGACCTGCATCGCTTTTGTTTCGGAGTAAGTTTTCCGTGCGCATCCGTGGCTAGGAGGTTAATCTCGGGGTTTGGTATTTTATTAAACTTTATTATTGGACCCAGTTAGGAGGTTACAGGTTAGGTAAGGTAAGGTTAGGTTCAGGTTAGGTTAGGTAAGGTAAGGTAAGGTTAGGATAGGTTAGGTTAGGTTAGGTAAAGTTAGGTTAGTTTTATGAATCGGCCATACAACCTCTCTGAAAACTGACAAATTCACCGAAAAAGTAAAAATTTTGAAGAAAAAATCTAAGGGGAAAGAATCACTTTCAAATTTCAAATTTTCGGTATTTTGCTGCTTTCATAACTTTTAGGGTCATCACAACAGGTAAATCGGTGAATTTCGTTTCCCCCACCCTAAAACCCGTATTCCGCCAGGTCCCGAGATCGTAGGGGGGGGGGTAAAGCAACACATTTCCCACGTTT
>JACEEZ010017546.1:2500-23027 GCA_016584305.1 Chionoecetes opilio | reverse complement strand
TGTGTTGTGTGTGTGTGTGTGTGTGTGTGTGTGTGTGTGTTTGTGTGTGTGTGTGTGTGTGTGTGTGGGGTGTGTGTGTGTTGTTTTTTGGACGCGCGCCTGCTGCCTTACATTTAAATTAACTTATAGTGATTTAAAAGTCAACTGAATTAGACACCGTATCAGGGCACGCCATTGCACCCTTCCGGTCTCCTCTCTCCCTGCACCTGAGACGTCTCCTTGACCTGAGACATTCCTGTCATCCTGATGCAAGAAATGAGACTCCGCCCTCCTCCCTTTGACAAAGTGTCGTGATCTCTAGAAATAAACGTGACACCGTCCTGATTAGTACGTGCTGAAGCCTTGAACTGCGCAGCGAGATAAACCTGAACTAAACAACACAAAGGAATTGTTCGGCTCACATGAATGTTGACCAAAATGACAAACATTTACCGCCAACAACACTATAGTCGCCACTGCACTAATGACGCCAGGCGCCGCATATTACGAATTTTAGCATCACTACAGACTTGTATGTGCCACTGAAGAGGCATGCACAGTAGTTAAAATGATGTACCTGTCTTCAGTGGCACATACAAGTCTGTAGTGATGCAAAAATTCGTAATATTCGCCTGTAAAATTCACCTGGCGACATTAGTGCAGTGGCGACTATTGTGTCATTGACGGTACTTCTAATACAAGAGCTTAGTTATATACTTATCGCGAGTGTCCTTCAAGTATACGCAGGCAAAGTAGAAAAATACCTTTTGACCTATTCACGTGTTAAAGCTATAAGTCGTAAATATACAGCTGGACAGGGCAAGGGAAGGACTGCCAAGTGATCATGCTAAACTTGTCTCTCGGCGCCTCTACATGAACTCTTAAGGGGGCGGTGTTTTTTCTTTGTTTTTTCTTTGTATATATTTTTTCCGGCATTTGGAATTTTGCGTTTCTAATTTAGTTTCTTTTGTCTTATTTGTTTTACTATTGAGTTCAGGTATTTTTATTTTTCTAATGGCGGCAGCCGAGTGCAGCCTTTCGTGCGGCAGCTGTGGACGGCGGGGCTTGGCAGGTGCGCGGGGCAGGTATGAGGGCCCGATCGTCTCACCTGGCATTAGCTCGACGCCTTGGCACCTGAAGCTCATTCTTGGCAGCGGTGGAGCGATGGGACTATTGCGCTACATAACAATCAAGTATCTGCAAACCTACTTCTTTCCTTTTCCTCCTGACCTCATGAGAGATTTTAGAACCTAACATAATAAAAAAAGACACCTAACATAATTATTCCTAAGCTTTCATTGCAACCCAGCAATGCGAAATCTTATAACAATCTAGTCTCTCCAAACCTATTTCTTTCCTTCACCGCTTGACCTCATGGGAAACTTTAGATCCTAACAGAAAATTCATAGCTTTCATTGGGACTCAGCAATGCGAAATCTTATAACAATCTAGTCTCTGCAAACCTATTTCTTTCCTCTACCTCCTGACCTCCTGGCAAACTTCATATCCTAACAAAACAAATGAGCTTTCAATAGAACCCAGCGCTGCGAAATCTTGTTTTCTGTGCGGATCTAAATTCCGTTAAGTATAAGTTTGATACAGTTGTCTATCCATATTTTTTCATTTTTAAACCGTAAGGGACTGGCTAAATGGAAAAAAAAGAAGTAACAAAAAGTCCGCTAGCTGCCAGACCCTATACAGCAGACTGTAGCAGATTTACAAAAGGAGGTGTGCCAATTTAGTTCGGAGGTGTTTTGATACTCTAGTGAAATAATTAAAGTCATAGGAAGGTGGACAAATAAAAACAGGAAGAGTTCTAGAGTTTACCAGTGAAAGGGATGAATGGGTGAAAATACTGGTTAACTCTTGCATTAGTAAAATATTTTTACTTTTTTGCTAAGGACTATTTTAACTTAAGAGGCCTGATTAAAAAAATGTTCTCGGCTCCCTGTTCTAAGTTATTCTATCCTCCTTTACTGTTCATTACACTTTCCTGCTATTATGTTCGTCTTCATTCCCGGGCACTTAACTCCCTCTCCTGCCGCGGCCATTCACGCCGCCGCCGCCACTCTCGGTGATTGGCCAGCCACGACACTCCGGGCGGCTGCAAAGTCCAGGCTGCTGATAAGGCGGAAACCCAATGAACCCTTGTGGAACCATATCCCACCCCGCTAACACAATAACAGAAGAACGTAAGAAAATAAGGAAGCTACAAGAGGCCGTCGTGAGACCTACACATGGTAGATACTGTTACTTAACACTACCTACATCCACCTTTCATCCCCATTTATGAAATTGTCTAGCCTCCTTTTAAAACTCCCTATTGACTCCACACTAACTACCTGACAGTTTACTACCTAGCGAAACATCCAGTAAAGAGCTGTCCTCGAGGAGCCTTGGTTTTAGTCACTTAAACGCAAAAACAAAGGAGACAATGGCAAAGCATCTCCTGGCGACAATCACGTCTTGATTCTAAACATTATTATGGTGTCAGTGTATCACGGTTTGGTTCTCATGCCGCTCACCAAGCCACACACAACTACACTTAAATTATTTCTAGATAATTGGGGAGACAGTGAGGGAAATATTCAGCCAAGCGAGTGGCAGTCATCGGTGCAATGTTTCGGTGCCTTGAAAAAAGACACGAGATATTTTCCCATTGAACTGGAAAAAAGTTACTCAATGTTCCCTGTCAAACATCAATACCCCCTATCACCACCATACTACCACTACGTTCAACACAGCTACTACAACAACTGCTACTATTGCTGATGCTGCTATTAATGTTACAACATCTAACACTATATATGGTGTTACTTTTATCACTACTTTTGTACCGACACACGCATGGAGTACTTGGCACCTGAGCTCTTTACTGCTCTACTGTTTCCTGCACTATTGAAAAAGCAACAAAGACCAATACTCCTGACAACCCTCTTTTTCAAGCCTTTCGTATTTTGACTGACGTGCAAACTCGAACTATTCACCTGACCTTAACAGAAAGCCAACGGTGCAAATGGAAAGGTAAAAATAGGATATCTTATATTGCAGTCATTCATAAAAAAAAGGGAAATTTGCGAAGTGATGTATTAAAAAAGAATTCCATGTAGCACAAAACTGTATAAATGTCACCGTTCGTATTGCCAAGTTCAAACCCGGGCAGCGAAGAGAAACTTTCGTTATTCTTATCATCAAATTGGTTTAAATTCCTTTCAGAGCTCTGAATGGGAGGCGAGTTGATGCCGTCCATGACTTATCACTCTACTCGGGGCTTGACTCAACAAGAAAAAATATCCTTAATGAAGTCCTTCAGGTATTCGAATTTTTGACTGATAGGCGTCCACTTCTGAAGGCGATTTTTTGCGAGTGTTTGTTCGAAGAATTACAACCGTCAGCGACCAAGGAGCTCCGGGCACTCTTACCTTCCCCTCCAGACTCACCTCTTCTAAAGGCTTTATTGACACCGAATACCTGAATGCCACTTTAAAACAAGGATGTATACCACCGCAGGACCATCTGTCTCTCCTCTTCCCCTTCTGGATCTGATGAAAACTCAAAGGGAACAATTGGAATGCTGGGAGATGATAGTTGGCAGAGTGGGGTGCTGAGAGCAGGGAGAGCGAGGGAAGCACTGGACTAGTTTGATGGGCGACTTGGGGCTACGAACAAAGACAGGATTAAAGGGCGTTGAGTCTTGCCTGCCATGAGCTTCTGTGAGGGTGAGACGAAACGGGAGAGGGAATTCAGTTAGCTTTCCCTTTCCTTTCCCTTACTAAAACTGAGCACGGCATTCTGTTTCAGTGCCTTTTTAACACTATAACTGATGTTAGGAGTTATAGGCTTGACTTCATAGATAAATATATAACATACAAAACATATGGATAATTTATCATAAAACTTTTAGGCTTCTATCAACTGTCAGTGTTTAGCATCATTTACAACTTTGAAATAGCATTGCAAACTAACCACTATAATTATTACCATCATGAATTTTTAATGCTGCAATTGGTTTGGTTTTCATTATAAAACATGTATAAGCCAATAAGCCCATGTCTAGGCCATGATATATGTTAAAAGAAATGTGTGCTCCGCTGCGGCCAGGTGGAATTTTTTGATATTTTTTTCTGTTCAATGATATCTTTAATAGTCTTTGTTATCCTCGGTGTTCCATTCTACCTACACGCAGATAACAGTCAAGTCGCCACCTGCAGTCATGTCGCCAGGCGCCAAATATTACGAAATAGCATCACTACTGATTTGTATGTGCCACTGAAGATGATACACAGTAGTTTATATCATGACTGTATAATCTACCCTGTTTAAAGCGTTGTTTTTATGCTTTGTATCTGCAAGTATAGACGGTTTTTCAAATTTAGCTACGCATTTTTTTTTTCGGGCGAGACGGACAAGCGGTACGACACTCAGAAAATTTAAAACCACTAATGGCGACTCTACTGTTGGTAGCCACTTTGTAGATATTTTTGTAATATGTTCATTTTTTAGCCCTAAAAATGACACAGATGAAAACACAAAATGACACAGACTCTCCAGATAGCCCCTTCTAACTTTATTCCTAAAAATCATGGATGTAGAAATGTAAGTATTAACGCCACCAAAACGTCTGTAAACAAAAAAAAAAAAGTTGTCCTGGGCGACTTAACTGTATTACGGTAGGCCCCCTTTTGGTTCAAGAAATGGTTGACTTTGATGATTTTGAGTCATTTGGTCATGTGAAAACAACTAACAGGCATTTTTTAAAGTACCTTGGTCATTTGAAAAAAAACTAACAGGCATTTTTGAGTCATTTGGGCCTTTGTAAAAAACAACAAACAGCATTTTTTTGAGTCACTTGGGCCATGTGATAGCAACAAACGGGGCATTTTTTGAGTCACTTGCCATGTGAAAAACAACGAACAGACATTTTTTGAGGTCACTTGGCCATGTGAAAAAAAAAAAACTAACAGGCCTTTTTTGAGCCCACTTGGCCATGGGGAAAACAACGAACAGGCATTTTTTGAGTCGTTATCGCCGTTACCCCCAACACCCGCCATAACACCTTTCTCTCCTCACACCTATCGCCAACCCACCCACCAGGAAGCTGCATTCATAGTATTCTGTTGCAAGCACGATGTCACTGTAGGCCTGACGCAATTTGTGTACCCAATCGTGACCTCAGTTTGCAATGTGCATTCCACGCGAGCCCCAGGGAAGACCCGCGCCGAGCTGTGTCCTTTGGGAATTCATGCCCCCCTTTAGGAACAATTCACGACGAGCAGGACAGACATCCATGCGCCCCCCGCCTCGCCTACTTTGCCTTCACCCAGTTGGACGGATCCTTCCTAATGAGTTTGAGAAATTACCAATTACCACGAAGCTGACGCCAAAAACACCCGTCGGGGAGGAGGGAAGGGAAGGGGAAATAAGAAAGGGGGAGGGAAGAGGGGAGGGGGGGAGGGAAAGGGGGGGATAGGAGGGTAGGGAAGGGATAATAGGGGAGGGAAGGGGGAAAGGGGTAGAGGGAAGGGGAGAGAAAAAGGGAGGGGGGGGGATATGAGGAAGGGGATTAGAGGGGGGGGAGGCAAGGGAAGGGGAAGGGAAGGGTGAAGGGATAAAGGGGATAGGAGTGGAGGAAATGGAAAGAGGAGGGAGGGAAGGGGGGAAATTTGGGGGGGAGGGGGGGTGCGAAGTGAGCTGATGGCAGGATGGGGGATGGTGGACGGAGGGCAAAGAGGCAGAGAGAGAGGGACCAATTTGGGATGGAGAAAGTGGTCGCCTTAATTAAGGTTTAGTTTTTCCAATTTTTGCCTTTTCCATTAGGCCCCAAATGGTTCTGTTTGTGAAATAAAATGTTTTCCCCCCTGACGGGGGACTCCAAAGCCTTTTTTCTATGTGGCTTCATTCGGGCCACACGCGGACCATCACTGCAACGCCGTGCAATATCGAAGTCATATTTTATTTATCAACCTGACGCCACTAGAGCAAAATGTATCTGTTGCAATAATGGAACAGTGACTGAAATAAAACCATTGAAGTGTTCGACGCTGTGTGACGACGTTGGCTGTGCGAAGGGGGTACTTGGGGCGAGGGGAGGGTTGCATGGGTGGTGGAGGGGTGATGGGTAGAGGGGAGGAGTGCATGGGGTGGTGGGGGGTACGGGTGGAGGGGAAGGTGCATGGGTGGTGGGGGGGATGATGGGTGGAGGGGAGGGGTGCATGGGTGGAGGAGGGGCGATGGGTGGGAAGGCGTCACGACAGGATACACGACGCATCTTTATCCTCCCCGCCATAGACACCAATGAGACATCTTAATGACCGGCAACACAAATATTTGAGGATGAAAGTAAACCTAAAAGATCCTATAAAAAAAAAAAATATACTAACCTCTTGGGCCGTATTCTCCAAGGTTATCTCTGAAAGGAAAATAAAGAAAAATTAGCACTAATAATACCAAAGTGGATGGAGACCTTGAACTCTCTACTTGCTAATTTCATAAACATCACAATTACTTATTTCAGCAAGGTGTGCATTGTTGAATGATAGCGACGAGTGATTAATTATGAAAATGAGATAGCACGAGTGATAAAATTATGATAAAGGATAGCACGAGTGAGTGGATACTTATGATAAATGATAGCTACGAGTGATAATTATGATAAATGATAGCACAAGTGATAATTATGATAATAGTATTAGCCAACAGTATAGTAAAAAGTTATAATAATGATAACAATAAATAATAATGGTTAACAATAGTGAAATAGTAAAAACATACTGTAAGGGTAATACATATGCTAATAATAATATTTCAATAATAAGAACAATAGAGTACTACTTGTAAAATAATAATAATGCTCATAATACTACTATTATGTATCATTCATATCATCATAACTTTTTTTTATGATCAACATTATTATCAACGCTATTGATACAAATTAATTAATAAGAATGATGATAAACTTAGGAAAGGCTTACAAGGACTTTTCACCCCTTAGACGATTCGAGGTATTTTTGTTATCTCCATCCCTCTGATCTACATCCTCTAATCCTCATAACATTTTTTTGCATCGTCTTGCTTGACCTTTGCGAAGTCACTGTCTGAATCGAAGCTCTCTCGTCGCCTGAGAGATGGACAGTCCAGGAGGGTAATGATGGACAGATGGTAAGCAGTGGTGACCCTCTAAAGTATTCCAAAAACGTGATTACCAGTATTGAATTGAGCGTCGTCTCCCATCTCCCCTCTCTACAAGCACGGAGGTGAAGGTGAGAGCTGGCCTTCGGTACACCATGTTGTTGTATAAATTCCTAAAATCAATTACTAAAGGTCAACAGCAAGTTGGAACCCCACCACCTTTCTTGCCACTACATAGAGACGGATCACCAAAAGGTACAAATATGTTAATAATTTAACCAGGTACTATTACACAAAAGGTACAAGGATAAATAAGAGTACAGATAGATAGATACAGATACAGCTTTATGATTACAAAGGTATAAAATGGGGGAAAGGAAAAAACACAAAAGATGATTAAGGTTGACGCTTCTCAGGCCAAAAAAAATAAAGCAGCCCTAAATGGAGGATGGCCATAAAATATGTGTTATGCTCTACATGTAACTGTATACACAATTAAGTTTGTATCAATGAAACATACTTCGGAGTTCATAACTAAAAAATTTTGAAAAGAAAAGGGACTGATTAAAAAACAGGTGTCCCACAGTATAGCTTTGTCCTTAAATATCATTAAAAAATGTATATATATAATATTGAACAGCAACATAGAAGAGAATATCGATATCGTGTTTGCTCTCAAAATCAACATAAATTAAAATATTTGGAATAGGGATTTGATTGTTTCATTATCACGATATTTGTCTTTTAACTTCACTTGATGCACTCTCTTGTTCCCTCAATGAAAAATAACGACTTAATTGCATATTGATTATAGTGTCCCATTGGAAAGTGAATACAAGACACACACACACACAAATACAAAAGCAACTGAAACACCACACACACACACACAACACACACACAAACACACACACACACACACACCACACACACACAACACACACACACACACACCACACCACACACACACACACACACACACATACACACCACACACACACACAAAACACACACACACACACACATCTCTAACAATCTTAGAACATTCTTATACATCTCTAACACTTTTTCTTCTTCATCTTTCCCTCCTATTGGCTTCACCCAGATGGGCTCCACAGCTGTCTCCATCTACTTCTAAAGCTGAACTACTTCGCTCAAACATTTGCTAAAACATCCATCTGGCTTGATGAAGGCTTGTTATCCTTCTCCTCCACCCTCTGACATATTCTGCCTGTATTAAGATCCGCGGAATGATGTTTTCTTTGCCCTGTCGGCCTAGATCCTCGGAAGGCTTCGGTCCTGGCGGAGTCCCTTCCTATGTTCTCAAAAACTGTGATTCTGGCTTGCACTTGGCTGGAAAACTTTTCCGTTCTATGTCTATCTACTTCCACCTTTCCTTCTTGCTGGAAGTTTGCCACATCCAACCTGTTCCTAAGAAGGGTACCGTTATAATCCTTCAAACTACCGTCCTATAGCTTTGAATTTCCGCCTTTCAAAGTTTTTGAAATTCTATATTATAAGAAGATCTTAAGCATCTATCTGCTCCACAATCTTATCTGATCGTCAGTACGGGTTTCCGTAAAGGGGCGACTACTGGCGATCTTTTTAGCTTTCCTAACGGAATCTTGGTCATCCTGCCTTAGTGGGTTTCGGTGAAACTTTTGCTGTTGCCCTTGACATATCAAAAGCTTTTGATAGAGGTCTGCACAAATCTTTAATTTCCAAAACTACCTATTCGGTTCTAGCCTTCTCTCTGTACCTTCATTTTAAGTTCCTTTCCCAAACCGTTCTATTGCCCAGCGACTGTAGACGGACATTGTTCTCTCTCCTTAAAGCTATCAATAGTGGTGTTCCCAAGGGTTCTGTACTATCACCCACTCTCTTTCGATATTTATTAATGATATTCTAAGTCTAACTCAAAGCCCTATCCCCCCCCCCCCAACTCCCACGCTGATGATTTACCCTTGCATTTTTCAACGTCGTTTATTAGACGTCCAACTCAACAGGGAACTAAGTGATTCACGGGAGAGCCACCGAGCGCCTAACTTCTGATCTTTCTGAATAATGTCTGATTTGGGGCAAAGCAAACTTGTTTTGATCAAGGCCATCAAAAACACAATTTCTTCACCTATCTACTCGAACAAAACCTACCAGATAACTATCCCCTCTCTTCAATGACACCTCAACTGTCTCCTTCTTCTACAATGAACATTCTAGGACTATCCTTTATCTAAAAATCTGAACTGGAAATCTTTAACAATTCTCATATCTTGCCTAAAACAGCTTTAAGAAGTAGGTGTGCTGTAGCGTCTGGCGTCCTTTTTTTCTCCCCCAATTGCGTGTCTTACAGGGGCCTTATCGCCCATGTATGGAGTATGCTCACTTTCTGGGGGAGGAATCCACTCATACAGCTTCCTAAACAGGGTTGAAGTACAAAAGCTTTCGCTCATCAACTCTCTCTATGACGGACTGTCTTCAATCCTTAAATCACCGCCGCAATGTGACGTTCTTGCTCTCTCCTTCTACCGTTATTTTCATGCTCCACTTACTCTTCTGAACTTGCTAACTGCATGCCTCCCCCACTCCCGCGGCCTCGCGCACAAGACTTTCTATCATTCTCATCCTATTCTGTCCCTCTTCCTAATGCAAGAGTAATCAGTATCTTACTGTTTCATCCCTTTCACTGGTAAACTCTGGACCTCTCTTACTGTTCTATTTTCCACTTTCCTATGACTAAATCTTTTCAAAAGAAGAGTAACAAGACACCTCCCGAAACTAAATTGGCACTACCCCTCTGTTTTTATTTTCTTCTCTTACTGTCTTCTTTATAGGGACTGGCAACTAAAGCGGGCTTTGTGTTACCCATTTTTGTTGTGCCCTTTGCCAGTTCCTTGTGATGTAAAAAAAAAAAAATAAAATAAATAAATAAATAAAATAAATAAATAAACATCAAACAAAACACAAGAGTTCCCGTCCTATGTGTCAGATAAAATTAAAAGAATTAATATATTATATGTGATCAATATCGCCGTAATCTATGCAGTTAAACTATGAAAGCAACTAGAAGACATGCACCCCAATCTAATGAAGAAACAAATGTCTCTCTAATAAAAATATGTTGAGCAGGTACAACCCCAATATTATAAACTGTCTCAATATGTATCGTTAATTTGTGAGTAAGACAATGAGGTGAGAAAAATTCTACTATGTTGGGTATATGTGAACACATACCGTTTTCATTATACCGCTTAATTCGAGGCTATTCGTGCTACGTAATTGTTTAAACTTATCGAAAAGCTTCATAATAATTTCTCAATTCACAATGTATTATGATTTACCCTAAATCTACCGATATTATTACTTATGTATACCACATAACCACTAATATCGTCGCTTCGAAAACTCTTATTGTCTCCAGCACTTCTCCTCACCTCGCACTTTGTGTGTTTTACAGTTGTGGCTGTCCTATCCTCCTTATATCTTTTCTTCTTCCAACCCCACACAAATAAAATTTCATCTATCATTTTATCATTAAAAAATTCCCCAGTAGAAATTTTTCCATAAATCATGACCTTTAGACCGGTTCTGAAATGCCCTGTTTGGCCGTTTTACTAGCCTTATTAGACTTTCCTTGCCCTTTAGCACATTACGCCCCTTATGAAAAAAAAAATAATAAAACTATTACGCATTCTTGTCCTGTCTCTATGCTTTCGTCCAGGCTATCTATATGCCACAACCCCCTCAATCGGAGGACCGTTTTTTGGGACCCATGATAGAACTTCTATCCATGCTATCCAAAAAGGTATTTAAAATTGGAGCTTCCAAAGGTTAGGGAGGGTATAATTAATTTGTGCTAGAAGTAGATGAAAGACGTATTACACATTTGATCAACACGTCCCTCTCGTGATTTCAGTTTTCCCCCTGTTTCCTCCCCCCCCTTCCCCCCCCCCTTTCTTCCCCCCCCCTCGCACATTAAAAGAATATCAAGAAACTATCTTCTATTTACACCTTCCCCCTCCTTTCCCCCTCTCCCTCCACACACCCCCCCCCTTCCCCCCCCACCCCCCCCCTCTTCCTCTCTCTCTCCCCCCCCCCTTATCCATTCTCTTTTTTTTTTCCCCCACCCACCCACACCCCCCATCCCCCCCCCCCCACCCCCCCTCCCCTTTTTTCCCCCCCCTCCCTTTTCCCCCTTTTTTTTCTCCCCCCCCCTACCCCCCCCCACCCCCACTCCCCCCCCCCCCCCCCCCCCCCCCCCCCCCCGCCTTCTCCCCCCTTTTTTCTCCCTCCCCTTTCCACCCCCCTTTTTTTTCCCCCCTCCCCCCCTCTTTTCCACACATCTTTCTGCCCCCCTCTTCCTCCTTCGCCCCCCACCCCCTATCCCCCCCCCCCCCTTCCCCTCCCCACTGCCTCTTTCTATTTCACCCTTTATATAGATCCCTCCCCCCACAATTCACCTGACAGGTAGCTAGAGGGAGTGCAACACTGTCCATGTGTTGTGTAGGAATAGTGTATTTTCTGTCCATCACGCGTGGCAACCACGACTCACACAGTCGAAACCAATGTCGGTGACCGTCGCGAGTGGTAGACATCGATACTCCACGAAGCTACGAGCTGCCCATCTAAGTTAAGTTTCCAAATAAAGATCATGTAAAAGAAAAAATTGAGGTCAATATAGCAATTTGTAACATTGCGAAAATTACTGCTCTGTCATTACTGTTATCTCACACGTCATATGAAAGATAGGAATGGTGTTGGCGAGGCAGCACCTATACTGGCCTGAGAGGCAACATTTGTAAATCACAAAGCATCCTCGGGACGCTGGCCCTAGGCACATCGAGAGTAAAGAAAGGCCTTCATGCAAGGCGTTAGTTAAGTGTCGGGCGGCACAAAGAGGGCTGATGACATTCACTTTTCTGCTGCGGGCGGCCTACACAGCACGGAGGGTGGGGCGGCAAAGGAAGGATGAGCGAGCGGCGGCGGCTTTCCTTTCAGGATTCCAACGTTTGGATTGGAAGAAAATGTTTGTCCCCAACTTGAACTTGAAGACAGGAAAGTTTGTCAAAGCCACAATGTATTTTTCCTGATTTAGCGTAATAATCAATTTGCTTTACAATATATACTAGCCGCAAAGCCGCCCTCGGGCGGACCTTTTTGGCTAGCTCATGCGGAGGGCTATTGGGTGGGCCTTCGGCCCCCCCACCTTTGGTTTGGTGGGCCTTCGGCCCACCAAAACACTGGATCTCCAGATAGCCCCTTCTAACTTTTCCTGAAATTCATGGATGTAGAAATGTTATGTATTCCCCCCACCATCCTCACACAATTACCTCATCACCCCCCACCCATTCCCTCACCCATTAGTCCATCACCCCCCACCCATTCACTCACCCATTAACCCCCCCCCATTCACTCACCCATTACCATCACCAACACCCCATTCACTCACCCATTAGCCATCACCCCCCCACCCATTCACTCACCAGTTACCCATAACCCCCCACCATTCACTCACCCATTACCATCACACACACCATTACCATTCACCCCCAACCCCATTCACTCACCCATTACCCATCACCCCCCACCCATTCACTCACCCCATACCCTCACCACACACCACCATTCAACTCACCATTACCCATCACCCCCAACCATTCACTCAACCATACCCATCCACCACACACCCATTCAATCACCCATTACCCATCACCCCCCACACATCCACTCACCATTACCCATCACCCCCACCAATTCACTCTACCCATTACCCATCCACCACACACCCATTAACCCATCACCCCCACCCATTCAATCACCCATTACCCATCACCACACACCCATTACCCATCACCCCACCATTCATTCACCCCCCACCCATTAACTCACCCATTCCCATCACCACAAACCCATTCACTCACCTATTACCCATCATCCCCACCCATTCACTCACCCATTACCCCTCACCCCTCCACCCATTGCACTCACCCATTACACATCACCCCCCCACCCATTTCACTCACCATACCCATCACCACCCACCATTCACCACCCATTTACCCATCACACCACACCCATTCACTCACCATTACCCCACACCCACCAACCATTCACTCACCATTACCATCAACCCCCACCATCACTCACCCATAAACCCATCACCACACCACCCATTCAATCACCCATTAACCCATCACCAAACACCCTACCCATCACCCCCCACCCATTCACTCACCCCCACCCATTCACCACCCATTACCATCACCACACACCCATTCACTCACCCCATTACCAATTCACCCCCCACCCATTCACTAACCATTACCCATCACCACACACCCATTTCACTCACCCATACCATCCACCCCCCACCCATTCCTCACCGTTACCCATCAACCACACAATCATTCACTCACCCATTACCCATCATCACCCCACATAATTCCCTCACCCATCACCATCACCCCCCACCCATTCACTCACCCCCACACCCTATTACCCATCACCCCACCCAATTCACTCACCCATTAACCATCACCCTACATCAAAGGCTTCCTCAATTCTCGCAACCCACTTTTGTTTTCCCAATTCTAGCTAATAGGGACTGGCTAAAAAAAAAAAAAAAAAAAATGATCGGATTATTCTCATTAAGTGGGCTTATGAACTTCTACTGGTCAACATGATTCCAACAAATGTGCCATATGAGGTGTTTGCGCCACGGGGGGCGGAACCTATAACCACCACACACACACAGACAGACCAGGACAGACAGAACAGACAGGACAGACAGACAGACAGACAGACGGAAAGACAAGAACACTTTCGCTTATATTATTTATAGAAAAAAACATATAATACAATAAATATAATATATATATTATATATACTATAATATATATATATATATATATATATATATTGTGTGTGTGTGTGTGTGTGCGTGTGTGCGTGTGTGTGTGTTGTGTGTCTGATGTGTGTGTGTGTGTGGGTGTGTGTGTTGTGTGTGTGTGGGTGTGTGTGGTGTGTGTGTGTGTGTGTGTGTGTGTGTGTGTGTGTGTGTGTGTGTGTGTGTGTGTGTGTGTGTGTGTGGTGTGTGTGTGTGTGTGTGTTGTACAAGTGTGCCTTTAACACCCGGCACTTGCATGTGAGCTAAAAAAACATCCTCTCTATATTCTTAGCCCGGGTAAGCTAACCAGGTGGTTGGGGGACAGGTGGCGGCACGGATCGGGGGGCGCGGTGTGTGCCAGCTGTCAAACCTTGACGCGGTGACACACCAACAAGGGTCAATCATGAATCATACCCAACCACTAACATACAATCCAACATCCCACTAATTTTTTTTTCTCTCTCTCTCTCTCTCTCATCTTCTCTCTCTCTCTCTCTCGCTCTTCTCTCTCCTTTCTCTTCTCTCTCTCTCTCTCTCTCTCTCTTCTCTTCTCTCTCTCTCCCTCTCTCTCTCTCTCTATCTCTTTTCTCTGTAAAATGGTAGGTTGTTAATACAAAATCATTAGATCTTTTCTTTTATCATGTGTTGGATACGTTTATGGCACCAATGAAATGCAAATCACAGTGTTTCGATCGCAATCATTTAACAATAAATCTCAATACAATACCGTGAGCTACCAGGGCAAGTGTTTTGTTGTTCAGTGTTGTTATCCAGTGTCCAAGGGACCACCTTATGTGTGTTGGCATTAGAAAATACTAGGTTGGAGTAAGAGAAGACCAACATCAGCCTCCAAAGGTTTCAAACCCGCCATCAAGGGGTGTTAGTGCTGCCTCACCTTAGCTTCTACAGGTGGTTAGGGTTTTTTTTTTCCTCCCCACATTCTCATATTCTCTGGCTCCTCTGTTTTGCTGCCTCGTGATTAAATAAGACCAACGAGGTCAAAAAATTACTTAATCTCCTGAGAGTCGATCACGTGTACATTCATTCATCATTAGAGAAAAAGGAAACGCATTATACTCAGGGGTTGAGGATTTATATAGAAAATAATTTATGTTCTTTTTAAAGCCAAATGATTAATACATATATTTCTTTTCCTGTTTTGGTTCCATGATTAACGAAGTGTTATTAGGAAAGAATAAACGGCAGTGTTAGTATGCAAGTAGTTAATAGAAGGAATATCAGTTAGTATAAATTATTTTGTAGTTAGTAGCAAGAATATAAAGAAAGGAATAAGGTTATGGTAGGTAAGTTAAGGTTGTAAGGTTAGTATGTGTTGTCTTTCCTGCGAGGGACTGGAAGAGAGGGCGTCTCGACGGGTAAAGTGGATTGATATTAGTCCGTCACCCGCTAGAGCAGAGACGTGACTGGAATACGGAAGAGGCGGGCGTCGGGAGAGGAGGAGGAAAAGGGAGGGGGTGGAGATGGGGAAAAGAGACTAGGAGGGATGTGAGGGAGAAGGGAAGAGGAGGAGTAAGGAAGGAAAAGGGAGTGAGGGAAAGGGAAAGAGGAGGAAGGAGTGGAAGAGGAAGTATAAGAGGACCGGGGAGGAGGAGGAAGGAAAGGAAGCGAGGGAGAAGGAACAAAAAAGAGGGGGGGGATTACATAGGATTACCATAGGATATAACACAGACACCAGGAGACCTATGGGTCCATAGGCGAGGGTATCTGCTGAATAATACTACTAACTATCAACTACTTGTAAGAAAACAGTTGGAGACCCAGAAAAATTGATTACCATGTCCTAAAGAGGATAGGCACAGGAAGTTTCATAGTGCACGATGATTAGGATATGAAAATACTAACTACAACTACCACTCCACTACAACTAATTTGATACGGGGGACTAGATAAGAATTCGCCACTATCAATACCCATTACTTTAACAGTGCCCCGCGTCGTCTGTTTTAAGTAGTTATGGGCTGGCTCCGGAAACATTTGCCTCGTAACTTGTTCCATCGTTCAACGACTCTAACATTGAAATAATTTGGCTCGGAGACGGTTGATGCAACGTTGACCGTTTAGTTTTAAACAATATTTCGTGTTGTCACTTGAGTGAAAGCTCGAATAGGTTCTCTTGATTAATGGACATCAAAACCTTTTAGGATCTTAAAGGTTTCTATCAAGTTCCCCACGGATTCTACGATCCTTTAAGGAAAAACTATTAAGTTTCCGCAGTCGTATCTACATAAGATGAATTCGCAGAGATTGGATTGTTTGGTTTGCTCTTCTTGCACGGATTCCAATCTGGCTTGATCTTTTACGAAACAGGGCGACCAGAATTGAACGGCATATTCAAGTGCGGACCTAACCAAGGACGCGTATAATTGTGTCATTACTTTTCGGAAGTTTTATGTTCAAAGTTTAGTTTAATAAACCCAACATCATATATGCCTTTTTCTCGGCAGCTATGCAATGCGGACTTGGCTTTTCAGATCATTACTGATGATGACAAATAAATCCTTTTCCTGCTGTACTCCAGTTAACGATTTATTTTCATTTTGATAGTTATATTGAGGTTATCGTTGCCTATATGCATTACTTAACATTTATCGAATTGAATTTTAAATAGCCATTTATCACTCCAATCTGATAGTTTGCGATGATCACTTTGTATGAGTCGCCAGTTTTCTCTAGTATTTGCTTTGACCGCCCTTATTTGGTGTCATCTGCAAAATTTCGATATTTTCGATACAAGTCCGCAGTCCAGATCGTGATATATATCAGAAAAAGAGTAGGACCCAAGAACCGAGCCCTGAGGCACCCCACTAGTAAACATCAACCAATCAGATGCCTCCGCCATTTAGTTACTACCGTTGTTTACGATTTGTAAGACCAATCGCCAATCATGAAAACATAAGTGCTCTCCCTAAGCCATGTGCCCTTAGCTTGGTCAGCAGTCGCTTATGGGAACTGTCGAAGGCTTTCTGAAAATCAAGGTATATTACATACGAGGGAATTTTAGCGTCCAGTTTTTGATAAATGACATTAAAAAAAATTAGTAGGTTTGTTCAAGCAGGATCTCTTATTTCGAAAAAATTCCATGCTGGGGAGCGTAGTATTGAGTATTTTTCATCGAGAAAAGACATCTATTTTAGCCCGCAATATTTCTCAAATAGTTTAACAATCCACGGACGTTACACTAATTGGGCGATAATACCTTGCGGGGCTCTACTCCCTTTCTTGAATATCGGTGTAACATTAGCTAATTTCCCACATACTAAGGGAAAAATTTTTGTCTTAGCGATTTATTGAAAATAATCTTTAATGGGAGGCGAAAGTTGACTGTGACATTCGCGAAGTACCCTCGACGGCGGTTTCGTCAACCCCACGGATTTTGCTGGGTAAAGTTTCGCAAATACTTTGATATTTCGTTACTGTTTACTCTCCTATTACAGTCTATCCTTTCGAGTCCGCATACCGTTTATGGTTCTGGTATGACGTTTCGTTCTTCTTTAAAATACCGCATTTAAAGTATTCATTTTAGTACGAAAACGCCTACTCGTATATTCATTTACCCAAGATAATTATTATTATCTTCAGTGGCCCAATACTTGTTTGACGTTTTTCTTACTTCGAACACTAATTGAAAGTCCTTTTCGGGTTTGATTGGATCCTTTGCAATTTTTTCTTCATTACTCGCGCTCTTTTTAGACTTAATTAGTACTTGCAGCGGGGGGGGTGGGGGACACCTTTTTTACCGTTCATTGTATTATCTAGAATCGCAGTCGCATTTTGATCGTTTTTGTAAACTTATACGCTCGGCGCTTTTGTCAATGAATTGTTGGAATCTCATTATTCATCCAACTGGGTCTGTTTGAGGTTATTCAAACGTTTCTCTTTACCATGGGGAACAGTTTTCCACCACAGATGGAAGTTATTTGGTGAATACATTACATATGTTTTCGGCGTATTACCATTTTAGTAGGTCAATCCATTCACTTCGATTAGTACCCTGCTGATCTTCGTGGAAATCTGCTTTGATATAATTTGGGACTAGTAACCGATTTTCTTGTGATGTTTACATTGCAATTTATGCCGCATATGATTAGTCTGTGATCACTGTTTGCCAAAATGTTCAGCTATACGCAGTAATCAATCAGATCAATGTCGGTAGTGAAAACTAAATCTAGGATACTATTATCCCTTGTAGGCTCACGGACCACCTGATTAAATATACTTCGTTCCCCATATCAAGCAATCGCATACCTTCTCTATCAGCAGAATAAGTTATTCCAGTTATTACGAGGTAGGTTAAAATCTCCAAAAATAATTGTATCGTTATTATTGTCGACATGACTTTATCTTGTCATACAGGGAGGCAATCTACTTCCGCATTAGATTTGGGAGGACGATATAGTGTCCCTAATAGTTAGCCCAATTTACGTTTAGCTTAATCTTGGTAGACTGAGTAATAATGATCTTTGTTTTACTTATCATTTCGATTGCTTGCAAAATTTTCTTTAATGCAAAGAATGACACCTCCACCTGCTGTATGCGTGCGACAAATTTGGGAATGTCTTATAGCCTGGAATGGCTATTTCAGCTATAAATGTGTTTGTGTTGACCCAACTCGCAGTGATACTCCGATATCTTGCGTGTTCGGCAACAACGTATGCTAATAATTTCATACGCTTTTAAAAATAAATGCTCTGGGCATTTTGTGCTAGAGTAATTTAAGTTCTTGATAGTTTTGGTAACCCTTTGCGTGAGAGTTTTACCGGCTGGTCGGTATAGGAGGGCCACTGTTACAGGGATCGTGGATTAAGTTACTTTGATTAGTATTTGCGGAAAGGGACGTGACCCAGCGTTGCTGGTGGGGTAAGAAAGGGGTTAAGGTGATGCTGCCTACCGCCGTCCGCTCGTCGTTTTTGATCTGTAAGAAGAAATATACTTTGTCATTAGCAGACGCCTAATCGTGCATGGCCGAGGGGCGAGGTGGAGTTCCGGTTCATTCCCAAAACAGGATGGAATTCCTCCACCAGGATCGGGATCCTCGTAGAAGAGAAATTATCCAGAAGTTTGCGAAGTTAAATTCTCCGGTGCACAAAGAGACTTCAGTCGGTTATTTGTGCTGAAAGCCTTATCGTAAAACGCGTCGGCCTACTCCTAGTCTGGGGAGAATCCTGAAATAATAATATGATTAGTTTTAGTCTTGAATTTCCGGATTCAACTGCCTGTACTTGTTCCAGGAATTTCTTCAGATCGCTACTGTACCAAGTCGTTGGTTCCTGCATGGATGTCATAGAGAGTGGTATCGTAGGTTCTTTGTGACGTCATCACAGGACTGTAGTGGGTCGTCTAGTCTTGATTCCTGGGAAACAGAAGCGCTTTCCCCTTTTGTCAACTCGTCGGGATCCTACCACAAAACTCCACCAGTGTCCTCGGAGAATTGAGTCACCAATCATCTGTCTCGTGTACGTCTTCCTTCAGTTCGCCAAGGAACCTGCAATTGAGGAGGAGGAGAGGAGTGGTAGAGGAAGTATAATGGGACCTGGGAAATGGAAAGGAAACGGGAATAAGGAGGAAATGTACTACTTTATCTGATGCTGATATATGCTTGGTCCTTTGATACTCTGTGTGAAATGCAACCGAAGGAAATGTATACTAATAAAAAAATTAGCTGGCAATTCTTTGTTTATCTCTCTAAAGAAAAAGTATAGTGTAATTGGGTATTGGTGAAGAAAATCTCATAACTCACTCGGGAATACAAACATTTTGAAAACAGCGATGACACGTGAAAAGGGGTGAGCAAATGCGAGAGACTCGCCTACACCGTGTGTAATGAAGCAGCGAAGCCAACCAAATTCAGGCCTATACATTCCATCAAACACCATTAAGAGGTAATTATTTGGAAGTTACGTGATACATCGGACCTATACTGGCACGTTAAGTATTATAAATCACTCTGTAACTTATGTTTTATATATTGTTTAGTCTACATGATTATACAATATCCTGTGTACTTTGACCACGGTTATCCGTGCATTCATCACTGGGCACCCATGTTGACAGTTCCAGATTGTTATATCATATTGTATATAATTGTTAGCTAATGCCTAATATTAGTCCACTTGCCTTACCATGAATGTATATCTAGCAAACAGGTCTCTATAAGCGGTTACGCTCAACAGACTTAGCTAGGCTTCATTGCCGTTAGTATTTACTATTTTACGAATTTACTGTTAAGTGGGGTAATTCCTTCGCGCAGTCATTTAGTACTGCCCAATGATTCGGCAGGGGGGGGGGATTTTTATCCCCCTACCTGTACAAGGTGTACACGGATGCTCTCAGTGCCAAACCTTCGTGATATACACGGTATTCGACTGCCACATACATGATGGTGCATTCAACTCACGGAGCTATGCTGATGATTATGGTACTGCTCGCACCACTGCGGAGCGTTGCAGGGACCTTATCAAGTGTGTCAGGTGTATGCTGCCTAAGTATGACATTGTCTACAACACCACTAAGGAC
>JACEEZ010017544.1:0-10600 GCA_016584305.1 Chionoecetes opilio | reverse complement strand
TTTAAAAAGTTAAGGTAACATGTAAAATATCACGGCCTTGGGTTTGGTGCATTGGGACCTACATGGTGGTGCATCAGAGGGGAGGGTGCATTAGGACCAGGCATGTGGTACATGGGCCTTATAGTGGTGCATCAGACAGTTGGTCTTTAGGCGTTAGGGGGTCTTTAAGACCATAATTCATATAACTACTGAGTACGTCTCAGGACATGCAAATCGTAGGATGCTATATCGTAATTATGCGCTGCGGCATAGGCAGGTGGCGACTATAGTGTTATCTACGGTAGAATAACCAAGAGGGGTGCAGGCGAAACCCCCAGTGAGGTTGGTTGTAATATGCAAGAGCGGGTTAGTTAACTAGCAGGGGGGCGCGCCCCCCCAGTTATATTGGGAGATACAGGCTGACATCAACTGAGCAAAGCTGTTGATTACTCTGAGGACAGGAGATCATGTAAGTGATGACTCAGGTGGCACCGATAGATAAGACGTAACTGAGTAAAAATTTAGCTAGTATGCAGTTAGAAAATAGTGTTCTTTGTCTGCAGGAGACCTGTGCGCCCCCGTACCCTTCTGCATCGCCTGCACCAGACACGAAGCAATGGTCATACAGAACAAAATACTGTATGCATCGTTCTGGGTTTTACTCTTCATTGTTGTTGTAGTAGACAGACAGTCTCCTTCAATCTTGTATAATCCTTGGTCGCCATCGAGATTGCTGCGTCATCGTGATGAATGTTCGGATATCCAAAATCTCGTCGCCAGCGATATGGCATCAATAGCGTACTCTACTCGGTCGGGCCATTGCTTTGAAGAGAGACACGCTCTGTCTCCCCAAACTTCTTGTTACTTCAGCACCACCAACAAGGCAAGTAACTTTTGTCTCTTTTTATAAAGTGCATTTAAAACATCCCGGGGGCGCCATTACAAGCGTTCGTCCATTAAGGGTAACTCAGTAATAACACACCAGGTATAGAAAGTAAATGATGGTTATAAACATGTCACATATTAAACAAGATAGTTGTAAATTGTTTTTGGACTGCTTACTTTTCACGTTTTTGTTATGTAAATATATCCGTATTTGTATTTACTGAAATACATACGTATAAAAACGTCACTATTTTTCTTCCTCACGGGCCCATGGCTTCTCCCAGAAGTGTCCTTCTGCCAAAAGCCTTCCGCTCTCAAAAGGGTCTGTAACCCCTCAGGCTGAGCGTGCCCTGTTTTTAGACCACTTTTGCACACATCAGAGTTGGTCCCTGTCTTTACTGATGGTTCCAAATCAGACGAAGTAGTTGGATACGGTGTTCGTATTCCCATCGTTTAACAAAGGCGTCAGCCTTCCAAGTGTTTCATCTGTTTTTACGGTGAAATAAGTGCTATTTTTATTGCTCTCATGGCTATTCTTACTTTTTCCGGATGTCTCTTACAATTTTTAGTGATTCTTGTAGTGCTCTTAATCACTGTGTAATTTTAACTCTCCCCATCCGCTGGTCAAGGGCCATCCTGGAATGGCTTATCTGCTCAAGAGGCGAGGCCGGACGGTCAGCTTTTTGTTGGGTACCGGCCACATGTGGGTGTTTGGCCGGTAATGAGGAAGTGATGCCTTGGCAAAGCTTCAGCTAGAAGACCAGCTCTATCACATTTTGCAGTGCCGGCTACGGACCCTGCGCTGGGCAATCTATAGATCAGTTCACAACAGTTGGCGGGAAAACGTTGGATTACTATAGGGCAAAATAAACTGCGCGCCATCCGCCAAAGTATCGAGGACTGGAGCTACTGCGGTCTCTCCCGAAGATGGGAGACTGCCTTGGCACGATTGCGTATTGGTCACACTCTATATACTCATGGGTTCCTATGGAGGGGGCCACCCTCCTTTCTGTGATGATTGTTTGGTCCTCTTAACTGTGCGGCACTTGCTGGTCGAGTGTCCCATCTTGGGGACCTACGTGTGCAATTTTTGGGCCTGGTGTCGCGGGTCGGACGGTGCTTAGGCCGTACCGAGAGTCATGACGGTAGGCGTAGAACGACGAAAGGAGACCTTCGCTTACCAAAAAGACGGAAAAAAACCCTGTAATTTGGAACGAAGAGCAGGGACGCGGTTGGCGTTCAAGGTTGGAGACACGGGTATCCCCCTGTCTTCACTCAACCGTTGATGAATTTTTATTACATTCCTAATCTGGGGGGATTAAGAGATATGTTAATATTTTCTTGCCCAAAATGTATTTAAGTATAAGTATAAGATTTTTTAGGTATTAAAATATGCGGCAATAAGTGATTTTAGTGACATAATGAAGGAGGTTCAGGGTAACGGGGCGGCTATTGCTTTAGCCGCCGCCGCTATCAAGGTCGCTGCCAGAACCCGCCAGCACATTTCTCGTACCGCATATGTTCACATGAGCGGTAAGAGAAACTTACGCATACACGCCTCTACTGTTAATTAACTTCATTAAATATATATATCATTAAAATTCATAGCCGATCGCAACGTTTTTTGTTGATGTTGTGATGAGTATAAGGGGAAATTCGCATTATACCCCTTATTTAGGTCGTACTGCTGGCTCCGCAGTTTGAAAGCCAAAATTTTTACCATACATTGCCGCGGCGGGGAAATCTCAACCCAAACCTCCAGTGTCGACTCTCGTAAAGATGCGAAGGTTTTCCGTTCGTCGCTACCTCGCTTTTCCGTCGCTCTACCGCCCTCAACTCTCGGTACGGGCCTTACCGTCTCTCCCTGGCATTGGGGAGAGAGGTTTTTCTCTCCGGGGACATGAAGTCCCATACCTTTATTGAGAAGGCTGGCCTTCCCTCAACAAGTTATGATTGTTTTTAATATTCACTTATTATGTTTTTAATGTACCATTGTTCGTTTTTTATGTATTTCGTTTTTTAAGTAGTTTTATTCTATCTTAAATTTTTTTTTTTTAGTTTTACTTTTCATGTATTTTATGTAAGCAGGCGTCAATAACCCGCAGTTGCGGCGCCTTAAAACTATAATCAATAAATTTCCAATAAATATTTTCCCACTATATATATATCAATCAATCAGTCAATCATTGGGGGGCATACCCGGGGGGCGCGTCGCCTCGCCCACCCTACGACGCCACTCCCCGGGGGTCCCACGCACGAGTTCCCATGCAGGCTCCTTTCCCATACCAAAGCAGCACTCGACAAGAAACATCAACTTGCCCAGCCACGGAGCCTTGTGGGCGCCCCCTTGGCCCTCCCCACGGCGGATTGTCTCTTACAGATACAACCCGATGGGAAGGTCGGTTTCAGGGTAGCGTCCCAACATGCCCCATATAGCCGAAGTTGGGGGCGCTGGACGGACTATGCGGGGTATAGGCCTCGATTCAGTTCTCACGGTGCAATCGCTGATTTGAACGTAATCATCCCAGCGATACCCATGATTCTGCGAAGACACTTATTACCCAAAGGCATTGATTCGTCTCTTCAAGTCACTATTTAGTGTCCATGTCCCACAACAATAGATTTAAGACAGGGATCACAAGCGACTTGAAGATCCGGATTTTTGTCCTCCTGCACAGGTACCGACAAAGCCAAATTACTCCCCTAGGCGATCCATAACAAACCCTGGGCTATGCCAATCCGCCGTAAGACTTCTTTGACGTGACCCGCCGTCATTATGGACTGGCGCTACCAAGGTATGTAAAACTTTCCAAGATCTCAATGTCCTCGCCACACGCATGAACAAACTGTAGCTTCATCTGTAAGGGCTCCAAATACCTGGGCCTTGGTCTTGAGCCAGGAGACCTCAAGACCCAAAGGCTTTGCCTCCTCGTGCAGCGCCTCGAGAGCCATCACCAACCCCACGACTCAGCAAAGATTACTGCATCATCGGCAAAAACAAGATCAGTAATCTTGGTGTTGCCGACGGATGCTCCACAATCACTTTGATCTACAACCTTGTCCAATACCCAGTCCATACAAGCGTTGAAAGTGATGGGGCAAGGACGCACCCTTGCCTCACTCCTGTATTCACAGGAAAGAAGCGGATACACCTGCCCCACACTTCACAGCACTCTCAGTCCCAGAATACAGACCAGTTATCCAAACCAATAGTCCTTGCAGAATCCCTCGAAGTCGCAGAAGATCCCAGAGTGACTCACGATGCACTGAGTCAAACGCCTCTTGAGATCAACATAGGCTGCAAGCATCCCCTGTCGAAATCCGTCGGCGTTCCACCAGGACCCCGAAGCGCTATAGATATATAGTAGGTTTTATTATATATATATATATATATATATATATAATATATATATTAAAAATTATATATATAATATATTATAAAAACTATATATTATTAATATTAAAAATTATATTATATATATTATATATATATATTATTTTATTATATATTATATATATATATATATTATAGGAAGATATGGGGGAATATATAATATATTATATATATATAAATATATATGGGAAAGAATAATAGTGACGTTTTATACGTATGTATTTCAGTAAATACAAATACGGATATATATTACATAACAAAAGTGTGTAAAGCAAACACTGTCAAAAGCGTGTAAAAAGTAAACACTGTCAAAAACAATTTTACAACTATCTTGTGTTTATATGTGACATGTTTATAACCATCATTTACTTTTAATACCTGGTGTGTTTTTTACATACATCAGCAACATAACAATTTACTAAGCTACAGTTTGACATCTTAATCTTAAGGATTGTTTAAGCATGTATGCATCATCATTTAATTAATTTTCTATACAAGGTACTTAAGTCATATTTCATATGGACTTGTGCGCATTATCTTTTAATAAATTTTATATTGACCGGAGGTGTAATTATTTTATGAATTTGATAAAACATCGTATATCATATCAATCAGTAAGCGATTGCAATTCTATCATATTATATCTGAATGCTATAACAATGATGTATAACATATTTTCAGACATGCGTATATGTATTATGATTTGATTAATTTTCTATACCTGGGGGTATATGTGGTTGAGGAACACAGCATGCAATTTTCTAAATTGATGTTTGAAATACGGTTACGGTAATAATTTTTTACAAATACCATTGTTGAGAAAGTGGCAAAAACTGGCAAGTGGACTGTGCAAACTGAGTTGTCAGTAGGGCTGAAGCTTGGGTCAAGAGAGCCGAGAGGTACCTGCGTTAATCCGGTCCCTGACCGCAGTGACCTTACATATGATAGGTCAGGGTTCCACACCCTGAGCCCGCCTTAATGACCGCATATTAAAAAAAAATATGACCGCGCTAATCCCCTGACCCAACCAGTAGTTTTCCCATGACATCTGACCTACTATAGCGGCTGTGACCCTTGCTAAAACACTTGCGACCCATGAGCTCCCTACGACCCTTTGTGAGGATGCTTGCGACCCCAGGATTTGGGAACCACTGGTGTAGATATCCCCGGCCAGGCAGAGACAAATTGGTTTGTTTCTTCCACGTTACAGCTCCTGTTCAACTAGCACAGGATAGGATATAAGCCCAGGATATGTGACCTTGAAATCCTGGCAAGAGCTGAGTTGCAATCCTTCACTCCTGCAAGTGTGTGTGTTTGTATCCTTACCGTGAAAACACAATGTAATTACGCCACATTACAGAAGTTGCACAACAAGCCAACAAGCGCATGTAGACAGGTAAAACGTTTGTATTTGTCAAGCCTTAGCTTTGCAGTACGTGGGAATTGAGGTAAATAAGTGTCGTCTGTCTTTATGGTATACTAGCCGCAAAGCCGCCCTCCGGGCGGACTTTTTGGCTAGCTCCTGCGGAGGGCTATTGATGGGCCGGCCCACCACCTGTGTTTGGTGGGCCTTCGGCCCACCAAACACAGACTCGCCAGATAGCCCCTTCTAGCTTTCCTGAAATCATGGATGTAGAAATGTATGGTATTAACGCCAACCCATTCACATCACCCCCAACCCATTCACTCACCCATTACCATCAACCCCCACCCATTCACTCACCCATTACCCATCACCCCCCACCCATTCACTCACCCATTACCCATCACAACACACCCATTCACTCACCCATTACCATCACCCCCATCTATTCCCTCACCCATCAGCCATCACCCCCCACCCATTCACTCACCCATCACCCCACACCCATTACCCATCACCCCACCCATTCACTCACCCATTACCCATCACCCTACATCAAGGTTTACTCAATTCGAGAGAAACTGCAACCCAAAATGCCAGGGGTGGCTGGCAGTTTTAACTCACTTTTTTGATAATAAGTTGGTCTACTGGAAAACAAAATATGGGCTTATTCCACTGCACTTAAAACACAAAAGTATAATATTAAGAACGATTTCTTCTATATGTATATTGTATAGAAGCCTGATTCTGTAAAACATTGTATATAACCAAATAACCAAGGAGGTTATAGTTGAGGAGGCGAGGTAAATGCTACTCTATGATATTATATAGTCAATAACGTATGTTTAGAAGTTATCTATACCTAGGCAGTCATATTTCCTGTTATTATTGTGTATCAATCAGATAGAAGCCTGGAAGCAATGAGTCGACGCGTGAAGTTGCAATGTTTTGATTCAATCTCCCACCACTCCCCGCCGCGGCACGTCGCCTCCACAATTATAACCTACATTGTCGCAGCAACAAGCCGATTTCGGCATTCTTTATTCTTCGTTTTTCACAAGGCATTGCTTATTGTATTTTGACAAGCGTTTGCCAGACGCAGCAGTACTGTCTTAGAAAAACAGTGTGAACATCGCCCAAATTTTACATGCCACAATATACATGTAAAAAATATATTAAGCTTTGCTACTCGAGGCGAGTAATTTGCATTAAATTGCTTTATAGAACGTTCCATCGTAATGCATGTCATCCATATAATTATTTAGAACAACAGAAGAACTATATTTTTTTGGTATTCAGATGCGGTGCATCAATGTTTATCGCGAAATTAATTTATGAAAATATTAGTCGCGGAGCCAGAACACAGTAGCCCCAACCTTTGAGTTAAAACTGCAAGCGACCACTGGCATTTCTCGAGTTTCAGATCATTGGAATTCTCGCAACCCACTTTTTTTCACAATTCTCGCTAATAGGTTGCTAAAAAAGAAAAAAAAAGTGATCGGATCATCTCATAAGTGGGCTTATAATGTGTCCCTGGTCGAGCTGGTTCCAAAACTGTGCCATATGAGGGGATTGCGCCACTGGGGGCGGCACCTATCGCGGACACACACACACCACAGACAGACAGACAGACAGACACACTTTCACTTATATTATTATAGATGTATGTTATGCATCTCTGTTTTGAATTCATGAATATTCTTTGCTTGGACCACCGCCTCCTTTAGTCCATTCCATCCGTTAATGTTTCTCTTTGGCAATTTATTTTTTATGACATTGCTCATCACTAAATTTTTATTTGTTCCTCAGGAGTCCTTTAATTAATTAAGCTCTTCCTATATCAGAAAGTTTCTTTTTCTGCTCCTTCCTAGCCTTAGATATCATGTAGTACGTATAATGAAATTATCAATTTTCCCCCAAGTCTTCCATTCTTGCTGGTTGCCCACTGGCTTCTCCAGTATCTTCTCATAATTATGACAACTCTCTTTATTTAGTTGATCAACATTTTTAAGTAACTCTTATATCTTTCTCATCTAGTACCTAGGCCTATAGCTATCACACCAACATTTACATACGGTAGTGTATAGTTTCGATTGTATTATTTTCATACGCCTTGTGCTTCATGATCGATAAAGAGCAAGTAAGGTCTTGTAAGAGAGAGTGAGAGAGTGTGTGTGTGTGTGTGTGTGTGTGTGTGTGTGAGTGTGTGAGTGTGAGTGTGAGTGTGAGTGTGAGTGTTGAGTGTGTGTGTGTGTGTGTGGTGTGTAGTGTGTGTTGTGAGTGTGGTGTTGTGTGTGTGTGGGAAGCAACACGTTTGCATTTACATCGTTTTCCTCTTGCTGAAATTACGTCTTTGTAGATTTGGATCGTATTTCAAACGAAATTTTGGCCAGCAGTATATTTATTGTTTATATATTATGTGTTGTTGAAGTGTGCGTTACGGGAGACCCCCAATCATTGCTCCAGGCCGCTGTGACCTTGGTCTTTGTGGTGGTTACGCTATCATATCAGCTGTCGAGACTTATCTCCCCTCAAGATACCGTTTGCTGCTGAGTGAAAGGCTGAGGCTGCAGCTTAATTTCTCACATGAAGATAAGCTTTATAGGGTTGGACAAATGACATTCAGAAGGGTATGCGAGTATTGTCTATCATTGGTGTCGTTCTATCGTACTGTTTTTCATACGGCCTTATTAGAATTTGGATCAGATGACGTCACAGCAAATAATGAAATGACTGCTGATAAAACCAAAGTCATAGAGTATACTCTGACCTTGGATACAACCAGCGCGGGGGCGTGTATATTTGTACCTCCACCTGCCTCTGCTGCTGCCCAAACCTATCTTCTATGAGTCCTGTAATGTAAAAGAGTTGGTTAATTTAGTTCAGGAGGTGTCTTGATATTCCGCTCTTAGAGTTGAAGTCATAGAAAGATAGAAAAGATCTAATAGTTCCAAAGTTTATCAGTGAAAGGAATGAAAGTGGAGACAATAGTTGACTCTTGCATTAGTTAAATGGATGTGCAGAAATGGGATGTGTTTATTTCAACAAGGAGGTTCTAACTTGAGATAGCAGCTTGTCCAGTGCAGAAGAGTCCACTCACTCCAGGGATGTGAATTTATGAAGTAAGATATGAGGGCATCACATGGAGGACCTAGACAGGAGGACTCGTTCGTAACGGATTCAAGCTGGAAAAGCCTAATTAAAAAAGAAATAGGGTAAAACTGGTTCACAATAGGGTGGTAAATGATTGGAATGGCTGAGTCGACAGGGAGTTAGTACGGAGTCATTAGGGGGCTTTAAAGGAGGCTGATAATTTCATGGATGGGGATGAATGGTGGATGTAGGTAGTATTATGTAACAGGAACTACCTCGTGTAGGTCTCGCGGCCTCTTGCAGCTTCCTTATGTTCTTATGTTACAAGTTGGTGCCGTAACGTTCCGTATTCATACTGAATAACGTGCTGCTGCAGTGACTGTATGTATTGGCCTCACATCACGTATCTGCTTCTGTGAAATAATTTTGTATCACTGCAGCCCACTAAACGAACATTGTCTTCTGTTTAATGATCTACCCGTAGCAGTTTTGTACATGATTAGTTACCCATAGATTTGTTTGCTATCTTGAAGCCTCCTTGTTCTGTATTGTTTCAGCTCATGTTTTCATCACATTCTGAATCTGAATATGATTCTTCCATGCTAAGCTTATCCAGCTGGTGACCTTGAAAGAGAATTGGTTGATTAATTGGTGAACGCCCATGAAGATCTGTGAGAAAGTAAACAGTTTTAACTTGTAGATATATGGTTAGTTGGTCCTCTGTTGGAGAATTAAGGCTCCTATTCATTCACCCATGAAGTCAGTCAGACGAGATGAATGGCATATAATGATACAATCTAGCATGCGTTCTCCAAAGTTTACGTAATGTAGTATAGCGGAAATATTGAAGAACTTTGTAATGTCTTTCACCATTAAATTTTGAAGATGCAAATATTACAGGCAAAAGATTAACCCCTTCACGCCCAGATCCTTCCTTGCTATAAAAAATTGTCTGTTGTTTGCCATAAAATTACGAAAGTAGCTTCATATACCAATTTGCTAGTGGACAAGGATACTAAGCAGGTCATATCTATAAAGCATTGCTTATATCATGAAATTGTCTAATAATACCCAAATTACATGGAAATTACGTTCTGGGCCTCAAGAGATTAAGACAGGCGAGTGTTTGCAGATGCGGTTGGGGCGTGTGTGGTGGGCGTGGCGGCCGCCCTGCAGGTGGCGGCGGCCAGCAGGATACTTTTCCTCAGCCCAGTGTCCTCCAGAGTCACAAAAACTTTTACATGGCATCCTTACCGCTGGCAGACAGGGGTCACCAGGGCCCGGATCCTCACTTACAATTAATATTTACTCTTAAGTGTTACTCTTAAGTATAAAATTGGTATTACGGAAATGCGTATGCTATCCTCATCCACTTTGAGTGTAACGATTAGCAGATCCCTGGGAACTTGAGTGTAACCCGTTTCTATGGACGCTTGTTTACAAAACCAAACTACCGAAATGAAAAGAAAATAATTTCTAAGAAAAATGAAGAAATGTATCATTTGAAGATTAAATCATTACTAGATAAAAAAGTATAAAGCCATAAATAATGTTAACACGGAAGAAAAAGTTCAAGAATTGTAAAACGACGATTATAAAGGTGTTGTCGTGGGATGTTTTCACTTTTCAGTCAATCCACGACGGCCTTTCATGTAAAAGCGTTGTCATTAGCAAGGTTGTGAGGGGTGTGACGCTGTCATTGTGTGTATTAAATGTTTGTATGTAGCGGAGAGACATTGTAACTTCAGTACGTGCCCCGGGCAGCATACTCTCGCCCACAGTATTAGCTGCTCTCGTCTACCAAAATTCTCGTCCCGACACAGGGTCGACGAGATCTCGAGTACCATAAATGCAGACAATTTCCCTATAAGTTCCCTTTTGAAAGC
>JACEEZ010017543.1:0-17676 GCA_016584305.1 Chionoecetes opilio | reverse complement strand
GGCTTATGGGGGGGGGTTTTCGAGGGTGGGGGATGGGGTTTTGGCGAGGGGTTGTCGGGTGGGCAAAGTTGAGAACTTATGTCAATATTATATACATTCCTCGGGGCTTTCTTAATAATGTTCCAGTTGTTACACAATCGAAATTCAGGACACTGTGCTTCTATTGTACCTAACAGTCTAATAACACCCAGCCGATTTAACTCTCAACTACTGCCTTCACCTTCAAAACACGTCGTCTAATTCACCGGTACTCAGCCTGAAGTGTAGAGGAGTTTTAACGATCGTGATGCCGTTTGATTCACCCCATTTGACCAAGTGTTCAAACCCCAAGTGACCAAGAGAGAAAGAAAGAGAGAGAGTTACGTCACGGGTCCCCGCCCTCAAGCTGCTCGTTGGCCGACCCTATGACCCTGCTTGGGACCTCCATCTCAATTTATACTTAACAGACCTTGGTGTGTATGCTGTCTGAGTTTGCAGAGGACTGAATGAACAATAGTTTGCAGGCAACATTTCGGCTCGTGTGTGGCGATCGAAACGAGAGTCGGACAATCGAAACAGTGTGATAATCATTTGAGTATATGTAATTGGTATGAAGTGACTTGGTTATTAAGATCAGGGGACAAATGCTTGATGTGTATGGATTCTAATAATTTAGTGTCACTAGGGTAGTGTGCCGTGGATAGGATACTAAAGTCATTCATAGAAAAAGGGTGATCTAAATCATGTGAGTGTGAGCGGATTGCAGATTGCGAAGGTGAAGAAATGGGTCGACCAGTACGCGCAGAAACACCTTTATGCTCAGAAAGCATAAGGGTTAGATTCCTTGTTGTCTCGCCGACGTATCTAGCGTTACAGCTAGAACATTTGAATTCGTAAATTATGTTAGAGATAAGAGCTTTAGGTATAGTCTTTATATTTTAAATGTGTTCTTAAGGTAAATGGATTAGTAAAAATAAATTTAAATTTTGAGTTAGGAAGGTGTAACTTAAGTAGATCATTGAGTTTTTTGCGAATGGTGTAACTGAGATGGCCGTAAAATGGAAGTTTAATATAGTGTGTGTCTAATATGGGTTCGGGTTGGTTCGACTTGGGGTTGAATTTTTCATTTAGGAATTTGGAGATAGTAGTTTCAATTAATTTGAGGGGGTAGCCATTATTTTGGAAAAATTTAGTAAGGAATTGGATGTCATTATCAAAGGCAAACCAATTAGAAGAGAAACTATAGCATCTGTGTAGTAAGGTCTTAATAGTATTGATTTTAAAAAGGTTAGGGATGAATGAAACATATTGAGTTCCCAAGCCAGTGAAAGTAGGTTTTCTATAGACTGAGGTGGTAAGATAATTATTTTTACGAGTAACTAGGATATCCAAAAATGGTAGTGATAATTGGTTTTCAACTTCATATGTGAACTTAATGTTTGGGTGCTGAGAGTTAAGGTAGTTAAAAAATAAGTGAATGTGCTCGGTATTTTTAAAGAATAAAAAAGTGTCGTCTACATATCGTTTATAATAAAAAGGTTTAAAATGCTTAGGACAGTTAGACAACCACATGTCTTCATGGTGACATAGAAAGGCATTAGCAAATGAAGGGCCTAGGCACGACCCCATGGAAACACCATCAGTTTGGACATTAAGTTTTTTGTTAAATATAAATGGAGAGTCTTTTATAGCTAAAGTTAATAAATCAGAGAATTGTTTTTTTGTGTAATTAAGAAAAATGGTAGCTTTATGAAATAAATTATCAGTGATTATTTCAATAGTCTCATCCAATGGAATATTTGTAAATAGTGACTGGATGTCAAAACTAGCCATTACCGCGTTGTTTACGTTAATTGTTTTTTATTCATGTGCAAATTCAAAAGAGTTCTTAATTGTGTGTTCATTACTAGTCCTTCATTTGCTAATGCCTTTTTATGTCACCATGAACAAATGTGGCTGTCTAACTGTCCTAAGCTTTTTAAACCTTTTTATTATAAACTACATATGTAGACGACACTTTTTTACTCTTTAAAAATACCGAGCACATTCCCTTATTTCTGAACTACTTTAACTCTCAGCACCCAAACATTAAGTTCACATATGAAGTTGAAAACCAATTATCACTACCATTTTTGGATATCCTAGTTACTCGTAAAAATAATTATCTTACCACCTCAGTCTATAGAAAACCTACTTACACTGGCTTAGGAACTCAGTATGTTTTCATTACCCTAACCTTTTTGAAATCAATATTATTAAGACCTTACTACACAGATGCTATAGTTTCTCTTCTAATTGGTTTGCCTTTGGTAATGAAATCCAATTCGTTACTAATTTTTTCCAAAATAATGGCTACCCCCTCAAATTAATTGAAACTACTATCTCCAAATTCCTAAACGAAAAATTCAACCCCAAGTCGAACCAACCCGAACCCATATTAGACACACACTATATTAAACTTCCATTTTACGGCCATCTCAGTTATACCATTCGCAAAAAACTCAATGATCTACTTAAGTTACACCTTCCTAACTCAAAATTTAAATTTATTTTTACTAATCCATTTACCTTAAGAACACATTTCAAATATAAAGACTCTATACCTAAAGCTCTTATCTCTAACATAATTTACGAATTCAAATGTTCTAGCTGTAACGCTAGATACGTCGGCGAGACAACAAGGAATCTAACCCTTAGACTTTCTGAGCATAAAGGTGTTTATGCGCATACTGGTCGACCAATTTCTTCACCTTCGCAATCTGCAATCCGCTCACACTCACATGATTTACATCACCCTTTTTCTATGAATGATTTTAGTATCCTATCCAAGGCACACTACCCTAGTGACACTAAATTATTATAATCCATACACATCTAGCACTTGTCCCCTGATCTTAATAACCAAGTCACTTCATACCAATTACATATACTCAAATGATTATAATTATCACACTGTTTCGATTGTCCGACTCTCGTTTCGATCGCCACACACGAGCCGAAATGTTGCCTGCAAACTATTGTTCATCCAGTCCTCTGCCAACCAGACGCATACAACCAAGTCTGTAAGTATAAATTGTATTTTTATTTTATTTATTATTTTTTAGATAATATAGATATTTTATTGTTAAAAAAAATTCTTTTAAAATGTTCGCTTTTAGCAGTATAGTATATTTTTTTTAAACTATTTTAGCCTGATGATGCCCAAGTTCTTTTGGCGAAACGTTTGCGCATAAACAACCCCAAGAATGACGAGTGTCTTGTCACCCTGAAATGTCAAGATGTATCTACCTAAGAAATACCAAGATTTATAATATATATATATATATATATATATATATATATATATATAGATATATATATATATATATATATATATAATATAATATATCATATATATATTATTTTATATATTTATATATATAATATTATATATTATATAAAATAATACATATATATAATATACATTTATTACATATATATATACAGCCATATATAAAATATATATATATATATAAATATAAGTTTATAACATATCTATACATATATATATATATATATATATATTCATATAAATATATATATCTATCTATATATATATATATCTATAAAATATATATATATACATATTTATCATTTGATATAGATTATGATATATAATATATACGAGATTATGCGATATGTATATATATATATGTATAATGTATATACATATACTAGTGATGGAGCGAATATTCGCGGGTTGCGAAAAGCTTCTGGGGGGTCGCGAGAACACAATATTCATAATTTATGAATATTCTTTTATATATATTTTCAGTATAAAACAAAAAAACTATTATTATGCTAACTTATTAAACCTTGATAAATTACCAACAATTTTTTTTTACATAATCTGACTCTGAGAAAAGAGTTATCCTTTTTCCTCCTTCCCCTTTCCGTCAAGCTCACAACCACGCTCACACGTCCAGTAGCTAGCTATACATACGTACTTGTATCATCGCTGCCGACCCTTGTTAATGCATTACAAATCCACATCACAAGTCTAAACTTTATTTACAAATGTAGGTTATAAATTTTTTTTTCGATGCGTGTAAAGCAAGAATATAGGACTTAGATTGCACTGATTACGATATCATTTAAGCATTATAATGTTGTACTGAATATATTATACTTAGAATGGTATGTTACAGAGCAATAAGAATCTACCTATAATGTGTATGTGTGTGTGTGTGTGTGTGTGTGGTGTGTGTGTGTGTGTGTGTGTGTGTGTGTGAGAGAATGCAAATGTGTCAGATTGATATAAATGCTTTGGTAAGGAGTGGGGGGTCACGAGCCTTTCGAAATTATTTGGAGGGGTCGCAGGCCAAAAAGTTTGAGAACCTCTGGGTTAGGTCATAGTCCCTCGATCACTACCTCCATCCTCCAACAGAGTGGCAGCCGCTACTCTCAAGGTCACTGTTACTGTACTCAACTCATTGCCTCCTGCATACTGCAGTAAGCATATACGCGCTCTTCTCTGTCACCTACGAGCACAATCAACTTTCTTTGAAGAACAACATTGCAGCAGCCTACTGCGTAAGGGCGTCCAGTCACACCAGTGTAGTTTGGGATTACGTATTTCGAGATTATCACGAATGACATTGCAAAGTTTACACTTTGCAATAATAATAATTCATGTAATATATTATCATGTGAGTATTCGTGTAAGAAAGGGTCATCGTCCTGCAACCTGGAAACATTGAAAATTGAATGGAATTTACTTTACCGTAGATAACACTAAAGTCGCCAGGACAACGTTTCTTTTTTATTTGCAAACATCTGGTGGCGTTAATACTTACATTTATACATTCATGATTTATGGAAGATTGGAAGCGGCTATCTGGAGAGTCTGTGTCATTTTGTGTCTTCATATGTGTCATAATATGGCAATAAATGAACAAATTATAAAAATAAAACCGAGTGGCGCCATTGGTAACGGGCTACACTAAGGTCGCCATCTAGTGTCTATGTTTAGTGTCCTCCCGCCGTCGTCGTTTTCCAAAAAAATAACGAGTAGGGAAATTTGAAACCGTATATACTTGCAGATACAAGGTATAAAACTACGCTGAAACAGGATAGATTATACAGTCATGATATAAACTACTGTGTATCATCTGCAGTGGCACATACAAACCAGTACTGAGCTTAATTCGTGCAAATCATGTTGCACTCACTTTTATGCCAAACTATTAATGATGATGATGTCTTTACTCTGCGTAATGAGAAGACTTATGCCGGTATTAGTCACTATACTCGATTACATGGGCGTGCCGAGGGGTGGCCAGGCGGCCATGTACACCCTTGCTGCTAAAAATGCTTCTCATATTTAAATATTATATATAAAGCAATACAAATAATCTCAATTTCAAATGAAAAAAATATAAAATAATATTTTTTGTTATTTTATATACTCATTTTATTTATTATGATTATTTCTTATTGTTGGTTTTTTTTTTAATTATTAGATTTTAAGATTTTTTTAATTTCTTTATATTTATATAAAACAAATATAAAAAATTTCAGTTCATTTTATTTTTATTTTAATTTTATTTTTATTTTTTTTTATTGGAATTTTTTATATGTTTTTTTAATATTTATCTCGATTTTTTTACTTGTTTTTCTCTTTAGAGTTGTTTTTTTTGAGTTTTTTTTAGATTGGTTTTTTTACAGAGTTTGTGTTTTTTAGAGTGTTTTTCTTAGAGTGGCTTGTTTTTTAGAGTGTTTTTTTAGAGTTGTTGTTTTTTTTTTTCTTTTTTTTAGAGTGGGTTTTTTTTTCGTGTTTTTTTTCTCAGAGTGGTTTTTTTTAGAGTGTTTTTTTCTCTAGAGTTCGGTTTTGTTTCTAGTGGTTTTTGTCTTCAGATGGTCTTTTTTATAGTGGCTTTTTTTAGTAGTTGTTCTTTTGTTCATTTTTTTTATTTAATATATATAATATAGATATTAGATTTTAAAAAAAAAAAATCTTTTTTTTAGTCTTCGCGATGTTTTCCTTTTTAAGTGTTGTGTTTTTTGTTTGGCATTTGTATATATATATATATATATATTACTCATCATATTAGTCTAAAATTCGCCAGGTCGGTGTGGGTGTGGGTGTAGTTATGTGTGGGTGTGTTGTTGTGTGGGCTGGGTCTGTGGCGGTGTGTGTGTGGGGTGTAAGTTGGTTTGTGTGTGGGTGCTGTGTGGGTTTGTAGTTGTCGTGAGTGGGTGTGTGTCTCGTGTGTTGTGTGTGGGTGGTCGGTGTGTGGGCTGTGGTTGTGTGGTGGTGTCTGGGTGTGTTGTGTGTGGGTGTGTTTTTTTTGGTGTGTTGTTGGGGGTGGGTGTCGTCGTTGTGTTTTTGTGTGTGGTGGGCGTGTTGTGTGTGGGTGTGTGGGAGTGTGTGGGTGTGGGTGTGGCGTGGTGTGGGTGTGTGGGGTGGTGTGTGTGTGTGTTGTCGTGTGTGTGTTGGGTGGGTGGTCGTGGTGCTCGTGTGGGAGTGTGTGTGTGTGTGTGTTGGGTGTGTGTGTGTTGTGTGTGTGTGTGTGTTGGGTCTGGTGTGGTCTCATCTCCTCCTCGGTCTCGCTCATATCGGTGTGGGCTTGTGTTGGGCTGTTGTGTGGTGTTGTTTCGGGTGTGTGTGTGGTGTGTGTGTTGGTGTGTGTCTGTGTGTGGTGTTGTGTGTGTTGTGTGTGGGGTTGGTGGGAGTGTGTGTGTGTGTGGGTTGGGCTGGGTGGTGTGTGTGTTGGGTGTGTGTGGTTGTGTTGGGTAGCTCTGTGTGTGGGAGTGTGTGTGTGTGTGGGGGTGGAGGTGTGTGTTGTGTTTGGGTGGTGTGTGTGTGTTGGGTGGGTGTGTGTGTGTGTGTGTGTTGTGGGTTGTGTGTGTGGGAGTGTGTGTGTGTGTTTGTGTGTGTTTGGGTGTCGTGTGTGTGTGTGGAGTGGGTTGTGGTGGTGTGTGTGGTTGTGTCTCTGTGTGGTGCTGGGTGTGTGTATTGTCGTGTTGGGTGTGGTTGTGTGTGTGTGTTGGGTGGTGTGTGTGTGTGGTGTGGGTTGGGCTGTTGGTTTGTGCTTGGTGTGTCGTGGTGGTGTGTGCGTTGGGTGTGTGGTGTGTGTGTGTTGGTGTGTGGTGTGTGTCTGGTGTGTGGTGTGTGTGTGTTTGGGTGTGTGCGTGTGGCTGTGGGTGTGTGATCCCTAACCAGTGTCGGGTGTGGACGTTGCTCATGGCTCGGCGCTCCGTGTTTATAACTTCGAGCTCGTTGAATCCTTTGTCTTTACACTGTGATAATTATTATCGAGGTGGGTATTTAATTACAGTACACAATGAAAACCTCTCCACACTCCACTTCCGGATACTTCCTGTGCACAATTGCAAACACAAGACAACGTTTCTTACTGGAGTGTTTGAAGTGCTCCAGAAATGTAAAAATTTTATATTCTGCTGACCTGCCTCCACCTCCCTGCTTTCTACGCTATTGAACTTCTTTAAGGACTCACGGTGTCAGTACACTTGTGAAGAATGTCCTAAGACAAACAGCTGGGGCTGATATTGTGACGGTCGTTTCGCGCAGGTGTCGCCATATTGGAGAAGTGAAGGGAGGTAAAAAACAACAACAACGTTTTGGAGCAGGAAGGTGCTGTAAATGTTGTAAGCGACGTTGATGAGAAATACGAACTTGACCGATAAATTAAAACTGGTGAGGAAAAATAAAGAAAGTAATGGGCCCAACGAACCTCCTCACAAAAATCACATACATAAACACTCTACGGTCAAACAAGGCAACACCCAAAACTACCGCAGGAAATGGGACCAGGCTAGCGACCAACGGAAAGAGAAGGTAATGCTACTATTCACAAACTACAACAACAAGTATAAATATTGACCTAAGGGGCCGTGATTGTCCCAAAATGCCCACCCCAAACTGTGTCCACTAGCATATATTGTAACCGGGGCTGTGACAACCACAACTCAGGTGTAAAAAAGGTAACAGGACTCTTCTTCCTCGCGTTCTTTACATCCACCAATATGCTATGGGTCAAGAAAAAGCGGGAGCGTGTTTCTTGAGATATGGAATTCTAAAAGTACTTCATTTGTACGGGCACTCGCCCGCTAACCATCACCCCCTATCGACCCATCAAACTACCGAACAACACACAATGCAACAGTCGCCCCCGCCAAACAACTTCCCGCTGCGTCACCATACCACCATCAACCCCTAATCCACACATGCATGTCGCAAAGTGGTACGGCCCCACTACAGACTGCAAAAACAACAAAATGCCTACTAACACGACACATGTCACTTACTTTATTGCAGCATCAATGACAACATAACATGCAACAAGTACAGCTACATATACTGCAAATCTGAAAGGCAGGGCCGTGGCAGTGGCGGCGCCCTACGCAACCGCTACAATGCTCACATCAGCACACTAACAGCGTGGCAGCTAATGCCCGACATCTTTATATCAATACAATCACTCTAAATATTGCTGGCCTATTTACCATACAAATTTAGAGACAAAATAAAATTACTCACAGAAATGGCACAAACTGAAAATGCCTGTAATAATCTTCCCTACGGAAACACACCTAACACAGAAGAAATCCCAAGAAGCTGTATATATAACAAATCCAACCTTTTGTACCAATAGAAAGACAGACCAAAACAAAGAAAAAGTCGTGGTGCTCATCACCTACGTGGATGACCACTTTGCAGCTAGGACACAAGTTCTCTCCACTCCAGAATTCAAACATGCTTACACAGAATCCTCTGGTACTATACATTAAAGACCCTTTCGATTTGGTATATATAAATATATACAGGCCAAACCAGCGTGACAAACAATACAATTGTAATGACCAACTAACAAAGATTAGAGAGTAATTCTCACTTACCACCACCCCTGCCTACCATTATGCTCACTGTTGATCTAAACTATCCTCGCTCCTCAGACTGGTAGTTGGAGAGGTGTTATGGAGGGGGGAAGGGGACATTCGGACATCAGGCAGAAGCTGTCTTGAACTTTGCGGAGGAACTTTCTGTTTACACAAGTCGTCAACACTCCACAAGAGTGACAACATCTGGACATTGTGGATGCACAACAATGATGACCTCCTACCTAATATTACGGTAAACAAAACCTAATCTCTCAGATCATAACATCATAACCCTGACACCAGCCGTATCCTAAACATATATGCTACCTAGAATCCCAGTGTAAGGCACAACCAGGCACCAAATTTCAGCGAATGAATTTTCACAGCGAGTCAGTCTGCTGGTGAACGTTTAAGGTGAGAGACCTTGGTGTCAAGTAAAAAGGGACTCAACTCATGAAAGGCCTGCCGACCCCTGGAGGTCAAAATACTGACATACTGAGACGAATGCTTGGAAATATCAGAGAAATATTTACCGTTGAGGAGATCGTCTAATAAGACCCCTCCTTATAAGGGTAACCTAACAAGGGACTCGAAAGTTCTGAATGCGAAGAGAACAAAACTAAGAAAAAAAAACTCAAGAACACCAACAACAGTGAAATACTACACAAACTGATAAACAAACTTACATTATAGTACAAATACCTTAAAAGATTCAGTTAACATTAGAGATGACTCGGAAAGAAATACAAGCTGTGGCATGTATTAATACCAATCCCAAATACTCTTTACAGTATGGCGCCAAACAAGTCATAATGCAGAGCGATGTTGGCCCACTGTACTGACCTCAGACGCGATAAACCATAAATGAACCCAAGGAGATTGTTGAGACTAAATATGCCTCCAGTACATAAGACTGTCTTCAGCAACTCCCGTGGAAAGACTAAATAATCAACTCACCCTATGGACTTTTTTCGCCACGGTACTGACTGCACATCAAAACTGACCCGGACATAACTTTAAGCAAGACACTATAGAAGGAGCATTAAGAAGTTGACTACTACTCGGCAGCTGTATCCGACCACTTCCCTGCTTTGCTCCTTAAACGTTGTGCTAAAGAGCTGAGCGTTTCCTCTTGCCTCTCCTCCTTTAGTAGAAACTTCTATGTAGAATCCGTAATACTACCAAAGCATTAAAAGGTCCAACCTCAACCCAATCCACCCAGGGAGGGTCGAAGACAGAAGCAAAAAATTCTGACCCATTCTCCCTTAACCTCCCACATTATTAAAGTCGTGCGAGAGTACTCAATATCTTCTTAGAAACATGGCTCAATATACTCGAACAAATAACAAAATGCAACCAAACCACATGGCTTTCCGCGTTGGGCCTTTTCATTCGCCCTCTCCCAACTGCTACGCACACTTGAAACAATTTTTAAAATAAAGCTGAATTATAACAAAACATGTTGATTGTGGTCTTCTGATACTTTTTGCGAAAGCCCTTTGACAAGGTCTAGACCACCTTGGCATTTTTACTACATACACAAGATACGACAAATGGGCTCCATTACTTGGACAAGCTCGGGATGTGGCTGCACTCGTTCCTTACTGACATGGCGCGTGTGTAAGCGGCTGGCTGGTGCAGTGGTCTCAGTCGTCAGTGGGTCAACAGTGGAGTGCCACAGGATCGGTCCCTTGGACCTCTGCTATTTTTATACCACATCTCAGACATAAACAGACACGGTCTTCCACTCGTCTGTTCAAGCTTCTTTTGCTGATGACACCACTAGGGTACTGAAGGAAGTTCTTCAGTATCTGATGCCTGAACAAATACAAACTGATCTGGTCCATCACTTTACTCGTGGGCAGAGCAAATAACATGTCCTTCAATGACCAAAATTTGAGCATATACATTAAGTTCAGGGGCTGAATTAACTACAATGCCTCACCACACGTTTTGCAGCACCGAATGAACGGTTCACATACAAGACCACCAAGTGAGCATATAAGAAGACCTAGGAATTCCTCAGCTGTGACTGGAAACTTATCTCAAACATACTACTAAAATGTGGTCAAGAAGCACGAAGCCAGGCTGGCTGGATCCTTCGCTTTTTCCGGACACGTGAAAGCTTCCTATGCTCGGGGGGGCCGACATTATCAACAAGTCACTCGTCGATAACCGTTGTGGAGTAATTGCTTGTCAGCTTGTGAGCTCCATTTGCCGAGCAGGAGAGAAGCCAGTCTCACTTGAAGGCAGTCAACGACTCTCCTTTTCACCGCATGAATATTGACGTTCCGACATTTGGACTACTTGGGAAAGATTTACGTGACTCTGACCTTTAACACTCACTAGAAAGGCGTAGAGCTCAGTACTGCTTACTATTAGATCATCTACAAATATTTGACCGGCAAAAATTCCTTAATATAACTTGACTGTCACGTATAGCAATCACCCCATGACGGGTCCTGCTCTGCCACATTGAAGGATATACACCAGAGCAAGTACAGAGTCAAGACCGCTCAAAGTGACAAACGCTTTCGCTATAAGAGGGCCACACCTCTTCAATCGCACGGCCCAGACACCTGCGTGAGCTCAACGAACATAACCTTTGAACGTTCAGAAACACCTAGACAAGTTCCTACGGCAACTACCCAGTCAACCCAGCTGCCTCATTACCACCTCTGCGCTGCCAGCAGCAGTATCCTCGACCAGATGCGCGAAGAGACGAGCAGACCGGGTTATATTAGTGGCGGCCGCATCAGTCGTGGCCACGGGCACAACTGTTCCCTGAAATCTACTCACCCAGTAACCCACCACAGGTTGGTGTTGGGGTGTGGTGTGTGTGTTTTGGGTGTGTGTGTGTGTGTGTGTGTGTGTGTTGGTGGTGTTGGTGTGTGTGGTTGCTGTGTGTTTGTGTGTGTTGTTGGGTGTCGTGTGTGTGTGTGTTGGGTGGTGGGTGTTGTGTGTGGGAGTGTGTGTGTTGGGTGTGGTGGGTGGTTGGGTGTTGGTGTGTGTGTGTGTGTGTGTGTCTTGTGCTGTGTGGGTGGTCTTGTGTTGGGTGTCTGGGCTGTGTGTGTTGGGTGTGTGGCGTGTGTGTGTGGTGGGTGTATTTGCTTTGTGTCTCAGTCGTGTGTGGGTTTGTGGTGTGTGGGTTGTCGTGTGTGTTGGGTGTGTGTGTGTGTGTTGGGTGTGTTCTGTGTGTGTGTTTTGGTGTTGTGTGGGTTGTGGTGTGGTGTTGGTGTGGCTCTTGTGTGTGTTGTGTGTGTGTGTTTTGTGTTTGGGTGTGTGGTGTGTGCGTGTTGGGTGCTGTGGGGTGTGTGGTGTGTTGTGGGTGTGTGTGTGTTGGTTGTGTGTGTGTGTTGTGTTGTGGGTTGTGTGTGTGTTGGCGTTAGTGTTGTGGGTTTGTTGGGTTGTGTGTGTTTCGTGGTGTGTGTGTGTGGTTGACGGTGTATGGGTCTGTGGTGTGTTGGGTGTGTGTGCTCGGTTCTGTGTGATGTGTGTGTTTGGGTGTTGGGTGTCGTGTGTCTTGGGTTGTGGTGTGTGCTTGGGTGTGCGTTGTGGGTGTGTGTGTGTACGTGTGTGGTTTGGGTGTTGCATGTGTGGTGTTCTTGTGGTGTGTGGTTGTGTGGTTTTTGACGTGTCGTTGTGTGTGTGTTGGGGTGTGTGTGTGTGTGTGGTTGGGTTGTGTGGGTCACTGCGGTGTGTTGGGTGTGTGTGTTGTTTGGGTGTGTGGTGTGTGTGTTTTGGGTGTGTTGGGTGTGTGTGTGTGTTAGTTGGTGTGTGGGTGGTGTGTGTGTGTGTGTGTTGGGTGTGTGGGTGTGTGGTGTGTCTGGGTGGTGTGTGTGTGTTGGGTGTTTGGGTGTGTGTGTGTTGGGTGTGTGGTGTGTGTTGGGGTGTCTGTGGGTCGTGTGTGTGTTGGTGTTGTGTGTGTGTTGGCCTGTGTGGTGTGTGTTTTGGAATGTGTGTGTAGTGTGTTGTGTGTAGTTGGGTGTGTGTGTGGTGTTGTGTTGGGTTCTGTTAGTGGGTGTGGTGTGGGTTGCTGTGTGTTCTTGTGGTGTGTGTGTGTTGGGTGTGTGTGAGTGGTTGGTGCTCAGGGTGTGTCGTGTGGGTTGGGTGTGTGGGTGTGTTGTTGTTTGGGTGTGTTGTGTGTGATGTGGGTGTGTGGGTGTGTGTGTTGGGTGTGTGTGTGTGTGTTTCTTTCGGGTGTGTCTTTTGGGTGTGGTGCTGTGTTGTGTGGTTGGTGGGTGTGGTTGTGGTGTGTGTATGTGTCTGGGTGTCGTGCTGTGTGTGTGTGTGTTGGGGTGTGGGTGTGTGCTTGTTTCTGGGTGATGTTGTGTGGTGTGTTGTGTTGTGTTGTGTGTGGTGTGTGTTGGGTGTGCTGTGTGTTGTGTGTGTGTGTTGTTGTTGGTGTGTGTGGTTCGTGGTTGTTGGGTTGGGTGTGCGTGTGTGGTTGGGTGTGTGTGTGTGTCGTTCTTGGCGTTGGTGGGTCTGTGTGCTCGCTGTGGGTTTGTGGTGTTGTGTGTCGGTTGGCTGTGTGTGTGTGTTGGGTGTGTGGGTGTGTGTGTTGGGTTGGTGTGGGGTGTGTGGGTGTTGGGTGTGGTGGGTGTGTCTGGGTGTGTGGGTGTCGTGTGTGGTTGGGTGTAGTGGGTGTGTGGTCTGTGGGTGTGTGTGTTTGGGTGTGTGTGGTGTGGGTTGTTGGGTGTGTGGGTGTGTGTGCTCGTTGAGTGCTGTGTGTGTTGTGTTGGGTGTGTGTGTGTGTGTGCGGTGTTGGGTGTGTGGGTATGTGTGCTTGGGTGTGTGTGTTGTCGTTTCTTGCGTCTCTGTTTGCGTGTGTGTGTTGGGTGTGTGGGTGTGTTGTGTTTGTGTCTGTGTTGTGCTTGTGTCTTGTCTGGGTGTGTTGTTGTGTGTTTGGGTGGTTTGTGCTTGTGTTGTTGGGTGTGTGGGTGTGTGTCGTTGTTGGGTTGTGTGTGTGTGTTTGTTGTGTGTCGTTGTGGTTTTGGTGCGGGGTGTGTGTGTTGGGGGTGTTGCGGGTGTGTGTGTTGGGTGTGTGTGTGTGGTGGTTGTTGGGTGTGTGTGTGTGTGTTGGGTGTGTGTGTCGGTGGTGTGTTGGGGTTGTTTGTTTGGGTCTGTGTGTGTGGTGTGTTTTGGGTGTGTGTGGTGTGTGTGTTGGCGTGTGTGTGTGTGTGTTGGTGTTGGTGTGTGTGTGTGTTGGGTGTGTGGTGTTGGGCACTGGTGTGTGGTGTGGGTGTTGGTGTGTGTGTGTGTTGCTTGTGTTTTTGTGGTGTGTGGGTGGTGTTGCGGTGTGTGTGTGTGTTGGGCGTGTCGTGTGTGCGTGTTGGGTGTGTGGGGGGTCTGTGTGTGTTGGTGTGTGGTGTTGTTGGGTTGTGGTGTGCGTGTTTTTGCGGGTGTGTTCTGGGGTGTGTGTGTGTGTGTTCGGGGGTGGTGGGTTTGTGTGTGTGTGTGTGTTGCTGGTGTGTTGGGTGGGTGCTGTGTTGGGTGGTGTGTGTGTGTGGGTGTGTGGTGTGTGTGTGTGTGGGGTTTGGTGTGGGGTGTAGTGTGTGGTTGGGTGTGGTGTGTGTGTTTGGGTGTGGTGGGGTGTGGGTAGTTGGGGTGCTGTTGTGTCGTGTTGGGTGTGTGGGTGTGTCGTGTGGTCGTGCGTGTGTGTGTCTGGTGTGTGGGTGTGTTGTGTGTTGTGTGTGGTGTGTGGTGTGTGTGTGTGTGTTTGGCGTGCGTGGTGTGTTTGTGGTGGGTTGTGTGGGTGTGTGTGTGTGCGTGTGGTGTTTGGGCGTGTGTGTGTCGGGTGGGTTGTCGGGTGTATGTGTGTTGGGTGTTTCTGTTGGTGTGTGTGTGCTTGTCGGGTTTGGCGGCTCGTGGGTGTGTGTGTGTTGGTGTGTGAGTGTGTGTGTTGGGTGTGTGGGTGTGGTGTGTGTTGGTTGTCGATGTGTGTGTGTTGGGTGTGTGTTGTGTGTTGGGGTGTGTGTGTGTGTGTGTTGGGTTGCTGTGGGGTCTGTGTTGTTTGGGTTGTGTGTGGTGTTTGGGTCTTGTGGTGTGTGGTGTGTTTGGGTGCGTTGGGGTGTGTGTGTGTGTTTGGGTTTGGGGCGTGTGTGTGTGGTGTTTTGGGTGTGGTGTGTGGTGTTGGCGCTGTCTGTGTTTGTGTGTGTTGGTTGTGGGTGTGTGTGTGTGTGTGTTGGTGGTGTGTTGTGTGTGTGTTTTGGGTTTGTGGGTGTGTGTGTGTGTGTGTGTTGGGTGTGTGTGTGTGTTTTGGTGTGTGTGTGTGTTGGGTGTGTGTGTGGTGTTGTTGGGTGTGTGGGTGTGTTTGTTGGGTGGTGTGTGGTGTGTGTGGGTGTGTGGGTGTGTGTGTTGGGGTGTGTGGGTGTGTGTGTGTGTGGGTGTGTGTGTGTTGGGTGGTGTGTTTGTGTGTTGTGGTGTGTGGGTGTGTGTGTGTGTGTTGGGTGTGTGGTGTGTGTGTGTGTGTGTTTGGGTGTGGTGGTGTGTGTGTGTTGGGTGTGGTTGGGTGTTTGTTGGGTGTGTGTGTGTTTGGGTGTGTGTGTGTGGTGTGTGTGTGTGGTGTGTGGTGTGTTGGTGGTGTGTTGGGTGTGTGTGTTGGTGTGTTGGGTGTGTGTGTGTGTGTGTTGGGTGGTGGGTGTGTGTGTTTGGTGTTGTGGTTGGGTGTGTGTGGTGGTGTTGGGTGTGTGGGTGTTGTTTTGTTGGGTGTGTGGGTGTGTGTGTGGGGTGTGGAGTTGGGGTTGGTGTGTGGGTAATGTGGGTTGGGTGTGTGGGTTTGTGTGGTTGGGTGTGTGGTGGTGTGTGTTGGGTGTGGTGTGTGGTTGGGTGTGTGTGTGTGTGTGTTGGGTGTGTGGGTGTGGTGTGTTTGGGTGTGTTTGTGTGTTGGGGTGTGTGGGTGTGTTGTGTTGGGTGTGTGGGTGTGTGTGTTTGGGTGTGTGTGTGTGTGTGTTGGGTGTGTGTGTGTGTGGTGTTGTGGGTGTGTGTGTGTGTGTGTTGTGGTTGGTGTGTGGGTGTGTGGGTGTTTGGTGTGGTGTGTGTGTGTGTTGGGTGTGTGTGTGTGTGTGGTGTTGGGGTGGGTGTGTTGGGTGGGTGGGTGTGTGTGGTTGGGTGGTGTGGGTGTGTGTGTGTGTTGGGTGTGGTGTGTGTGTTGGTGTGTGTGTGTGTGTTGGTGTGTGTGTGTGTGTTGGGTGTGTGTGTTGGGTGTGTGTGTGTGTGTGTTGGGTTGTGTGTGTGTGTGTGTTAGGTGTGTGTGTTTGTGTGGTGGGTGTGTGGTGTGTGTGTGTGTTGGGTGTGTGTGTGTTGGGTGTGTGGTGTGTGTGTTGGGTGTGTGTGTGTGTGTGTTGGGTGTGTGGGTGGTGTGTTGGTGTGTGGGTGTGTGTTGGGGTGTGGGTGTGTGTGTTGGGTGTGTGGGTTGTGGTGTGTGTTGGGTGTGTTGGTGTGTGGGTGTGTGTGTTGGTGTGTGGGTGTGTGTGTTTGGTGGTGTGGGTGTGTGTGTTGGGTGTGTGTGTTGGGTGTGTGGGTGTGGTGTGTGTTCGGTGTGGTGTGTGTGATGGGTGTGTGGGGGTGTGTGTGTTGGGTGTGTGTGTGTGTGTGTGTGGGTGTGTGTGTGTGTTGGGTGTGTGTGTGTGTGTGTTGGGTGTGGGTGTGTGTTGGTGTGTGGGGTGTGTGTGTTGGGTGTGTGTGTGTGGTTGTTGTTGTTGGGTGTGTGGGTGTGTTGTGTTGGGTGTGTGTGTGTGTTGGGTGTGTGGGGTGTGTGTGTTTGTGGTGTGTGTGTGTGTGTGGTGTTGGGGGTGTGTGTGTGTTGGGTGTGTGTTGTGGTGTGTTGGGTGTGTGTGTGTGGTGTGTGTGTTGGGTGGTGTGGTTGTGTGGTTGGGTGTGTGTGTGATGTTTGTGTGTGTGTGTTGGGTGTGTTGGTGTTGTGGTTGGGTGTGTGTGTGTTGTGTGTTGGTTGTGTGTGTGTTAGATTTATCATGCAGTTAATAATGGCACCCGTACTAAAATTTGGTTCTTTTGTGAAGTAAAATGATGATGTGCCATTTAATTGTAAAAAAAAAAACGTGTTTTGAGGCAGCATTAATGTCAACACTTAATGTATGGTGCTGAATCATGGTTTGGGCAGATTTAAACCTGTGACTAAACTGTTTAACTGGTGTTTAAGCAATTGTTGGGTGTGCGAAGTCGACTTGCAGTGCTATAGTGTTACATGGAATCCGGGTGTACCCCCCCCTAAAAAGATATGGTAATTCTGTGCAACAATAAGTTTTTCCATAAAATGTGGGCAGAGCGATCAACTTATATGATGACCACTGACGTTTGCAATGAAGTTATCTATGAGCATGACCTGTCACCGGGTAGATCACTAAGGGAGTTTTGTGGACGTGAAGTCAGAGATTGTACCATGTAGATTATGCAATGTGTAAGGATCGAGAATTTCAGACCAGTAATTCTGCGAGAATAGTGCCATATAACGAGATGAACCCTACTTTGCAATGTGCATAATATTTACCACTGATAGACACTTAGTTGATGAAGAAGCATCGCCTTTTCGTTTACGACAGTTTGGACGTTTGCATTGGCTAATATGGGGAGCCTGGAAGGTGGATAGGCGGGTCGCGGTCGCTTAAACCCTTGGATGAGCGGCTGGTGTATGTGGCCAAGTGCAGACTGAAAGACATGTGGTGGAACGAGTGTACACTGACCCAACATGCAGGGGACAGTATACCATGTCGCTCTATGGGGAACAGGTTGTTTTTCAATAGGATCTACCCTAGATGTGACCTGTAAAATAGTAAAGATAAATAAGCAGGAGGG
>JACEEZ010017542.1:17500-45000 GCA_016584305.1 Chionoecetes opilio | reverse complement strand
CTACCATCCGAGCCCGGGGTCACCACTGTCTACAGGCGCTATAGGCACAAATGTAAAAAAAAAAAAATAAAAAAAAAAAATAATAATAATAATAATAATAATAATAATCCTACTCTATTATTTCCCTTCCCTTTACCAGCAAGTCACAAGTCACCCTCTTCCCTCCCCCTTACCGCCCCTCCCCCCCTACACCCTCCCTCCCTCATCCCCCTCTTCCATCCCCCCCCCCCCCCCCCCCCCCCCCCCCCGCCGAAGGTATATACATCATCCCGTCCGGCATTCATCACCATCTCAGGTCCTTTGTGAGAATTTGCCCGCCTCGCTTTGTCTCCGGGACGCGCTACTTAGCAAGCTCTTTTAGTCCGCCTGTCCACGGGTGCCATTGCCTGTTACTGGACTACAGCTTATTTTCAACTTTTCTTTGGGGGAATGTGAGGCAGACCATACGCTGGCTAAAACCTATCCCTCCCCTCACCCACCATCTTGCCTTCCCCTCACCCGCCCTTCCCCTCACCCACTATCTTGCCCCCCCCCCCCCTTCACGGACCACGGGAAGGGAAAGAATGGAAAGGGAAAGATAGATATAGATGGAAAAGGGAATAGAATAGAGAAATTATAAGAAAATAAGTGATAAGAAAACATAATAAAGTTAATACACCACCACATCACCACCACCACCCGCTCGCCCCTCACCCATTACCTAGCCAGCCCTTCACCCGACAACCCGCCCACAACCCTCACCCACTATCTAGCCCACGCCTCACCCACACAACCCATCACTTCACCTCTCCTCCTGCCGGCAGTCACTCAGGCCTCTCGTCTTCACCACTCACTGCATTTAAGAAACTATAATGGAATTTTCATTTTTTCATCATAGCCTTAATAGTACCCATAAAAAATGTACCAATATCGCACCCACTAAAAATGTATCCACTCAATGTAAAGTTTTTCATTACGTGGGTGTGTGTGCATGTGTGTGTTTGAGAGAGGAGAAGGAGAGGAGAGAAGAGAGAGAAGAGAGAGAGAGAAAGGGGAGAGAGAGAGAGAGAGAGAGGAGGAGAGAGAGAGAGAGAGAGAGAGAGAGAGTGTGTGTGTGTGTGTAGGTGGGTACAGAGGCGTTGATAGATATAAATTCCAACTCTCCTGGAATCTAGACATTTCAGGAATATCTTAAATTGTTCATGGGAATGGCAAGAGAGTGTGCAGCGGTCATGTGTGTGTGTATATGTATGTATGTGTGTGTGTGTGTGTGTGTGTGTGTGTGTGTGTGTGTGTATGTGTGCGTGTGTGTGTGTGCGTGTGTGTGTGCGTGTGTGTGTGTGCGTGTGTGTGTGTGTTGTGTGTGTGTGTGTGTGTGTGTGTGTGTGTGTGTGTGTGTGTGTGTGTGTGTGTGTGTGTGTGTGTGTGTGTGAGCCATGCCATGCAGACGTCGCAGAAGACATCATCAGTTTCAACATCAGTGCGTTCCCTCGAGGGAGGAAATGATAATTAATGATGTGAGTGCTCCTTCCTTCTTTCCTTCCTTCCTTCCTTTTTTCCTTCCTTCCTTCCTTCCTTCCTTCCTTCCTCCCTCCTTCCTTCCTTCCTTCCTTCCTTCCTTCCTTCCTTCCTTCCTTCCTTCCTTCCTTCCTTCCTTCCCTTCCTTCCTCTCTTCCTTCCTCCCTCCCTTACCTCCTTCGTTTCTTCCTTCCTTCCTTCCTTTTCCTTCTTCCTTCCTCCCTTCCTTCCCTTCCTTCCTTCCTCCTTCCTTCCTTCCTTCCTTCCTTCCTTCCTTCCTTCCTTCCTTCCTTCCTCCTGTGCTTCTTTCCCCTGTCCTACACTCTCCTTCCCCTTCGCCTCATCATTGCTTTCGCGTTCTCTCCTCGCCACTGGTAATTGTCTGGGCCTCTCTCTTTCTTCTCTCTTTATTACCTTGTCTGTGTCTCCTAATCTCTTCTTTATTCCTCGCTACATTTCTTTTGCTTTTTTAATGTCTAATTTTACACTTCTATCATCGCTTTGTTCGCGCCTAAAGCTTTCCTCCGAATTACGTTCAGGATTAATTATATTTTTACATTTTGCTAATTTGTACTTTTTATTCACTTTTTCTCTTCTTTAACACGTTTTCCAAGACTTTTCTCTTTTTTTCATAATCGAAATTCTGATATATATGTGTGTATGTATGATATATATATGTGTATGTATGATATATATGTGTGTATGTATGATATATATATGTGTATGTATGATATATATGTGTGTATGTATGATATATATGTGTGTATGTATGATATATATGTGTGTATGTATGATATATATGTGTGTATGTATGATATATATGTGTGTATGTGTGATATATATGTGTGTATGTATGATATATATGTGTGTATGTATGATATATATATGTGTATGTATGATATATATGTGTATGTATGATATATATGTGTGTATGTATGATATATATATGTGTATGTATGAATATATATGTGTGTATGTATGAAAATTTATGTTGTATGATATGTATATATTTTGGTATGTTTTGATTTTATATGTGTAAAGTATGATATTATTTTTTAATGTAGGGTATATATTGTGTAGTATGATATATATTGTGTATGTTATATATATATGGTTTTTTTATGATATATATTGTGTATGGTTTATATATATTTTGTATGTTTAAAGATATAAAAAGGGGGATGTATGAATATATTGTGTATGTAAAGATTATATGGGGGTATGTTTATATATCTGTGTGTATGTTGATATATTTGGTATGTATTATTATATATGGTTTTTGATATATATGGTTTTTTGTAGGGTAAAATCTGTGTGGGTTTTTGATATATTGTGTGTATGGGAGATCTATAGTGTGTTGTATGGGTAAATTTTGTGTATGTATGATATTATGGTGTATGTATGATATATATATTTTTTGTTTTTTGTATTTTTAAAATATTGTGTTGTATGATATATTTTTGTTTTTTATTTTACCTTTGATATATATGTGTTTGGATGATTAAAATGTTTTATGTATGATATATTTTTGTATGTTGATATCAGTTGTTTTCTTTTTAGGATAATATGTGTATGTATGATTAAAATTGTTTTTGTATATAATTTATATAGTGTGGTTTTTGTTAATTATTGGGTATGGTTTTTGGAATTTTTTTTTTGTTTTATTTTTATGTCGGTTATATGTTTTGTATGGGATGATTTTTTTTATGTTTCTTTTTTGATTAATATATTATGGTATGTGTGATTCTTGGTGTATGTAGATTAATGTGTGGTATGCTGAAAAATTTTGTGTTGTATGTTTTGTGTTTTTCTATTAATTTCATTGCTCCCCCTCAAGTTTATTTGTTTATCTAGTTTTTTTTTGGCCCCCCCCCTGATGTTCTTTTGTATGTTTTTTTTTGTGTTTTTTTATGCTTTGTCAATAAAAATATACACTACTACCCAATACTATGTTAAAGTATGTAGTGTGTTTTTTATTTAATACATGTAAAGGACAAATAAACCCTTCTAATTCAACTAATTGGAGGGAGACCTGGGGCGAATTACCGAAAATCCGAATTATCCGATGGTTTCCTCTAAGGGGTTCCCATTCCAATTGTTTCTCCTTAAAAATTTTAGATTTTTACACACACAATTTTTATCTTGTAATGCTTTTTTTCATACTCCTAAGTTTTAAAACCTCCTTAAACCATACCCCCACACACAACCCCACAGATTTAATTATATATAATTTTTTTCTCTCTTTTCTCTCCCCCTCTCCTCTCCCGTCTCTCTCTTTCTCTCCTCTCTCTCTCTCTCTCTCCTCTCATTCTCTCTCTCTCTCTCTCTCTCTTTTCTCTCTCTCTCTCTCTCCTTTTCTCCTCTCTCTCTCTCCTCTCTCTCTCCCCCTCCTTTTCTCTCTCTCTCCTCTCTCTCTCTCCCCTCCCCTCTCTCTCTCTCTCCCCTCTCTCTCCCTCTCTCTCTCTCTGTTTAACCCCTCCCCTCTCTCTGTTTTTCCCCTCTCTCTCCTCTCTCCTTTATTATTGAATTAAAAGATTAAAACTAGGGGAATGGGCTTCATGTTTTTTATGTCTTTTAGTAAATTTTTTTTCCCAATTGTGGTTTTTTAAAAGGAAAATTTGAAGTATCATATCATTGGGGAATTGGCCGAAATAGGGACTTCTAATCATTGTAAAAACCCCTCCCGATTCGGGGTTCCGCCTGCCCGAAACTATAGGAACAAATTTCAATAAAAAACTATTTTTTTAAAAAAATTGCAAAATATGTAAAATTTTTTTTTTTTTAGATTTGCTTGAAAAATTTGTTCCTAGCAGTTCTCGGCATGCTGAACACAATCTTTGGGGGTCAATTTTTAGTTACAATGATTAGAATTTCCCCATTTCAGCCCCAATTTACAATGACTGATACTTTCCCGATAATCCTTCAAAACCCCAAAATTTAAAAAAGTTTCTACAAACATGAAAACTATAGGAATTTCTAGATTAATTTATTACTTCAATACAATGATCAGTAAAAGTATTTTTTAGTATTATATATTATGATTAAACCCATTTGAGCCCCCCATTGGGGATTGTCCCCCAAAAACTTTAAAAACCCAGGAATACCATAGCAATCCCCCGTGGGACTTCTAATGCCCCCCCCTGGCCTTGTGGTGCGTGGGGCGGAAAGGCCCCTGAAGGATACTGAAGGATTTTATACCAAGCGAAAAGGGGGTGCTTAAATAAAAATAGTTTCTTCCTCCATCCCTTCTTTTCCTCTTTCCCCCCTCCTATCCCCCTTTCCTTTTCCCCCCTCCTTTCCCTTTTCCCCCCCCCTCCCCCCCCTTCCCCCCCTCGTCCCTCCTTCCCCTTCCCCCCTTCCTCCTCCCCCCCCTTTTTCCTCCCCCCCCTCCCCCCTTTTTTCCTCCGCCATCGTATTTATACGATAATTATCTTTTCAGACCGCTGGGCCCCGCGGCACGCCCGCAGGGAGAGTCCCGGCTCCCACTAGTAAGGCTAAGGATAAATTTAAACTTGCTCAAATTTTGGAAAATTATTAAAAAAATTTGAACTGGCCTGAAAAAAGCGAATTTCTGAAGTTTTAATATAAAGGGGTTTGATTTAGAGAGGGTTTACTGTATGTATGTTTAGTATTCAGCCTCGCCCGCTTTTTTTCCCTTAAAAAAAAAAAAAAATTTCCAATTTTAAACAAAGAGCTCCTACGTTTTTTTTTTTTTTTTTTCCTTTTTTTTGTGTAAAGCTGGCTTTTCGGGGGTTTTTTTCGTGGCTTCGCGTTTAAGCAAACTTTTCCCCTTTGTAAATTGGGATCTTGAACCCTTTTTTCATAAAGACGCCTGCTATTATCCCCCCACACAACCCCACACACACACCACACACACACACCACACACACACACACACACACACCCCAAAACACACACAACACCACACACACACACACCACACCCACACACCACAACCCCCAAAACCCCACACACACACACACACACACCAAACACACACACCCCACACACACACACACCCACGCCCCCCGCCCCACCCCCACCCACAACAAACCAAAAAAGTAAGTAAAAATGAAGGCTTAGAAAAATACGAGGGGCTTCTCTCTCTCTCTCTCTCCTCTCTCTCTTCTTTTCTCTCTCTCTCTCCTCTCTCTCTCTTCTCTCTTCTCTCTCTCTCTCTCTCTCTCTCTCTCTCCCTCTCTCTTCTCCTCTCTCTCTCCTCTCCTCTCTCTCTCTCTCTCTTCCTCTCTCTCTCCTCCTCTCTCTCTCTCTCTCTCTCCTCTCTCTCTCTCTTCTCTCTCTCTCTCTCTTCTCTCTCTCTCCTCTCTCTCTTCCTCTCCCAAGGGAATTATCCATACAAAAATTCACGTAGAATAAAAATTCCTATTAAAGTTTTCAGAGGAGGAGAAAAATAGTTTTCTTATCGGGACTTTATGAATAAAAACAGAAGGGGGAGGACGTGGTGGTGGTTGGGGGTGGTGGTGTGGGGGTGGGGTGGTGGTGGGGGTGGGGGGGGGGTGGTGTGTGGTGAGTGGTGGTGGTTTGGGGGTGGGTGGTGGGGTGGTGGTGGTGGTGGTTTGTGGTGTATGGTGGGGGTGGGGGGGTGGTGGTGGTGGTGGGGGTGGTGGGGGGGGGGGGTGGTGGGTGGTGGTGGTGGTGGTGGGGGGGGTGGTGGTGGTGGGGTAGTGGTGTGGGGTGGTGGGGGGGGGTGGTGTGGTGGTGGGTTTGTGGGGTAGTGGTGGTGGGGTGGGGTGGGGGTGGTGGTGGTGGTGGTGTAGGTGGTGGTGGGGGTGGTGGGGGTGGGGGTGGTGGGGTGGTGGTGGTGTAGTGGTGGTGATGGCGGGGCCGGTGGGATAGTGGTATGGTGGTGGTTGTGGGGTGGTGGTTTGGGGTTGTGTGGGGTGGTGGTGGTGGTGGTGTGTGGTTTGGTGTGTGGGGGTGGTGGTGGTGTGGTGGTGGTGGTTGTAGTGGTGTAGGGTGGTGTGGTGGTGGTTGGTGGTGGTGGTGGTGTTGGTTGGTGGTTGTGGTGGGGTGGTGGTGCTGGGTAGTTGTGGTTGTGATGGCGGCGCCGGTGGTGATAGTGGTAGTGGTGTTGGTTGTGATGGTCGGTGGTGGTGTGTAGCTGGTTGGTGGTGGTGTGGGGTGTGTAGTAGTGGTGGTGGTGTAGTGGTGGTGGTGGTGGTGGTGGTGGTGGTGGTGGTGTAGTGGTGGTGGTTGGTGGTGGTGGTGGTGGTGGCGGTTGTGGTGGTGGTGGTGGTGGTGGTGGTGGTGGTTGGTGGTGGTGGTGGTGGTGGTGGTGTAAATACTTTATTATGCATTTATTTCCTTAATGTCCAAGCTCGCTTTGCTCGTTTGGACACCTATTTCAACCGAATTCATTCTTTGGTACTAAATAGATTGGTGAATCTGTCATATAGGCTTCAAAAATGTTTACTCGACGAATGGGGGCAAGGTCTAGAGTGCATATTGGCTTGTAAAATGTTTACTCCACGAATGGGGGCAAGGTCTAGAGTGCATATAGGCTTGTTGTAATAGAATAATTTTAAGGTGAGGGTATTTAAAAAGTTGACTTTAGCCTGTGCGAGCTTGGACACGTTCCACAGCTTTAGTGTGGACGTCTATTTCCTAGTATTTTCATTTCATTGTTCTTCTCTATTCCCTTCATCATTTATTTTCCTCCTTTCCCTTTGACTTCTTTCCCTTCCCTTCCCTTCCCTCCCTTTCCCTTCCCTTCCTTTCCCTTCCTTTCCCTTCCCTTCCCTTCCCTTCCCTTCCCTTCCCTTCCCTTCCCTTCCCTTCCCTTCCCTTCCCTTCCCTTCCCTTCCCTTCCCTTCCCTTCCCTTCTCTACCCATATTTTCCCATCCCTTCCCTTCCCTTCCCTTCCCTACCCTTCCTAACCCTTCCCTTCCCTTCCCTTCCCTTTCCTTCCATTCCCTTCCCTTTCCTTCCCTTCCCTTCCCTTCCCTTCCCTTCCCTTCTATTCTCTTCCCAAGCTCTTTCTTATTTTTCCTGCTTACTTCATTTACCTCAATGGGATGCCTCGTATATTTCCTTAGAATCCTTCCTTCTCTCTCCTCCCAAGTTCCTTCCTTCCTCCTCCTCCGTTCTTCTTCCTGCCTTCCCTTCCTCATCCTCCTCCTCCTCCTCTCCTCTTCCTCTCTCCTCCTACTATTCCTCTCCTTCCTCCTATTCTCCTCCTCGGTCCTTACCCCCTCCTCGCCGCCTCCTCCCTCCTCCTCCTCCTCCTCCTCCTCGCCTCCTCCTTTCGTGCTTTATACCAACACGTGATCAAAACCAAATCGAGGCGGAAAAAATTCTAGACTTATTTACACAAACTCAAACGAAAACTCTTCAGTCCCCCAGTTAACGTTAACGTTCGGATCCGCGAATTTCAGTAGCAGTGACCACCGGGCGATTACTTTCAGTTTAACATCAGTAAGACAAGCGAAGTCGAAAGTAAAAGAAAAAATCTTGATTTATCGAAAGGCAGACCTTCAGAAAACTAAAAAAGAATCTAGCGAAACACCGATTGGAATGTTACTCAGAAAGTAAACGAATAAATGTAGCATGGCATGAATTTCACCGGTAAGCTTAACTTAAGCAATGCAATCTCAAACCGATGCGATAAAGGCGATCTTTTCAAAACATTAAACCGAAATGGTGGACCGCGAAACAAGGACAGCCTTGCAGCTAAAAAGCGTGCATATGAAAAACACAAGAAAACAAAATGAAAGAACGACAACGCGACCACGACAGAAGTAGACGAATACGAAAAAATCATAAGCAGAGCAAGAAAAATTTTGAAGTAGTACGTATTGCCGAAATGAGCAATCCAAAACCTAAAGAATTCACGCTAGTTAAAAAGAAAAAAATAATGACTTTCAACCATAGGGCCTTGGAAATGGAAAAATGGCGACACACAGAAAATGAAGTGATCTATGGCGGACTACTATAAATAAACTTTGGTGCATCAGTCTTCACAGTAGAGAAAACACGCAAAATCTACCACACCCCGAAAACCCAGAACAAAGGTAATTGTCTCAGCTCATTAACCTTCAGGAATGTGACATGTTGCTCGCGATAAATAACATGAAAATTAACAAAGCTCCCGGTCCTGACAAAATTTCGCCCCACGCATATTAAAAGAAGCAAAGAACGAAATAGTAAAACCACTTTCCATCTATTTAATAAGTCTTTATCACCGGAAAGGTACCGTGCGAATGGAAGCTAGCAAATGTCAAACCCCATATTTAAAAAAGGAAGCATAGTCGCAGCCCGGAAAACTACGCCATCAGTTTAACATCAGTTGCTGAACAATTAATGGAATTCCATCATAAGAGACAAACTCAGTTAAGTTCTTAGAAGAAAATGACATAATCAAAGATTCGACAGCATGGATTCGCAAAATAAACGCTCATTGCCTCTCAAACTTACTTGATTTTACAATAGTGTACTCAAAAGACGACAACACGAGGGCAGTAGACGCTAGTTTACCTCGATTTTTCAAAAAAGCGTTCGACAAAGTTCCTCATAAGCGTCTCATTAGCAAAGTAAAAAGCTCATGGTATAACAGGCCATCTTTCAGATTGGATTAGAAAACTGGCTGTCAGATCGTAAACAAGGAGGGTAATAAATGGTAAATCTTTCTGATGGACCAGTGTTAATAGTGGTGTTCCTCAAGGATCAGTTCTCGGACAATCCTGTCTAATATAATAAAGGACATTGACGAGGGAATCACATGCAGGCTATCGAAATTTGCTGATGACACGAAAATCACAAACATAGCCTCTACAGAATCTCAGCGCAACTCATACAAAAAACGACTAAAAACACGCTAAAGAATGGTCAAAAACATGGCAATGAATTTCAACCTGACAAATGCAATTACTACATATCGGTAATAACAACCCTCATGAAAGTTACGTGATGAACGATTTCCAAACTACAAGTGTTTGATAAAGAAAAAGATTTAGGCGTATAATCTCGAAAGATCCTCAAAACCGAATAACCAAATTAGAGAGGTAGTAAAACTGCAAAATAAATTGGTTGGCTTTATGGACGAACTTTCATTTCAAAATCTGAAAAAAAGTTATACTCCACTCTTTTTAACTCGCTTGTTCGCCCCATCTGAATACTTGTGCAGTTCTGGTCACCTTATTATAAAACGGACAAGATAAAACTAGAAAAATACAGCGAGAGTAACCAAAATGAAACCTAGATTGCGTAATAAATCGTACTGAAAATCGGCTCAAAGAACTTAACCTTATTCCCACTAACAAAACGAAAGGATTCAAGGTGTTGACCTCATCGAAGTCTTTAAAATCTTCAATGGATTTACGAACGTTCCAGTCCAGAAAAATCTTTTCACGCTAGACCGGTCAAGCTCAACTAGAAACAACGGCATTAAAATTAAGAGGAAACGGTTTGCTAACGAACGAAGCAGACCTCTCACAAACCGGGTGTAAACGTATGGAATGGGCGCCCAGCACGTAGGAAACTCAAATACAATAAGAATCATTAAAAATGCCTCGATAATATTTCATACCAAATCCCCGGTTGTCATGTTTATCTCGGAATAATAAATTTATCTCGCGGGCCTCTGATACTACTCGCATTGCGTAAAATGATTGCGAGTCGCCGTCACACAACCCCTCCCACACGTCTCAGACAGCCCCCGAAAGTAAAACGGTCACTACTACAACTTTTGACCTGTGACGGGCTTGGTTCAGTAAGGGCCCTGTCAGTTAGTGACCACCCTCGGGATTATATACCAGGGGCCACTGCTGCAGGGGGCATTGAAGTGCACGGCGGTTTCCTACTTGGGAAAGTGCATTACCGCAGTGGATTGAACGGAGATGTGGGCCCGGATGACTGCTGCCTCCCAAGGAAAGCGCCAAGGCAAGGCTGCCGCACACCCTGAACTTCCACACTGAGCCTACACCAACACTAAATTAGACCTCATAAAAACACACAGATAGCCCGAGTTAACGGTTACCACTACTACTCTCGACCTGTGACGTTGTGGACAGCAAGGGTCCTGTCAGTTAGTGACCACCATCGGGATTTAAGGTACCAGGGGGTGGTCACTGCGCAGGAGGCATTGAAGTGTACGGCCGTCCTACATGGAAACGTACACCCCCCACAATCCGCAGGGATTGAACGGAGTGTAGGGCTGATTGACGGCTGCCACCACAAGAGAAAGCGCAGGCAAGGGCTGCCGCACACGCTTGAAACCTCCACCACTGTGTTACACCATACAAAACACGCATAACATGACCAATCTATCAAGCACTAAACCTACCCCACAAACTAGTAGTAGGTAGCCCATTCAGATTAAAGCTTTAACTTTCCTCACAAATTCCAGCAGTTTTCTATATTGCATGGTAGCACTCTTTTCCGGCCAGCTTCGGCTGGAGGGCATGGGGGGGTGGAGGAGGAGCCTTCTACTGTCCTATCCTTTATATCTTATCATTTCTGAGTTAGTTGTAGTGTAGCTAAAGCAAACAGCCTTGTAAGGACCATCGGTCTGTGCTGTTTTTGTGGTTCTTTGTACATCCTTTGTAATCCTCCTCCTCCTCCTCCTCCCCCCTCCTCCTCCTCCTCCTCTCTTCCTCCTCCTCCTCTCCTTTTATTCATTGTGCACCTATCCCATTCTCCTCCTATCCTGTTCTCGTAACCTTTGCCTCTTCCTCTCCATCCTTCTTTGTGCTGGCATTGAACCATTTCCATTATCCCCCCTTACCTTACCCTCTCCTTCCTTTACTGTCCCATTATCTGTCTCTCTATCTCTCTTCTATCTCTTCTCTCTCTCGCTCTCTCTCTCTCTCTCTCTCTCTCTCTCTCTCTCCTCTTCCTCTCTCTCTCTATCTCTCTCTCTCTCTCTCTGCTCTCTCTCTCTCTCTCTCCTCTCTCTCTCCTCTTCTCTCCTCTTCTCTCTCTCTCGCTCTCTCTCTCTCTCTCTCTCTTCTCTCTCTCTCTCTCTCTCTCTCTTCTCTCTCTCTCCTCTCTCTCTCTTCTCTCTCTCTCTCTCTCTCTCTCTCTCTCTCTCTCTCTCTCATCTCTCTCTCTCTGCTCTCTCTCTCTCTCTCTCTCCTCTCTCCTTCTCTCTCTCTCTCTCTCTCTCTCTCTCTCTCTCTCTCTCTCTCTCTCTCTCTCTCTCTCTCTCTCTCTCTCCTCTCTCTCTCTCCCTCTCTCTCTCTCTCTCTCCTCTCTCTCTCTCTCTCTCTCTCTCTATCTCCTCTCTCTTCTTATCTCTATCTTCTCTCTCTCTCTCCTTCTCTCTTTTCTATCTCTCTCTCCTCTATCTCTCTCCTCTCCTATCTCTCTCTGGACTCACCCACATCACAAAAACACTACTGGCAACAGCACATAAATAATACCTGGAATAATACATGTTGTGCTTCACTTCCCGTAATTCACAAGGTAGCAAGGATAAGTTATGGCGCCTTTGATCCCTTTAAATATTCATCCTTGCCTGACCTTCCTTCCTTCCTTCCTTCCTTCCTTTCTTCTTCCTTCCTTCCTTCTTTCTTCCTTCTTCCTTCTTCCCTTCCTTCCTTCCTTCCTTCCGTCCTTCCTTTTTTCGTCTTCCTTTCTCCTTCCTTTCCTTACCTCCTTTCCTTTCTTCTTCCTTCCTTCCTTCCTTCCGTCCTCCTCTCTCCTTCTTCCTTCCTTCCTTCCTTCCTTTCTTCTTCCTCCTACTTCCGTCCTTCCTCCTTCCTTCCTTCCCTTCCTTCCTTCCTTCCTTCCTTCATTCCCTTCCTTCCTCCCTACTTCCTTCCTTCTTTCCATTTCCTTTATATTTATTATAATTATCAATTGTCATTATTATTATTATTATTATTATTATTATTATTATTATTATTATTATTATTGGATTCGACCTAACCTTTACACCTCACTCTTACCCACTCCACTATCTTCCTTCGCTTCTCTAACATAAGTGCTTCATATTTATTTTATGCATATATTCTTACTTCTTTCTCTTACGTCTGGCCTGTCCTCAACGTTGCGTGAATGAAATTTATTCTTGAGAGAGCAGGGAAAAATATATAAACATTAGAAATACTTCTCAAGATTTTTTTTGTATCGGTTTATTGGGCGGAAATAGTGTTTTTAATTTAATTTCTCAGAAGTTTGAAGATATTTAGCACTGTGTAATTGGCAGCTCGCTTCGCTCGCTGCCGCTTACCATAAGACCCGTGGAACCAAGTTGTCCTCCAAAAAGTGTATAAAACTACTCCTAAATATTGTTGGATATTGAGCTAACAATTTGACATGCAAGTAGGCTGTCAAAATCAATGGGGGTCGTCGGAAGAACATTTTTTTGCGTAAAACAAGCCCTAATGTAGTAAATTAACATAAAACTACTCCTAATTATTGTCGGATTGAGTGAAATTCGACTTCAAGTAGTGCGGCAAATTCAATGGGGTTGTGAAACAAACTTTTTGCTAAAACAAACCGTGAATTGAAGTAATCACGTAATGATTTAATTGGCTGGACAAAACAAAAAAAACCCCGGGGGGCTCGATGCTACGTTCCCAGCCGCAAAGGAACTGAACCAAAAGCAAAAGGGGCAGAGGGCTGGACGTCTATACTTGATTTATGATGAAAACTTTGCTCACTTTATTCGAACTGACGCAGCGAACACTGGATCGAAGGGCTGTTTAGGGAGAATTAGGATTGGCAGCTCGCTTCGCTCGCTGCCGCTTACCATAAGGACCGTGGAACCAAGTTCCGCCAAAAAGTGTATCAAGTATAGGCGTGCAGCCTCTGGACCTTTGCTTTTGGCTCAGTATGCGGCTGGAACGTGCGCAGCGAGCACGTTCCAGCCAATTAACTCATTACGTGAATTACTCATTAAGGGCTTGTTTTACGAACAAATAGAACAAGCCCTTAATGAGTAATTCACGTAATGAGTTAATTGGCTGGAACGTGGCTCGCTGCCACGTTCCAGCCGCAAGAACTGAGCCCAAAGCAAAGAGGCCAGAGGCTGGACGTCTATACTTGATATATGTACTGCCAAGGACACTTACGAAAAGACATAGCTGGGGGATTGATTGAATTATCTATTTATTTTCTTGGCACCTCAACATTTTTGGTCTGCTCATGAAAAACCTTAAGTCATAAAACAAGACAAATTTTCGATCAATGCAAAATAGCAATAAAAAAACGAAAATACAAAAAGAAAATGTGAATAAAACATACGTATAACAAAACTTAAAGATAAAAAAGCACTGAAATCGAAGCAATACATAAGGATAAAACAAAATGTAACGGATAAAAAAATATTCCGATAAAACAAACACTCGAATAACATAACATACGGATAACAAAACATACAAAACAGAGATAACAAAATATTATGATAAGACAAACACTCGAATAACATAACATGATAACAAGACAATAACATACAGATAACATAACACACGTATCAAGGTCTAGAGAATGTTACTGAAATACTCTATAACCTTGACACGGATGACCTCTAAAAGAAAACGGAGATATGAAGGTCCCTTGAGGCGCGCGGGTAAGAACCATTGCTTGTTACGATGATTGGTCTTCACTGCCTGACCGTTTTATACCTGCCTTCTATTTCCGTCTTGGTCTCAATCCTTTTTGCGTGATGGAGCACTCTTACCTTCTCTCTCTCTCTCTCTCTCCCCCTTCCTCTCTCTCTCTCCTCTCTCTCCTCCTTTCTCTCTCTCTCTCTCTCTCCTCCTTCCCCTTCCTCTCTCTCTCTCGCTCGCTCCCCTCTCCCCTCCCCTCTCTCTCTCCTCCCCTCTTCCCCTCCTCTCTCCTCTTCTCTCCTCTCTCTCTCTCTCTCTCTCTCTCTCTCTCTTCTCTCTCTACTCCTCTCTCTCTCCTCTCTCTCTCTCTCTCTCTCTCTCTCTCTCTCTCTCTCTCTCTCTCTCTCTCTCTCTCCCCTCTCTCTCTCTCTCTCTCTCTCTCTCTCTCTCTCTCCTCTCTCTCTCCTCTCTCTCTCTCTCTCCTCTCTCTCTCTCTCTCTCTCTCTCTCTTCTCTCTCCTCCTCTCTCTCTCCCCTCCTTCTCTCTCTCTCTCTCTCCCTCGCTCGCTCGCTCCCCTCGCACGCCCCCTCTCTCTCTCTTCTCTCTCTCCCCTCTCTCTCTCTCTCCTCTCTCTCTCCTCTCTCTCTCTCTTCTCGGTCTCCTCTCTCTCTTCTCTCTCTCCTCTCTCTCTCTCTCTCTCCCCTCCCTCTCTCTCTCTTCTCTCTCCCCTCTCTTTTCTCTCTCCTCCCCTTCAAGATATCCCAAGAATTTGGAAGGAAAAAAAATTGATTCCTTTTTTCAAGATATTAGACTAAATTTTTTCCTTGACCTTCTCGAAATTCTCCAATATGAAGGGTCTGCAATATTGGTATTCTCTAATATTTATAACCTGTAATATAGAGACTTTGTTATATTGCTTAATTTCCAGTATCTGTTATATTTCACGTTTTTTAATATCGTGACTGTAATATTGAGGTTACGCAATATTTAGGATAGCAAAAATCATGGAAATAATAGTAATAATGTGTAATATCGTTCGTAATATCTAGAAAAAGTGCAATAGTATCTGTCTGTATTATATGTATTATGTATTGTATTATGTATTATGTATATGCATTATATTATCTGTATTGAAACACACGAGAAATATTTGAATCTGGAATATCAAGAAAAGTCAGATGGATGCAATGTAGTAATCAAAGTTTCACAATATCGAAAGTGCAGCGTGCAATATATACCAACAGGATACGTGGCGAGTAGAATGGTGTGTGTGTGATTAGAGGTTTGTTTTATCGGGAGTCTGCAGTGTCAAAAAGTTCGTATTATCGAGGGTTTACTGAGGCGTCCGGGATGGCAGTCTGAGTGACGCCTCGACAGAGAAGGATTAGGAGGGAGAGAAGAGGATGTGGAGGATCTCTCTCTCTCTCTCTCTCTCTCTCTCTCTCTCTCTCTCTCTCTCTTCTCTCTTGCTCTCTCTTTTCTCCTCTTCTCGTCTCTCTCTCCTCTCTCTCTCTCTCTCTCTCTCTCTCTCTCACTAGATAACTTATGAAAAAAATAAAACGTAATTAAAGCCACCCACCCACTCGCACAGCATTTCTTTTTTCTTTTATCCAGAGGGAGGAACAATAACGTATGCCACACAGTCTCTCAAACCGTTTTCTATATACACGGAATACTAATGCGCTATAACACACACACACACACACCCGGTTCACTTCACACTCCCAACTCACGATATACTGTAAAGTTTATACTGTTTCTTAGATTTATGGCTCGGATGTTGATCGTTAGTAGTGATATACATGTTTTGCTTCCTGTTTCGTTCCTGTTTTGTTTGGTGAAGTACGTGTATCTGTCATGGTGGCGTATAGTGCACGTTGGTGGTGACTGATGGTGATGTGTATGGCATATAGTGTGATACAGTGGACTGAGTGTGGCTATAATATTAATACTGTGGCGTGATAAATCAAAAGAGGAAAGAAGAGAGAGAAGAGAAATCAAAGAGGAAATAAGAGAAGAGGAGAAAAATCAAGACGCGAAAAACCATGAGAGGAGGAAGGGAGAGGAGGAGGAGGAGGAGGAGGAGGAGGAGGAGGAGGAGGAGGAGGAGGAGGGGAGGCAAGACATGAGAGAAGAGTGGATGTTTGGCCGGACGGAGACAAGTTTTCACCGTCAGCCTCTTCGTGGTCTCTATTGGTCTCCGATATTCCCTCCCGGGGCGCCATCCCTCGAAGCGAGTGTCACCTCCCTCCCTGCTGCCCTCCACGCGTCACCAGTCATCAAGGAACTGTGTTGAGGTCCTGTGTATGTCTGTATGTTAGTCTGTTGGTATGTATGCCTGTGCTATGTATGTATGTTACTATGTATGTATGTTACTATGTTGGTATGTATGTCTGCGGTATGTCTATATGTTGGTATGTATGTCTGTGCTATGTCTGAATTTTTTTTTTTTTTTTTTTACATCACAAAGGACTGGCCAAGGGCAAAAAAAAAAGTTACAAGTAGTCCACTTAGTTGCCAGTCCCTATGAAGAAGACAGTAAGAGAATATAAAAATAGGGGGTGTGCCAATTTAGTTCAGGAGGTGTCTTGTTACTCCTCTCTTGAAAATAATTAAGGCGTAGAAAGGAGGACAAATAGAAACAGAAAGAGAGTTCCGGAGTTGAATGGAAGAGTGAAGCTACTGGCTATCTGGTTATGTCTGTATGTTAGTATGTTCGTAGGTACGGCTTCACGTATTTCGTTACTTTAATGTTTGGGTGTTTTGTTGATTGATGTCCAGGCCTGTTCTTTGTTCCTTTTTGCATATGCTGTATATATATTTATGTTGTGTATGTATGTATGTATGTATTCATAACTGGTTGGCTAGTTGTCTGGCTTAGCTGTATCCTCTCCCCCTCTCTCCCCCTCTCTCTCTCTCTTCTCTCTTCTCTCTCTCTCTCTCTCTCTCTCTCTCTCTCTCTCTCTCTCTCTCTCTCTCTCATGGCTGCGTCGCTCATATTTATTATTCCGTCCTGTCTTGTTTCCTTTATCCTTTGTTAATATTTCTAATCAGCCTACATTGCATGACCGTCTATCCACTTTGTCTGTCTGTGAGCGACTGCCTTTCTGTCCATCGCTTTTGTGTGCAAACATATAATTATAATTTATCTTTGTGCCATTCTGCGTATTTAACCTTGTGTGTGTGTGTGTGTGTGTATGTGTGTGTGTGTGTGTGGTGTGGTGTGTGTGTGTGTGTGTGTGTGTGTGTGTGTGTGTGTGTGTGTGTGTGGTGTGTGTGTGTGTGTGTGTGTGTTGGTACGTAGGTAGGTAAGGGAGGTTGGTAAAAGCGTAAGGGAATCAGGTAACACGCAAGTCCCCCCTAAATGCTGGATAACCACCTCACCTTTTCGTTGGATTATCCTGCATGCACCTCGAAACCCCTGCTTCTGACACCTGGCTGTTGACTTAATTACTTGTGCGCTGACTCACACACGCACACTCTCTCTAACACCTCTCTCTCTCTACTCTCTCTCTTCTCTCTCTCCTCTCTCTCTCTCTCTCTCTCTCTCTCTCTCTCCTCTCCTCTCTCTCTCTCTCTCTCTCTCTCTCCTCTCTCTTCTGCTCTCTCTCTCAGGTAGCAACGGAGACTGTCAGGTAGATATCTAGGAATGAGTATATAAGATTATCTAGATTCAGAACATTACCTGATTGCTCTGATGATTAAATGTGTTTGTGTGTGTGTGTTGTATGTATATATGTGTGAGTGTGTGTGTGTGTGAGTGTGTGTGTGTATGTATGTATGTGTGTGTGTGTCTGTGTGTGTGTGTGTGTGTGGGTGTGGGTGTGCTGGTTCAAAAGAAATTTAGCCACATTATCACCTGTCATGTTATTATTAGAGTTACGTATGTGTCATCAAATGGGTGTTGGTGTAAGCTTCTCAAAACATAACTTACTTTTATCGCCTGTGTTAGCGTGGGAGGAAGTGAAGGGAACTTGTGCATCTGTGTGAGAATATGCAGACACGAGACCAAAGGAGACAGGTGAGCAGAAAAGGTGAACGAACTGAGGTGAAGTAAAGGGACTGAGAGAGAAAGAGAGAGAGCGTCAAAGAGAGAGAGCGCGAAAGAGAGAGAGCGGGAAAGAGAGAGAGCGCGAAAGAGAGAGAGCGCGAAAGAGAGAGAGCGGCGAAAGAGAGAGAGCGCGAAAAGAAGAGAGAAGCGCAAAGAGAGAGAGCGCGAAAGAGAGAAGAGCGCGAAAGAGAGAGAGCGCGAAGAAGAGAGCGCGAAAGAGAGAGAGCGCGAAAGAGAGCTGAGCGCGAAAAGAGAGAGAGCGCGAAAGAGAGAGAGCGCGAAAGAGAGAGAGCGCGAAAGAGAGAGAGCGCGAAAGAGAGAGAGCGCGAAAGAGAGAGAGCGCGAAAGAGAGAGAGCGCGAAAGAGAGAGAGCGCGAAAGAGAGAGAGCGCGAAAGAGAGAGAGCGCGAAAGAGAGAGAGCGCGAAAGAGAGAGAGCGCGAAAGAGAGAGAGCGCGAAAGAGGGATGCGCGAAAGAGAGAGAGCTCGAAAGATGAGAGAGCGCGAAAGAGAGAGAGCGCGAAAGAGAGAGAGCGCGAAAGAGAGAGAGCGCGAAAGAGAGAGAGCGCGAAAGAGAGAGACCGCGAAAGAGAGAATACTTATAAAGGGATTGAGAGAATATTACCGTCACAACATCAATTGGAAGAGAGGATAAGATTATATAGTTTAGTGACACTTTGGATGATGATGATAATGTTGATAATGATGATGATAGTAGTGGGGAGGATGAGTGATTTCTTGTATTGTCTTCTACTGCCCTTTTTTTCCACTGGTAATGATGGAAATGATGATGATAATGATGAGGATGATAATAGTGATGTCTTCTGCTACCTGCCCTTTGTATTCTTATATCCACTTCGATGTATTACAAAATGAACCACCATCAACAACTCAAATCAACAAAAAGGGAGAGAAAGGGAAGTGTATGGAGACAAGAGACTTTGTTTTTTATGATAATTCGACCCTCACACTATCTGTAATGTTTTTTAATCCTTCTCAAACACACACAATCTACCCACACCTATTGTAACTCAAGACAGTGTGAAGTGCGTGCGTGTGTGTGGTGTGTGTGTGTGTGAGAGGAGAGAGAGGAGAGGAGAGAGAGAGAGAGAGAGAGAGAGAGAGAGAGAGCGAGAAGAGAGAGAGAGACGGAGAAAGAGAGACCGAGAGAGAGGAAGGAGAGAAGAGAGGAGGAGAGAGGATTTACCCCCCCCCCCCGACCCCCCGGCCACGCGCCCCCCCCCGCCACCCACCCCCCCGCCAACCCCGCACCCCGCCACCCCCGCCCCCCACCCCCCAAATTCACCACACCCCCCACCCCCCAACCAACGAACGCCCCCCCCCCCCCCACCTTCTTTTTATTTCCCCTTCTTCCCCCCCGCCCCCCCCCCCCTTCACACCTCCCCTTCCTGCCAATTCTGGCAGTTCCTACTTCTTTTTTCTTATTTTCCAGTTGGAAGGGATAGAAATTTATTGAGTAAGGGCCAGAAGAGGAAAATATTGATCGGGTAGTTGCAGGGCTGCAGAGGTTAGTACGACGCACATATGATCCAGCTAGAACGAGCAGGACATATAGTCCTGCAAACTACGCTCAATCCTTCGTAATACCCACAGCCACATCGTACTCCCTCCACTGCTGCGTCGCAGATCATTTAAGCTATTTCGACGTCAACGTGTCAGCAATTTCTGCTAGAGGTTATACTCGCTGTATCTGCGTGGGACGTGTCTTCTCGTGCTCTGCAGACGACATGTTCAGTGTGATCGCTCTTAGTGTCTGCATGTCTCGGCGTGTATTCTGTGAGACTAATACAGGTCAGTAGAACTGTGCGATAGATACACCCACATGCCCCGCACCTCATCCCTATGTGTTTCTTGGTCTATTATTTTGTTTAGACACTCTTGGTTTTGTTTGCGACATTACTTTCAAAAATAATATCAGAGTATCTTGTTATCCTTAATTGAATTTCTACTACATGGATATACTCTCAAATTCACGTTTTGGTCACTTTTAGAATATTATCAACTTATCTTGTGACCCTAAATTGACTTTCTGGTTACAGTGGACATACTCTCCCATATTATCTTGCAGTCAAACGGACACTCCACCTCCCACTCCACTCACTCCACTCCACTCCCTCCACTCCACTCTCACCCACTCCACTCCACTCCACTCCACTCCACTCCACTCCACTCCACTCCACCCACCCACCCCACCCCACCCCACCGCCACCACACCCCACCCCACCCCACCCCACTCACACTTACACTTCCACTCCCACTTCCACCCCACCCCACCCCACTCCACTCCACCCCACCCCACCCCACCCCACCCCACCCCACTCCACTCCAACCCACCCCCACCCCACCCTCACCCCACCCCACCCACCCCACCCCACCCACGTCACTCCACTCCCACTCCACTCCACCCCCACCCCACCCCACCCCACCCCACCCCACCCCCACTCCACCCCACCCCACCCCACCCCACCCCACCCACCCCACCCACCCCCACTCCACTCCACTTACCCCCACCCACCCCACCCCACTCCACCACTCCACTCCACTCCACTCCACTCCACTCCACCCCACTCCACTCCACTCCACTCCACTCCACTCCACTCCACTCCACTCCACTCCACTCCACTCCACTCCACTCCACCCCACCCCACCCCACCCCACCCCACCCCACTCCCACTCCACTCCACTCCACTCCACTCCACCCCACCCCACCCCACCCCACTCCACTCCACTCCACTCCCATCCACTCACTCCACCACACCCCACCCACACTCCACTCCACTCCACTCACTCCACTCCACTCCACCCCACCCCACCACCACTCCACTCCACTCCACTCCACTCCACTCCATCCACCCCACTCCACCCCACTCCACTTCCACTCCACCTCCACTCCACTCCACGACACTCCACTCCACTCACTCCACTCCACTCCACTCACCCACCCCACCCCACCCCACTCACTCCACTCCACTCCACTCCACCCAACCCCCACTCACCCACCCCACTCCACTCCACTCCACCCCACTCCACTCCACTCCACTCCACTCACTCCACTCCACTCCACCCCACTTCCACTCCACTCCACTCACTCCACCCCACCCCACTCCACTCCACTCCCACTCCACTCCACTCCACTCCACTCCACTCCACTTCACCCCCACCCCACTCCAACTCCACTTCCACTTCCACCCCACCCCACTCCACTCCACTCCACACTCCACTCCACCACCACTCACTCCAGTCCACCCCAGCCCCACCCCACCGCCCACTCCATCTCCAATCCACCCACTCCACTACCGACATAGCTCAAGTTTACTCTCCCCCACCCCACTCCACCTCCACTCCACTCCACCCACCCCCCACCCCACCCCACTCCATCTCCACTCCACTCCACAAACCCACCCCACCCCACTCCACCCACTCCACTCCACTCGCACTCCCACCCCACCCCACCCCCACTCCACTCCACTTACACTCCACTCCAGATCCAGTCGCCACCTCCACTCCACACTCAACCCCCATCCACTGCCACTCTCACTCCCACTCCACTCCACCCCACTCCACACTCCCAACTCCACTCCACTGCCACACTCCACATACCCAGCCCATCTTCCACTCCAACTCCACTCCACTCACCCTCCCCCACACACCGCTTTTTTCCACTTTAGCACATTTACACTTACATGGACAACACTCTCCCTTAATTTTACGTTGTATTCCCCCCGAACGCGCACTGGTGCTAGGTTGTCTTTATTTATATATGTTTTGCTATGCAAATCTTGTAGGAAAAGTGGTAGAAATTCATAACGTTTAATGTGTCGTGAGTGTATGACAGGGCAAAGACGTAGACATTGGGAATGCTGTCGAAGTGGTTGGACGGTTGTTATTATCCTTACTGGAGGGAAAATAATGGAGGCTGATTTTAACTTTGTGATTATAGGACGAGCGGTATGTGGGCGCCGGACTACCCCCCCAGTAGCGCTCTCTCTCTCTTCTCCTCTCTCTCTCTTCTCTCTCTCTCTCTCTCTCTCTCTCTCTCTCTCTCTCTCTCTCTCTCTCTCTCTCTCTCTCTCTCTCTCTTCTCTTAACGATAAAAGGCACTCACACTGTTCGTCTCCTCTGCTATCGAGGGCGTCATGATTGGTCAGGTCACCACGCACTCCATTAAGGTCATCATTCAACAGAGAGATTTCCATTGGCTGAGAAATGTATTAAACGTCAGCCACTCATGGATCGCCTCCCGTCAGCAGCTTCGTCAGCATTCAGGGATGACAAGGAAGACCGGCATCAACCTGCAATCATTTGTCAGCAAACAACTTCCTCTCTTTTATAAATCTGGATAAATATGCAGACTTGTGACGAGTGGGATCACATCGTTCAGTGTTTAGTGAGGTGATTGGTAAGTTGGATTATATGATCATTTGGACTTGGATTTCTTTTTTACATCAGAAAGGGAACTGTGCCAAAGGCAAAAAAAAAATAAGAAATAAAGGTATACACAATACAAAAAACCCCCTCACGTGTAGATTACAAGTACCTATATAAAGAAGACAAGATGGATTTCAGGAACAGTCTTATGGGTTAGGTTGTACGTCTAGTATTACAATGAAATTGAAGTTTAGGTTGACGTGAGAATTTAAGTAGACTAGGTTGAGGTTAAAGGTGTAGGTTGGGTTACGTCTAAATACAGAAAGTTACGTATTTAGGTTGGTGTAATAAGGTTGTTAGGCATAAGGTTAGGTGTAGTTATAGGTTAAGTCTAAGTACATAAAGTTACGTTTAGACGTGTGTGTAAATTTAGTTAGGTTGTTTAGTAATATGTGTAAGTTTAAGTATAAGTTACGATTTAGGGAGAGTAAATTTAGATGAGATTCTCAGGTTTATGGCAGGGCATATTAGGGTCAGTTTAGTATAGTAACCCCTCCACCACCGATGTTGACAGAATGCTCATTTAAATTCAAATATTTTATTTCAAAACGAGACAGTTCGCACAATTAATGGTGTGTCACCTGCTTCCCTTATGTAGCTAAGTGAACAAATTACAAGAGACGGTTTTTCCCGTTATCAGTGGCACTACACGTTGTTATCAAGGTAAATTTGTAGCTAAAAGACCGATACACACGCGCATAAAATAAAAGTTTAAGTTGCCATCCGCTGCCTGGATATGTACTACATTAATTTTGGAGGCCATGGACTGATAAACGAGAGAGAGAAAAGATAAAAGTACTAAATATCGGAATAAAAATTAGGCTTCGAAATGAGTTTGCCTCTCCTTACTCTCTCTCTCTTCTATCTCTCTCCTCATGAGCTCTCTCTCTCGTCTCTCTCTCAGTTACTCTCTCTCTACTCTCGTCTCTCTGACTCGCCTCTCTCTCTCTCTCATCTCTCTCTGTCTCTTACTCTCTGCTCTCTTCTCTCACTCTCTGTCTCTCTCTCTCATCTCTCTCTCTCTCTCTCTCTCTCTTTCTGTCTCTCTCTACGTCTCATGTTCTCTCTACTGTCTGTACACTCTCTCTCTCTCCTCTCTTCTCTCGTCTCTTGCTCTCTCTCTCTACTTCGTACTCTCTTCTCTCAGCCTCTCTCATTCTCTTCTCTCTCTCTCTCTCTCTCTCTCTTCTCTCTCTCTCTCTCTCTCTCGGAATCTGCTCACACTGTCTCTCTCTCTCTCTCTCTCTCTCGTCTCTCTCTCGTCTCTCTCTCACAGAGCACGCTCTCTCATCTCTCTCTCTCTCTCTCTCCTCTCTAGCTCTGCAGGTGCTCTCATCTCATCTAGCTTACTCTCTCTCTCTCTCTCATCTCTCTCCTCTACTCTCTCGCACTCTCTAGCTCTCGTCTCTCATGCTCTCTCTCTCTCATCTCATCGTCTTACTATCTCTCTCTCTCTCTCGCTCGTGACTCCTCTCTCGCTCTGTCTCTCTCTCTCTCTCTCTCTCTCTCTCCTCTCTCAGTCTCTCTCTATCTCTGCTCATTCTCTCTCTCTCTGCTCATCTCTCTCATCTCTCTCTCTACTCGCTACTCTCTCTCCATCTCTCTCGCTCTCTCTCTTCGTCCTCTCTCTCTCTCTCGCTCTCTCTCTGACTCTCTCTCTCTCTCTACGTCTCTCTCTCTCTCTCTCTCTCTTCTACTCTCTCTCTCATCTCGTCTCTCGTCTTCTCTCTCTCAACTAATCACCCACATAATGACTTCAACATTTGTCCGGATATTTCATATAAAAAAGTTCTAGTTTAAATCACCTATTGTGATGCCTCTTCCTCAGTACCACCACCTAGAGACTTCCCTTGGACATTTACCTTGAAGAGCCTGTTTGAATGCAGTAGTGCCATTCAAGGCGAGTACTTTGTGATATATACTGCAGAGAGCGCCTTGCTTTCACCGGGAGAAACCTTTGTTTATTTAATGCCTACAGACCGTCGCGCGCCACCATTTGTGCAGGTTAGCGAGGCAAAGGGGACTGTATGAAATAGATTTAAGTACACAGCGGAGAAGGTCGTAAAAGAATAACACAGTCGGCTACGAATCAAGTGTGCTCAAACAACAATGGACTGAGAAAAGACAGACAAAAGTGGCCGTAATACCAGAGAGCAAATACACTGAATACTAAAACAGTGAATAAAGTGCTTGCTGCAATAGAGAGCACGAAAGAAAGAGAGCGCCCCCCCCCCCCCCCCCCCCCCGAAAAAGAGTAAGCGCGATAAGAGAGGTGAGGAGCGCGAAAGAGACCCAGGAAGAGAGTGCGAAAGAGAAGCGCACGAAAGAGAGAGAGCGCGAAAGACAGCGGCCGAAAGAGATGAGCGCGGAAATGAGAGAGAGGCGCGAAAGGAGAGAGAGCGCGAAAGAGAGTAAGAGTGAGCGCGAAAGAGAGAGAAGCGCGGAAGAGAGAGAAGCGCGAAAGAGAGAGAAAGTCGCGAAAGAGAGGAATGATGGATTTGGTGAGCGCGAAAAGAGAGAGCATGCGAAAGAGAAGAGAGTCGCGAAAGAAGAAGAGAGGCAGCGATAAGAGAGAGAGGCAGCGAAATGAGACGCAAGAGAGCGCGAATCAGAGAGCGCATAACGGAGATGAGAGCGAGCGAACGAGAGAGCGCGAATCGAGAGATGATGCTGCGAACGAAGAGAGCGCGAATCGAGAGAGATGTCGCGAACGAGAGAGAGCGCGAACGAGAGAGAGCTGCGAACGAGAGAGAGCGACGTAACGGAGAGAGAGCTGGCGAAACGAGGAGAGAGCGCGAAACGAGAGGAGGGAAGGCACGCGAACGAGAGAGAGCGCTGAAGCAGAGAGATGAGCGCGAAAACGAGAGAGATGCGCCGAAAGCGGATTGAGAGCAGCGAACGAAGATGAGAGGCCCCGTACGAACGAGAGAGAGCGTCGAACGAGGAGAGAGCGCGAACGAGAGAGAGCGCGAACGAGAGAGAGAGCGTCAGAACGAGAGAGAGCGCGAACGAGAGAGTGAGACGGAACGAGAGAGAGCGCGAACGAGAGAGAGCGTGGCGCACGAACGAGAATAGAGGAGCCGAACGAGAAGAGAGCGCGAACGAAGAGAGAGAGCAGAGCGAACGAGGAGAGGGGAGAGCGCAGAACGAAGAGAGAGCGTATGAAAGGAGCGAGAAATCGCGATAAGAGAGAGCAAGAACGGAGAGTAGAGCGCGAACAGAGGAGAGAGCGCGAACGAGAGAAGAGAGCGAGCGAACGGATGGAGAGAGCAGCGAACGAGAGTAGAGCGCGTAACGAGAAGGAGAGCTGCGAACAGAGAGAGAAGACGGCGAACGAGTTATGAGAGCAGTCACGAACGAGAAGAGAGCGCGAACAGATGAGGAGCTGCGAACGAGAGAAGCGCAGAACGAAGAAGGAGAGAAGCGAACGAGATAGAGCGCGAACGAGAGAGAGCGCAGAACGAGAGGATCGAGACGTAGGCGAAGGAGAGATGAGCACAGCGAAAGAAGAAGAGAGGCGAAAGAGAGAGAGCGCGAAAGAGAGAGAGCGTAGCGAAAGAGAGAGCGCGAAAGAGAGAGCGCGAAGAGAGAGCGGCGCGAACGAGAGAAGCGCGAAAGAGAGAGCGCGAACGAGAGGAGGCTGAGCGCGAAACGAGAGAAAGACGCGAAAAGTGGAGTGAGCGCGCTGAAAGAGAGAGCGCGGGGAAGAGTAGAGGCAAAAGAGAGAGAGCGCGAAAAAGATGAGAGCGCAAGGAAAGAGAGAGCCGCGCGAAAGATGAGAGAGCGCGATAAGATAGAAGCGCTAGTAGTTGCGAACGAGAGAAAGAGCGCCCCCCCCCCGAAAGAGATGGAAAGAAAAGAGAAAGAGAGATACACCAGTTTATTTAAAATAATTCGGGTTATTTGGGTTACCCTTAATTAAATTTCTACTACTGGATATACTCTAAAATTCCGTTTTGGTCCTTTTAGATATTAACCTTATCTTGTGACCCTAAATGACTTCGGGTTCTGGACTACTCTCCCATATATCTTGCAGTCAACGACACACCTCCACTCCACTCCCCTCCCTCCACTCCACTCCACCCACTCCACTCCACTCCACTCCACCCACCCCCCCCACTCCACGCCACTCCAACCCCCCCACCCCACCCCACCCCACCCCACTCCACCTCCACTCCCTCCACTCCACTCCACTCCACTCCACCCCACCCACCCCACCCCCCACCCACCCACTCCATTCACTCCACTCCACTCCACTCTCCACTCCACCCCACCCCACCCCCCCCCACCCCACCCCACCCCACTCCCCTCCACCCCCCCCCACCCCCCCCCCCCCCCCACCCCACCCCACCCCACCCCACCCCACTCCCTCCACTCCACCCACCCACCCCACCCCCCCCCACTCCACTCCCTCCACTCCACCCCACCCCACCCCACCCCCTCCACTCCACTCCACTCCCTTCCACTCCACCCCCCCCACCCCCCCCACCCCACCCCACTCCACCCCACCCCCCCCACCCCACCCCACTCCACTCCACTCCACTCCACTCCATTTCCACTCCACCCCACCCCACCCCACCCCACCCCCCCCCACTCCACTCCACTCCACCCCCACCCCCCCACCCCACTCCACTCCACTCCACTCCACTCCACTCCACTCCACTCCACTCCACTCCACTACATGGACATACTCTCTCATTATTTTCTTTGTATTCGACGCTCACTGGTGATGTTTTTTATATATGTTTTCTTGCAAATCTTGTAGAAATGTAGAAATTCACAATCGTTAATGTGTCGTGAGTGTTGACAGGCAAAGACGTAGACATTGGAATGCTTCGAAGTGGTTGGACGTGTTATTATCCTCCGGAGGGAAAATAATGGAGGCTTTTAACTTTGTGATTATAGGACGAGCGGTATGTGGGCGCCGACTGTACCCCCCCATAGCGCTCTCTCTCTCTCTCTCTCTCTCTCTCTCTCTCTCTCTCTCTCTCT